>CM065135.1:11537500-11891891 GCA_033026305.1 Cirrhinus molitorella
AATGACTAGTATTCCCACACACTGATGCCGCAGGACTGCAGCTAATTTGAGGTAGGATACACTGCTTAATTGTATTTGTTTGGAAAGACATTAGCAAATGCAAGAGTCATACAAAAACATTGTGGTCTTTAAAACTTCTGCTCTGCTGGAGCAGCAACTGTTTATTATTGCAGTACAATAATATTTCTTCTCTCTACTAATAGGCTTATTCTTCCCCAGGGTGAAATGCAAGCATTTTACAAGGTTTCTATGCTTTATAAATACATTTACAACCACACACACACACACACACACACACACACACACACACACACATGCTGGATAAAATACAAGTTATGATCAAAATGTATATTTTTGCATTGCTGTAAGTAAACTGAGGGGTGAGTCCAAATTATTTTTGCGTTTAACCCAAATTATAACTGTACATGATTTTTTTTTTCCCTTTGTCATATTTTTCCTTTGTCATATTACAATGTTGTTATTTCTTGTGAGGGCTTGTGGTCCACATTAAATCCTATGATATAATTTTTCTTCCGCATGACGAAACCCAAAGAAATTGAGTCTCTCCTCACAGGAAGTTGGTCTAATTATTCCACAAACACTTAGGTTAATCTTTATGAACACAATGTAAGGTTAAGGGAGGGCTGTCAGGCTGAGAACCTCCGCATATCCCGTTACAAGAGTTTAAAGTAGGACATGCCAGAGGCGAATGCAAGGTGAAATCCATCCGCTGGAGCTGTGTTTATATGAATTGCTGCCAAGCAAAATTATTTCTTGGAGTTTATTTTTGTGTGGGGAAAGACAACTACCTAAATAGTTATTACCACTGCCTCCAGTTGTAGAACAAGAACGAGGGGAAGGAACGGGGGAGGTGGCGGTCTGTCGTGGGTCGAAGGGAAAAATGCAACGCTGAAGGGAATTGAGGAGTGTATAGGATGATGGGTTTAGTGCTGTGGAAAGTTAATATCTTAAAACAATACACAGCGCAACTGGACGATGAGAATTTGGCAGCGGTGCAACTCCTCACCATGGCTGATCTGGCTATTAACAGAAATAAGAGCTCCAGGGCCATTGTGCACTTGCTGAAACATTGGATTTGATTTCCTCTGATATTGTCTGTTTGTTGTTCTACTCCTGTCTCATAATGGACTGGTCTGGTGCCATGTGTCCTACAGGGTTGGTAAAGAGGACTGGTCCCAGATGGACGTACACCCTCCGGGAACCACAGTTAAAGACCACCTCCGTAGAATGGAACTTGGTTTTTGGCATGGAACGTGGAGGGAGGCTCGGTTTTGGAATTGATGCAGACATGAGTACACAGATTAATGCTAATACTTGATCCTATTAGTTATATCAAGAAATGAATCCAGAGTGTGTTTGTACCTCATTAGCAGGCCAGGATTGGCTGGAATTCTGCAATTGGAATGCTAGAGTTGGATGTTTTACACATCTTCTGCCTCTCCCATATGTGTTTATGAAATATTAACATGTTTCTCCCTTCATAACTGTATAGATCGTGCCTGTCTCTTGACGTATGTCAGTTGGATTTCTCAGTCACATTTCCCTGAATGTGATATTTGATTTTCCATGACCGGTTCCCGCACATTGTATAAACAAATAAACAGAGAAGCTCCAGGATGGCGCGAGCAAGATTGTGAGAAAGGAGAGGCCTGACCTGTCTCTAAAAGACCCAATGGTTACATATGTTTGGTTGTACAAACCCAGCGCCTGCGTGTTTGGTGAAACATACAACTTGTATCAGTTTTCCTGACTCATGCTGAAAAACTGATATGTAATGTGCCCCTCCGTTTTTTGAGCCAAATAGAGTTTAAAAGAAAAAAATGGATCCTAAAAAGCATCTTTTGAAGGGGTCATGAACTGAGAAAACTAAATCACGTTGATCTTTTGACATGTAAGAGGCCATTGTACTATATATATATAACATCCTGTAAGTTTTAGAACTCAAAACTTTCTCATTAGTTTAGAAACAGCTTATATTGAAGCCAGTCTGCCAAAATGACAGGTTGTGAAATGTACCACTTTATGATGTAATAGTGTGGCTAAACACCGCCTCCACAGAAGATAAATGCCAGCTTGTACATCACTACCAGTTTGGCCCCGCCCACAAATTTATACATGTAATGTTAATATCTAACAGAGGGAAACACTGATCTACACAGATACCGAAAAATAAATATGGCAAGACGCTGTCTTAATTGGTTAAACTAGTACTTAAGACACTGTCTTAACATAAGACAGTGTCCCCTGATCCCAGCGTTAGGAAAGAGTGGAAGAACTTTATTTTTAATGAAGTTGCAGACCATTTCAGTAAGAACTTGGTCCTTTGTTCACTTAATTTTACCACAGATTCATTTACAAACAAAGCACAATTCGACACAGGGTTTTCAGAAATATTGTACCTAAAAGACGCCGCTGTGCTGACTATTGGATCAGACAGTGATGTCGCACCACACAAGTCACTATTGCTTTGTCAGTTATTACAGAATACATTTTTTTACCTAAATCACAGCAGCGTTCATCTCCTGAAGGGTGTAGGCATACACAAACATGCACAAGTTTTAGCCAATTAGTGAGCATCTACAATCCGCAATGCCTATTCAGCCAGAACATTCCGACAAGGAGGTTCAAAACAGGAATTTATTATATTGCAGAAAATTTTCAACCGTGCTCATGTTGCTCTTTCTTTTAGATCTTTGTATTGTCTTTATCTGTTCTCTTTGTTTCTGTCTGTCTGTAGTAACACTACACCTAATGCTACAGTACATACAGTAGCTTTGGACATTCAAGCTTTGAGACAGCTGTATTACACTCACTCTGGCGAGACTCAGAAGTAGTTTCAGTTCGAGACTCATTATAAAGAATGACAGCCATCTTATCAGAGAAACAGGACATGCCCCAGGGCATAAATCCTTACACAACCACACACTCCCCCAGCCCATAACTGTTATACGCTACAACTGGTGATACTTCAGAATAAAGTCTTAAAATACACATGCAGGATCTATAACAGTCTAATTAACAGACAAACATATCTTTTGTAAAACACACTGCAATGTCAATGGCTGCATACATGATAACAAATAGTTTTGGGCTGAAATGTTTCTTTAAGCAGTCTAATTTCCTCATTTATTAAATGTGATACTAACTCTATTTATTTAAATTGCATTTGGCCTGTGAAAAATTACTGTTATATTAACCTTAAGAATACATTTGTTTACACTTATAATTAATGCTAATGTTCGGCAATGTTAGCTCTAAGAGATTTTTAGAAAGGTTGTGATTGCACTTCTGGAGGGTTTATGAGATAATCAACAACACAACACATTTATCAGCCAGGCATAACAGAGAAATAGATTGGAAGGCTGGCATGCTTCTTGCTAAATTACTTCTAAGGAATAGAGGGCTATTTTAGTAAAACATATTTTTCCTGCTCCCTCAAACCAACCCCACCACTGCAGAAAATGAACAAAATGCTACCAGGTCTCAACAAAAATGTACCTGGGAGCACTTTTTCACGAGACGCGAAATACGTAGCAATAAGTACATATCATCACTGATGTTTCCAAAAAAAAAAGAACACTAGAGGCAGTAAAAGTTATTGCATTTCACACAAAATATACTTGAAGAATATTTTTTTGACTTAAAAGCAATTTTTAATATGCTGGGAGATTTGAAAACTGATACTTTTGAATGTTTGCATGACACAGCCAGTTTCATATCTATGGGTTCCCTTCCGAGGGAACATTGAACTGCATCCTCTAGGGGTCACTATGGGGAACGTCTCCTCCGTGACCCGTGTCTGAAGCCTAAATGCAAAAACTACAACAGTACCGGCCGGCGACAGCCTATGACATCACTGCTGGCGCGACTCGTCATGGCTGGTGCGTCATACTAGCATGACCTCATAATATAAAGGGCCCCCAGTCAAACACATCATCCTCTTCTTCTTCTTCTTCTTCTTCTTCTTCAGTGATTGTTTTTTTGAAGTCGTGCATCTTTGGTAAGCTTTATCTTTCTTACCTCATTTCAGCAAGGCATGTTAGAGATGTGTTTTGATCTGTGTCCTCTATGTGGGATACTTGATAACCTCTTTTAGGTTATATCAACGGGTCAAGAGTATGTACACGATATCCCCGCGGGGCCGTTGCATGCATTCTGAGCATCTTCATATGAAGTGGCTCTGTTCTCTGTTCTTCCTTTTGAGGAAGGAGGGGTGGCCACTTGCCAATCTGACAAGGGGAGGCTTTCCTGAGCTATGGTATTACAGTATGTATGTCCGATACATTACAGCAACCCCCAGACCCATTGGTCCTTTTGTGCTGGTAAGAGCTTTATACTGACATTACTCTCCATGCCATCCATGTTTTGCCTTGAGGGGCTTCATGGCACCTGCACGACCATGTGCTCTCCTAAGTCAGAGCTTTTTATCACTCAGCCTCGCTTCCTATTTAGGATTTTTTTGGCGGAAATTCCTAAGAAGCAATAGGTCTGTGCAGTGCCGGTATCTCAGAATTTGGACCATGATGGGAGCATGGTGGGTGAGTACAATCCTTTTTTTTTTCGATATATAGAATTGGTAACTGTTTGTCAGCCACCCAGGCTTGTGTTACAGTATGTACAGTTGGGTTTGTGTGTTCTTCCTACATTTCTGGTTGCCGCTGGATGTTTAACACTCTGGATCTGGTCACCAGATTTTGTAACTGAATCGCTGGGTACTACGTAGGTAGTCTCCCTGCTCGATGGGCCCCTGTTACATTACTGCAACTCCAGGGCCTGTTGGTCCTTTTCAGGTAACCTTCAGTATGGCATGTCTTTTCTCAACAGGTCTCTTTTTCCAGGTGAAGCTCTCTGAAGTTTAATTTCATGGGATACCCCTGGACATCCCTGGTTGAACACCTTCCCTTAAGAAGTTACCTTCTGAGGCCACTCCATGTGCTCGCCCTGAGGGGCTTCCTGCTTCTGGCTATCCACCCATCTTAATGCATTTATTGGAGTGGGGACCCCCTCTCGTTTGAGAACAGATCAGCTCTCCCCCAGCCTCCTTTCCACTGGATAAAGGTGTTTCTGCAGAAACCCTTTTTGAGTGTTGACTGAGGAGCAACTCTCCAGGCATTATTGGGCCCCTTGTCATTCCTGTCAGATCTGCGGGTCTGGATAGAATAGGGTCCATGTTTTCTATCGAGATAAAAAGCACAGACCATTTTGGATGGCAATAGCTAAAGCTCCTCTGTGCAGGGTATGGCGATGCTCCCCTCTCTGCGGAAGGGTCTCCTAAGAGTCGGCCACCCACTGGTGAATCAGGTGTTCCCTCCCTGTTTCTCAGGAGTTAGAACCTTCCCTGAAGCACTAGCCACTGAGGTGAGTACTATCCTCTTTTCATGTTTCAGGTTTGTTATTGGATGGATACAGCAGCCCTAGGTTTTTAGGCCTCTTTTATCTGCCTTTGTAATTTCTCTCCTGACATGGGATGAGTATGGCAGTGCTCCCCTCACTTAGGCAGGGTCACCTGAAGCATGAAGCATCTGTGGGCGGAATGGGTGGATCTTCCCCTCCATTGGCGACTAGGTATCCACCCCACGGCCGCTGATTGCTTGCCTCGGTGCGAGAATTGAGCTTTCCAGACAACCTCATTGGATAAGGATGATGGGTTGTCCTTCTGCCACATTGGCATGTGCAGAGTTTGCATTGCCCTTTCTTTTTTACTATAGAACTTTCGCCTCCTGAGCTACATTAAATTAGCAGTCTAGGTCATTAGACCTCTTTTTTTGCCCCTATTATGTCTCTCCAAATACTGCATGACCATGGCAGTGGTCCCCTTCGCTAAGGCAGGGTCACTTGAGCACACCGTCGCTGGGCAAAATGGGTAGATCTTCCTCTCCTTTGATGGCTAGGCATCTACTCCATGGGTGCTGAATGCTCGCTCTGTCTATTGCACTGAGCTTTGTTACAGTCGGCCACCTAATGCCGTCCAATGTGTCTTGCCTCATAATGTCTCTCCTGATATTACATGAGCATGGCAGTGCTCTCCTCGCTAAGATAGGGTCGCTTAAGCACCTTCCTTGGGCAGAACGGATAGATCCTCCAGTAGGTGGACCATGACTATTGGACTGAGCTTTGTTACAACCTCACTGGATAAGCTGGCCACTTGTTGTCAGCTATGAGAGCTTAGAACCTCCCTCTAATTGGGATTTGTGCTCCCTGTTTCCCAGAGCCTCCTTGTATGAACGGTATTTTAGTACCCAGGACTGCCAGGCACATTTGAAAATCCATGTGTTGGTAAGAATGCACACTAGCTTCTTTCACTAGCTAGTCCTGAATCCTGAATGGTGGGGATTACGCATTTAGCTACGTTCCCCTTCTTGAGATTCCCTTGGGCCACACTCGACTTGTGTCTTATTCGACACTTCTGAACAGGGTGATGATGACCTGCCCAACCAGCTCCTTAGAGCGAGGTCACACAGGGCTGTAGATAAACCCCTAAGTGATGAGCCAATGTCTAGACTACTGTCCTAGACAGATAGTTATTTCCCTTAACCCCTTAGCATTCCTGTCAAACTTAACTCAATGCAAAACGTCCCGTGGGTGGAACGTTGGAACACTAAGGGGTTAAAGGAATCTCTTGACTCTGATTCCAGGTATGAGCTCTGCCCAAGGGTCAGGCTTCTGTTAGCCCTACCCTTACAAGTAAGTTCTTGGGTATGCAGCTCAGGCCCTTGGCCAAAGGGATTAAGTCACTGACAGCTGCTTGGACGTCATTGGGGCAGCTCCCTTACCATGGGTGGAACTGTTACTTACTGTTACTTAGTGCTTACTTTCTTTGTTAAGCTTACAGTCATGGCCAAAAGTTTTGGCAGTGACATAAATGTTGTGTTTTGCAAAGATTAATGCTTCAGCATTTGTAGATTATTTTCCACATGTTTCTATGTGATAAGCATATTATATGTTTTAAAGGATTTTATTGGCAAAAAATTATAATGAGTCAATATTTACAGTGTTGACCCTTGTTCGTCATAACCTTTGTAATTCGCTCTGGCATGCTGGATATTAGCTTCTGGGTCAAATCCTGACTGATGGCGATCCATTCTTGCCATATTAGTTCTCGGAGTTGACCACAATTTGTGGGCTTCTGCTTGTCCACATACCTTTTGAGGACTCACCACAAGTTCTCAATGGGGATGAGATTCTGGCCAAGGATCCAAAATTTCAATGTCATGATCTTCGAGCCACTTCTTTATCACTCTTGCTTTGTGACATGGTGCTCCATCATGCTGAAAAATGAATAGATCATTACCAAATTGCTCATGGATCGTTGGAAGAAGTTGCTCTTGCAGGAAGTTTTGATACCATTCTTTATTCATGGCAGTGTTTTTTGGCAGAATTATGAGAGAGCCCACTCCCTTGGTTCAAAAGCAACCCCACACATGGATGGTCTCAGGATGTTTCACTGTTGGCACAACGCAGGTAGCCTTCACCTTTCTTCTCCGGACAATCGATTTTCCAGATGTCCCAAACAGTCGGAAGGGAGCTTCATCAGAGAAAATAACTTTGCGCCAGTCTTCTGCTGTCCAAGCCTTGTACTTTCTGCAGAATTTGAGTCTGTCTTTGATGTTTTTCTTGGAAAGAAGTGGCTCCTTTGCTGCCCTTCTTGACACCAGTCCATTGTCCAAAAGCGTTCGCCTTACTGTGCGTGCAGATGCTATCAAACCCACCTGTTGCCATTCTTGAGCAAGCTCTGCACTGGTTGTGGCACGATTCTGTAAATGACTCCTCAGGAGGAGACAGTCCTGGCCCATACTGGACACTCTGGGACGTCCTGAAGACTTCTTCACTGCAGTTGAACCTTTTTCCTTAAAGTTTTTGATGATCCGGTAAATGGTTCTTTCAGGTGCAACATTCTTTGTAGCAATTTCCTTGCATGTGAGGCCATTTTGATGCAAAGCAATGATGGCTGCTCATGTTTCTTTGGAGGTAACTATTGCTAACAAGAACACAATGATTGGAAGCTCTTCTTCCCTTCTTTTATAGCAATCAGTCTGCTGTTACAATCTAATTGGTATGATAGTGATTTCACCCTACTAGTGCTCATTCATACTTCCACATGTGCTGCTGATATTAGTCAATTGGTGTTAGCAGATCATTTTGTGTAAGGATCAAAAAACAGTGAAATTAGTTTTTTTGTGCCAAGTTAATTTTTTTTTTACCAATGAAGCTTTTAGCAATTATATAAAATGCATCTGATCACTCTACACAATAATCTAGAAACAATGTGAATAAACACCACAACAGCTTAAGCAGCAAACCTTTCAAAACACAAAATTTATGTCACTGCCAAAACTTTTGGCCATGACTATACACTGCCCTCAGCATGGCAGTGTGGGTATAACCATTCCCCATAACAACCCCTAGAGGACGCAGTTCACTTTTCCCTCGGAAGGGAACGTCTCAGGTTATGTATGTAACCCTGGTTCCCTGAGAAGGGAACGAGACACTGCGTCGTCTAGGAGGAGACACGGGTCATGGAAGAGACGTTCCCCATAGCGACGCAGTGTCTCATTCTTTTCTCAGGGACCCAGGGTTACATACTTAACCTGAGACATTTTCATAGATGGTAGGTTTGTTTGGTACCTCACGCAGTACGGAGATGTAGCCTACTTGGTGAAGAGGTCCGGTTTGAATATGGTTTGACAAAATAGTTAAAATCTACAAACAGGGAAGATTCAAATTGCGTCAAAAAATACATTTTGCATTTGTTAACACTATGGGGTGGGTTTAGGGTTGGGTTTGGTATAAGGCATATTTCCAAAACATTTGAGGATTAAACCAGGGCTATTTAATTGTGTTTCTGGAGGGCCATGACCTGCAGAGTTCACTTCCAACAACAGTTATCAGAATAAGCTGATTGAGAGGTGTGTTCTATTGAAAAGTGTATAAATCACTTGTTTTTCTGAAAAAAAACAACAACATTGTCCAACAGCGACACCAGCAGGTAAAGTTACAGAGGGAGTATGCACCTCTCTTGCCTCCCCTGAGCCTAATGAGTTTTAACAGACCCCCTAAAGCGTGCAGTGAGTTTGGTGTGGAGTAATTAGCCTTTTTCATAAAAGATCTGAAATTACGTCAGCGCAGGGTGTTCCGCTACAAGCCTTCACCTGTTATATTAGTATGCCCTTTTCTCAAATAATGCTTCTTACCTTTTCTGTTTTGTCTGTTTTCCAAGTTGTTGTTATATAATTAATAATAATAAAAATAAACATATTTTACTTGTTTGTAATTTATATGGCCACTCAGACCACTCACTCATCCAGATAATATGCTTAACATAGCATAGTTTCTGTTCTCCATTCTCTGGTACATTTGAGCATATTATCCCAATTTACAATTTCCCTCGAATCACCACATCACGATAAAGCATTTATATCCAGATGCATTTTAACAGGAATAAATTAAACAATTCTGAGTCTGGTCGAAGCATAAACTCAATACAACAATGTAATCCTGATCCAATAGGAATAAAGCCATTAATCTTGTACACATTTAAAGTAAGTCTCCTTGTCTGTAAACAATATTACTGAGCTTTGATGACTGATGGTCCAAAAAGTTTAAAAATAGTTAAAGTTAACTATTGAAAAAAAAACAGCAGAACATAAGTTCACAAATAAAATATATTGTTTAAATTGTTACTGCCTTAAGTTATTATTTTGAAAAATGCTTAAACACTAATTTAGATTTATACTTGGGCAATAAATAGAATATTGATTACATTGCTAATTTAAATATATATATATATATATATATATATATATATATATATTTCTGACAGTGTAAGTAATGTTTATTTAACCAAGAAAATGTGATTGGGGCATGGATTTACATTTAATTAAAAAAAAAAAAAAAACAACTTTGTGGCACTCCAGGAACAGAATTGAATTGCTCTGTCTTATCCAGTCCAGTTCCTGGAGGGTTCCCTTGAAGCAGAGTTTTGCTCTAGCTATAATAAACAGGTGCATTGGATTTAAACTCAGCAGGAAAGTTGCCCTCCAGGACTTGTATTGGATTCCCTGCAGCAAATACTTTGGAGAGAAACCTGCACCATGTGTAATGGACAAGAATCAAGGTAATTAGAATCAAGCAGCTTGTCAAGAAGAGGTGAGCTATTACTTTTCCTAGTGACCAGACTGTAGCATTTAGCCAAGTGGACCATAAAAAGTGTGAAATACTACCATGCACTTACACTGAAGGAGGGATCCAGTACATATCAAAAATCAAAAAATCTAAGAATGGCTCTGTTGATTTGGGCTCATAAGTATTGTTGCAGAAAATCCCAGAAACCAACCAGAACACCCTGGCATTTTATAAACAACTCTTGCATTGGTAAGGTAAGCAGAACTCTGACAATTTGTTTAGATTTTGTGAATACCTGGTTTATTATTATTATTCAATATGAACTGAGTACAGGGACACTAGAAGAATCTTTCAGACCTGATTAACAATCTGAGAATCTCCAACTGACTGGGCAACCTCGTTCGAGGGATCCCAGCCTAATCCTCCCGGATTTGGGGGATTTTCCCATACTAGATGAGAAGCAGATGTCTCCGTCTCTCCCTCCCTCTATATACTTGTCTTTATCTTGCTCCCAGTTAACTTCCCTCACTTTGTCAATTGTCAACTTGTGTTGACGTCAAAGCATGTCCCTCTCTCTCTTTTGGATTCTGGTTGTCCTTTACCCTTTTTCCTTTATTCACCCCTACACATTTCCCTTCAATTCCCTGCATCTCAGTGCCTCTCCCGCTATCTCGGTCTATCTCAGTCTCTCAGGCCCCCTCCTGAAACAAGTCCCTCAGCCTCCTCATTCCCTTGGGTACACTGAAAGAACACAAGCACCATGGGAAGGCCCAAAGTCCCCAGAAACCTCGTCACATGACCAAAGCACCCGCCTTTCCGTGGGAGGCACGCAGCGCTGATGGTAAGGTGGAACTGCTAACTTTATGGACTGCATCCAACAGCTCCTGTACTTTCTCATGGAGCAACAAAAAACAAGGCAATTCAGTGAAATGGTCTGTTTTTGACAATTCCCAGTTGGCTATTCTCTGGCAGAGTCTAGGTAAAAAAAGATCTCTGTGTTTAACCCTAGTCAATTATTTTTCTGTAACTACTGTTTTTGTTGGAGGTGAACTGTGACATTCCTAAAAGATGGGTTTTGAAAATTTATGCACTGTAGTGTGTGGACTCTACCTTCTAATGGCCTCTTGAACTCTCTAGTGCTCCAGATATCACCACCTCTTCAAGCACCTACTTTTCAACACTGTGCGGACTCTTATGGACAGTAGCTCTGTGGTTGCTTTTGTTGAGGTCTTTAAGCTAATACTCTTGGCAACGGCCTCAATATAAACATATCTGTTTTTCTGTGGGTTTGCTCTTTTTGAGTGGTCACAGGGCTGCTGGACAAGCTGTCTGTAAACAAGGGGCTGGTAGAGGGAACAGGAACTCCCTATGGAGTACTATAACAAAGATGGAGGGAAGTTTTCTGTTTGTGTATGTTTGTGTATAAATGGATGAGATATCAGTCACAACTGGGAAGCATTATATGAGTGTTTTGTGCTACTTACGTAGTACTTTTGCTGAGAAGGAAAATGTTTCTTGATAAGAGAATCACATTTTCATGATTGGGGGAAATGTAATGCAGTAATTTTGGAATACACAACTGAAAATCCATGGAGATTCACATCTAATTAGAAAAATATGTCCAGTATCATTTGTTTGTTGATGTCACTTTTATATACCACAAATATGTAAATCCAAATAAGTTACTACATGCATGTCTTTGTGTTTGGGAAAGTAAACCAGATTTATAAAGCTTCCAGCTAATAATAGAGATGTACATTAGCATGACTTGAACAAACAAACTGGCAAACTTTGATTCTGTTTGCTTATGTTCCAATCCCACGAGTTCACACAGTGGCAAAGATTTGATGATATTGGGCAAACCAAAGAATATTTCAGTTGGACCTTGAAACCACATCACTCCATTACAATGAGCTGTCGGACTGGGATACTAAAACAGGAGAACTTGGGTGCATTGGGAAACCTCTTGGCAAAACATCTGGCTCACATCTGCGTCAGCCGAAGCAAGAGAGCATGGAACTGTTCCATGGTATAAGTGCAGTCAGAACAGGTTCACCTACCTTTTAGATAACACTGCTCTCTGGGAATTAAAGTTTTGAGGTCATTCAGAAGGTCAGGTACTCCTCCCTTACACAGATAGTTTTCCTAAAAGCAATATTTAATGTGGTTATCTTAAGTAGAATAACACCAGGTCTCCAAAAGTGGTTTTAGCTAATAAAGCAGGATGCATTGGCAAAAATAAACGGGAAATGTATAATGTCCTGACATCAGACCAACCTAAACCCCCATTACCTGTTTTAGGTGTAGGCACATAAAACGCTGGCCAAAGGCTATACTTTTGAACCAGTATTACTGGTACTCTCTAAATGGCAAAGTCCCTCTCTTAATAGCAAGATTGTCAGATAGGGAAGAAAAGGCTGCATACAATGAATGGCCCATCAGAGGGGACTAATCTGGAAAGAGCAGATCAGGGCACTTCCAGGGATGAGGGAAGCTCTTTGAGACAAAGTGAACTTCAGTGGCTGCCTGCACATTAATTCAAACAAAACCATGAATTATGTTACTGCCACTTTGTAGACTCCTGCAATTTTCAGTCATTCCCAGCTCTGCAAGAAAAATAAATGAGTTTATTTATATCATGAATGCTTTACGAGAAATTTCAGAATCTCATGTTGCAGAAAGTGAGTAACTTCCGATCTAAAGAATAGATAGGCTTAATTTTTTGGTAGCAAAACAACAAAGCTTTGTGTTGCAAAAATCAGCACATATCTTGACCATCAGAGGTTAAGCCAGCCATAACCTACTGAAAACAGCTAATCATTTCACAATTTCAGATAAGCGGGCTATGTATGTTTTGAGGCAACAAGACATGCACAATTTGGCACCTAAACGTGTATGTGAATGTAAAGTGAGGAAGAGAAATAATGAACAGTGTGTGATACCAATCTGAGAATGATAACAGTTTACGTCAAACACGAAACAGTTAAGAGCGCTCATGGGCATCTGTGATCTGATCTGTGGGCAAGCTGCTAAAACTTTATCATTCACAATCTTCAATAGCCTAGAAAAAATAAGGGCAGCATTTGTATTGGGATATTTTAGATTAGAGTAATTAGCTACAGCAGCTAGACAGGCTTGCTTGCTAAGGCTTGCATCACTATTGTTACCCTTTGCCAAAGTACCAGCATGGTAATGTACAGTGCCATCCACTAATATTGGCACCCTTGGTAAACATGATCAAATGTGGCTGTGTAAATAAATATGCATGGTTTATCCTTCTAATCTTTTATTTTAAAAAAATTACACAATTCTAACCTATCATTGAAGTAAAACAATGGAAATTTGAGACAAAAACACATTATGAAATAAATGTTTTTCTCTAGTTCACGTTGACAACAATTATTAACACCCAAAATAATCCCTACAAAGGCAAAAGACCTTAACTCGCTAGAGTGTGAAACTGAGAAAAATGACTTTAAAGTTTTTTTATTTGTCCAGCCAAATTAAATTTGGCAATTAGATGTTTTAGATACCTATAATTAATTTGGCTGGACAAATAAAAAAAACTTCAAAGTCATTTTTCTCAGTTTCACACTCTAGCGAGCTAAGGTCTTTTGCCTTTGTAGGGCAGTATTGCAGCATCCTTTTTCCAAGATAACAGCTTTGAGTTTTTTCCTATACTGCTTGATGAGTTTGGAGAACACCTGACCAGAGATCATAAACCATTCCTCCATGTTGGTGCTTCTTCTCTTCAGTTTACCCTGCTCATTTTCTATAGGGTTCAGGTCAAGAGACTGGGACAGCCATGGCAAAAGCTTCATTTAGTGCTCAGTGACTAATTTTTGTGATTTTGATGTTTGTTTTGGATCATTGTCCTGATGGAAGATCCAACCACAGCCCATTATTAGATTTCAAACAGAGGCAGAGAGGTTTACATTTTTTATCTGTTGGTATTTGATAGAATTCATGATGCCATGTATCTGAATGAGATGTCCAGGACGGTCAGCAGAAAAATAGGCCCACAACATGAAAAATCGAGCAGTATATTTAACCGTGGACATGGGGTACTTTTTATCCATTTTTATCAATATAATTTATCAGGGAAAAAGATTTATCAGCCTCCATTGGCACTCCATTGGCGCTTTATCGTGGATGTTGCAGTCATATCACCCTCTATTTAACTTCCACACCTGCAACCCTAATTACTTAAGGTATTGTTCACCTCATCTGTAAACTCACCTGTAGTTTTACCCGAGCTCCGGAGTAATAGAACAGTTCAGCACAGCACATCACACCTGGCGTGCACAGGCCTTCAACTGAACCTGAGCTTTACATCTCTGTTGTTGATGTGGGTGAGAAGATGATGTATGTACTGAGGAGATGAGCTGGTCATAACACCACAGCTACAAAGATGAATGTTCCCAGAGAGAGAAGCCTTACAACACGTCCCCTTCCCCCCCAATATCTCTTCTCATTTTCTCTATCATGCACATTTACAACCGTGGCTGTTCTTCCCACACTTGCAGCCTGGTGCTAGGATCTGACTGTGTCGTGACTGCCTGCATTTCCAGTGTAGAGATAACCCAATAAGTCCCAACAGGCTCACAATCCCCCTCCATGGCCTTCAAATCCAACTAAGCCATCTTAAGACGTTAGTAGTGACAAATGAGACTGCCGTTGAAGTGCTGGCCGCAAGCTGGTGGAACTTTGCTCTTCCTTTGCTGTTATCTTTGTGGGATAAACAGTCGGGAGCCGGAGAGTGTGCAGGCACTCAAGGAAATGCCTACTTAACAAGAACACCGATGTTTGTACATTGTCGCTCTCCTTTTACTCTCTCCCCCACTGAACCAGCTGCTCTTGCTTTCCTCTGTCTCTTCACCTCCATTATTCTTCCACTGCTCTCATTTTATACACTATTCAATTCCACAATAAATACTTGCTCTCGCTCTTGTTCTCACACTCTTTATCCTTGCAAAGGATTAGAGTGATAAGGAGTAGCAATTACATTCTTGCAATCATTAGCTTGATTCTTCCAGCCCAAGGCTAAATTGTGCCCGTGTGGCGGACGTCAGCTGATACAGGAAATCGACTGCATGAGAAGAATAAAGTGGTTGCAGAAGCACAGTAGCTGCAAATGCTTACAAACACATGAGAAATATGAGGTCGGGTTTGGCCTGTTGAATGGACAAATCAGCAGATGCACACTGAACAGCTGGAAGATGTCTTGAACTGTTGCCATGGGAAATTCAATTATATACAATGAGAAATGTCAAAAACATTGCTCAAGGGAGTTTAGCATTACATATGTGACATTAATAAGTGCTAGGCGAAGTACTACATGAAACATTTGTTTTGTTATAAAATTCTGCTTATTCCATGAATTGCCTATAAAAAACAACTAACAGCAGTTTTAATCTTGCAAAAATACAAATATCGTAAATTCAGTGACATTGTCACAATAAAACAAAACTTATAAGTTTCACTTAATGCAGTGGTTCTCAACTAGAGGGCCCAACAAGGGGGCCTTGGCAAACTTTTTATGTTTTAAAAGTAGGTTTTACAATTACTTAAAATTAGATAAACTTACAATACCTTTCATTTATATGCCTTACACAGCATTCTAGCACACCTTACAACAATTAAATATAATCCAATACAAAGCAAAATAAAGAGAAACAAATTAAACAATTAAATCACTAAAAGCTATTTTAAACAATTAAGTTTTAATCTGAGTTTTAAACTGGGAAATAGATTCCAGTTCGAATGTGCAATGGTAGAGAATTCAATTATTTTGGGGCTGCATAACTAAAGGCTCTAGCACCCAAAGAACCTGAGACTTTTCACTTGGGTAGAAATATTAACTGAACAATTATCAATAAGCAAGGAAAAAGATTGAGTTTTTAGACAAAGTAGACCTAGACCCAACAAGAAAGACTTCAGTTTATTGGCACTGAGTTTTAAGAAAATGTTAGTCATCCAAATGTTAACATCCTGCAAATATTTAGTAAGTTCAAGAGGGGGACGGAAAATATTAGGCGTTGTAGATACAGTTGTGTATCATTACGGTAAAAATGAAAAGTAATACCATAAGTGGGAAAAATCTGACCAAGAGGCAAAAAATAAATAAATAAAAGTGGACCCAACACTGACCCCTGTAGAACACTGTAACTGAAATTGACTTTTAATTACAATGCTAATAAACACAAAAAATAAAGAATGCAAACTTAATTTGACATCATATGCTTAAGAGTTTCTTTTTATGACAACAGACGTACCAGAAGCACATAGTATCAGCTTTGACAAAAGGAAAGAGAAAAGGGTCTTGGAGTCAAAAAAGTTGAGAATTAGCCTAGTGGATGAAAACATTGAAAAAAGGCCAAATATTCTACAGTTTCAAATTGAAAGAGGGACACAAACCATATTTAGAGACTTGTGGGTGAGTTCTTTTGACTTGAGACACTAAGCAGCCACCCAGCAGCCATGCAAAATATCAAAACCATTACTCTAAAAAAGCACAAGTGCTGTGACACATTAAGGAAGCCATGCAAAATATCAAAACCATTACTCTAAAAAAGCACAAGTGCTGTGACACATTAAGGAAACCTTAGCAAAATGATGGTCCACTTGGTAAAGAGTAGCAGGTCCTTTCGTTGAATTGTTACCTATAATTGGAATGAAACTCAGTAACTAAGGTGAGATCTGAAATGTAAGCATGTAAAATAAAGCTATTCTTCAAAAGAAAAATGTTCACTTGTTTTGACTGCTGGAGGTTTGTTTGCATGCAAACGTGTTTCTGGCAAAACACAGCAGAAATCAATCTAGACAGTTTATAAAAACTTCACACAGCTCTTTTCATCTAACAGAGGTCAAGAACCTCATGACCAGATGATGTTGACACTTCTCACTCTTTTAAATACTTTAGATCAATTTGGAACATAAAGCCCTGTTTACATCGCAGTCATCAAATAATTTCAATTAGCGTCTCACTTTGGTTTTTACTTAAGCAGGTTGGTCAGATTTTGAACTGTACCTTAGAGCGTGTTCAAGTGGACTCAAGTGGATGAGTTCAGACATCAACCAAACAAACCAAACTCTGACGTCAAACATACTCAAAAGCTCCAATGTGAAAGCACACTTAAACAATGTGGGTGACAGCTGACTTGGTCATGTTTGTCTAAGAAGGCAGTGCTTCTCCATACAGTTTTACAGCTTTACCTTTTCATTACCAGGAATAGAGGAAACAGAGGCATGCTTGGAAACATCAGCACAGATGCGGCTATTCACAAGACACATTTTTCAAAACACTCATCCAAACCAGATGTTTGCTCATCATAAACAAGACAAGGACAAGGAAGAATGAACAATATTTACTGGGTGAATTATTTTCACTCTTAAACTTAAAGCGCTAAACTACTCAGAACTGCGATCAAATTTGCAATTTCTTTGTTTAAACTGAATGACCCACTGCTCTGCTGAATGCTCTGCCCTTGTAACACATCACTATCAGTTCATTCATTTTAAAGGTTTACCAGACATTACAGCTTTCATTTCCTGCAAGTAAACCATGTGACCATCTTGTACTTGCTGCAAGGGATGGATTTGTCTATAATAGTGACAAATGGGCCAGTGCTCACTAAAACCAATCAATATTAATGAAAATGACACATTGTTTGGTCTTTTGTTTGTTCAAACTACAAAAATGACAAATTAAATGAATTGATATAGAGCTTCAGAAAAACTGAAAAAGATAATTTTCATGATATATTCATCATAACCAGTCTCTAAGTATAGTGGCAATTAATGAGACAGAGAGAAGAAAAAAAAACATAACCAAATAAATAAATAACATTTTGGGGTGATATATTCAGTTGAAATGCAAATGTATGTGAGAAGCAAACTTTGTTGTTGAAACTATTCTCTTTTTTTTCCCATGGAAAACAAAAGCAAGAAAATATTTTTTAAAGGGTGGATGTCTTTCCAGATGCACATTGCATGGTCTTTTTACTTTCAAGCTGCATTCCTTACACTTTTCTCACACACAAGTTTAAATTATGGTAGTAAAAGTTTGCAAACTGATTTACACACAGAATTTTCCCATTAAATCAAGGCACAACTGTTGGAGAGTTTTAGGTTCATCTGTAGTGTGTGTCTGAACGTGATCTGGAAAAATATATGATAATCAAAACTCAGGCTTTAAAAAGCTGAAAAATTGCCAAGTCATGAGAAACAAATCAACTCATTTCCCCATAACATTGTTCTGGCAACCTGCTGAGCATCCTTGGATTTTGGTGGAGGCATCCAATCTGTTAAGATCAAACAAAATCCTAGTGTTCCTCTCAGAGGAACTATAAGTTTAGCTGCATATTTTAGTCAAAATTCCACATCCTTATGAAATATAACAGAAAATATTTTTTTCCTAAACTATTTTGTTTAAAATATCATGAACATTCACACAACACTACAGCTGAACCTAAAACTCTAAAAATTTAATTATAAAATTCTGTGTATAAATCAGTTCCAACAATTAATTATGAATGGGCTTTTAATGACAGTAGAATCAGATTTAAGGTGTGTTTAGGTCTAAAGTTTTCAACTGATGGGTAGCGATCCAAACATGGGTTTTTGTTCTGTTCTAATAGGGTCATGGACAGTTGCCAGCATAGATAGGTTGATTAAACTGCTTCAGAAAAAAACCTTGAAAAACAAGGTTTGTGTTAACCACATGATTTGTACGGTGGATTACTGATAGCAGAGACCATAAAACTACTGAAATTCAAGACACATTTGGAAAATAAATATGAATAATTCAAAATATAGTTGAGCCTTTGCTGTTTATAGTGATATTTTAAGCACATCTGTGAACATCAGTCGTAAGTAATATGGGTATATTTGTAGCAATAGCCAAAAATACATTGTATGGGTCAAAATTATAAATTTTTCTTTAATGCCAAAAAATCTTTAGGATATTAGGTAAAGATCATGTAATATGCATTGCTAGAACTTCATTTGGACAACCTTAACAGCGTTTTTTTTTTTTTTTTTTTTTGCATTGTCAGATTCCAGATTTTCAAATAGTATTGGTATTGGTCGAGATTGGTATCTCGACCAAATATTGCCCTATCCTAACAACATCAAAGCCTATTAAGCTTTCAGGTAATGTATAAATCTCAATTTCAAAACATTTGTGGTCCAGGGTCACATTTTAGTTGACTTTTGTATCATAAACAATTTTGGTGCTTTGTTGGGATGCCACTTTTCCAGAGTCTGTACAGTCTGGGTCTTGAGGCAAAACCAGTTAATAACCACTGATTTCGGTGTGTTTACACTTAAAGGTGCTGTATGTAAGATTGACACGCAGTGGTTGAACTAGGTATTGCAATCCAAATTCAAAATATTGAACAGGCAGGTTGCCAGATGACACCAACAGGAATGAGCGTACCTGAGTGTACATTAGCTGAAGTTGATCAAGCTGAAAACGCCACAATCCAAGTAGACTGTTATTCTTTGTAAGGTGTAAATTACTATAATTTATTTCTTACTTTGAAATATAAGCCTGTTATGCCGAAAACGTCTCGGTTACAAAGGTAACCCTCGTTCCCCGAAGGAGGGAACGGAGGCGTTACGTCAATGACGTAATAATGGGGATCGGCTATCACCACTGAGCTTAAGAGAAAAAGCCAATGAGAATTGGCGAGTGGAATTTGCATGCTGCGTCACTCCCCTGGACATACGGGTATATAAGATGGTGGCGTGCATCCACTCATTCAGATTGCTGAGGAGCCGAGCCGCAACCCGGCTTCAGTGCAGTCCAGGATTGTGGCAAGAGGACGTAATGTCTCTGTTCTCTCCTTCGGGGAACGAGGGTTACCTTTGTAACCGAGACGTTCCCCCTCAGTCGTTCTCTACGACGTTACGTCAATGACGTAATAATGGGGACCTCTGGAAAACGCCACAATCCTGAACTGCGTTACGCAGCCGAGACCCAATGCCGGCAGGCAAGTGTGTCGGAACAAGGGGCTCAATGCGTAACCATCCCAACGCCCTGTAGACCACGTGGTGGCCCACCAGGGGTGCCAGATTCTGAAGCAGCTGTTGGGGGGCAGAGCACAATTACAGTTAAGTCATGTGGGAAAAGTTTAAATAAGTCTAACTAGAATGGGGAAACACGTAAGGTTCCGTGGAGATATTGAGACATTATGCCACAACCGGAGGGGGGTGAAGGAGGCCCCACTCCGGAGCACAGTATGGACTGCTCCGCTTAGTCCAGACTGCGGGGCATAGAGGACCCAGAATTCACTAGGGGAACAACTGGGAAAATAGTGCACAGATCCATGAGGAATGGCGCAGCAAGCCGACACCTGAGCCGTCCTCCCGCAAATTACCTGATGTTACCCAACACACGGGAGGACACTGTCTCAACGCGGAGATTGTAGAACCATGCAAAAGTATTGGGTGTCGCCCAGCCCGCAGCTCTGCAGATGTCTGCTAAAGAGGCGCCGTGTGCCAGCGTGTAGGAGGAGGCAACACTCCGAGTGGAGTGAGCTCGAACTCCTAGGGGGCACGGCTTACCTTGGGCTTCATACGCCAAGGTGATGGCATCTGCTACCCAATGAGCCAACCTCTGTTTGTAGACAGCATTCCCCTTCTGCTGTGCCCCAAAGCAGACAAAGAGCTGCTCGGAGCGTCTGAAGCTCCGGGTGCGGTCCACGTGAATGTGCAAGGCATGAACAGGACACAGCAACTCCAAGGCCAGGTCTGCCTCCTCCTAGGGCAGAGCTTGCAGGTTCACCACCTGATCTCGAAAGGGAGTGGTGGGAACCTTGGGCACATAACCCAAGGCATTTTCGGTCAACGAAGAGTGCTTAGAGTTCGGGCCAGGTAACTCTCACGTTCTTGATCTTGAGACCCGGCCCGAACTCTAAGCACTCTTCGTTGACCGAAAATGCATGTAGGTCCTCAACCCTCTTGATGGAGGCCAGCACAGTCAGGAGCAAAGTCTTGAGGGACAAGAACTTCAGCTCGACTGAACTGAGCAGCTCGAAGGGAATTCCCCGAAGGCCCACGAAGAGATGAAGGAAATTGCTCTTTTTGTGAATATTTGGGTAACACTGACCCCGATGTTACCTGGCCCCGGCCCTCCCCCGGGGCTGGGGGGACTGATGTAGTTGTCCCCCGAAGAACAAACGTCTTCATCTCCGGGTAGCCCGTGTCAGGGACGCTTCACAGACTTGCGGGTGTTTTTAGCGGGCCGCTGAGGAGACTTTGCTCTACGCCCAGGCTGAGGAGACTTTGCCTCAGTCGATGGTGCAGGGGGCGGACATTTTCGAACAAGATGCTAATGGTTTAATCTGATTCAATGATTTATGCTAAGCTACGCTAAAAGTGTTAACAGCAGAACCAGAGATCAGCTGAATGGATTCAGAAACGCTAAAAATCTGTTTAACTCTAGGGCCAGTTTCAAAAAAAGTGGAGTGTTCCTTTAAGCTCTCTCCATCTTTCAAACACATCTCCAATATTTACAGCTTTTATTATGCCATTGTTCATACACTTTTTTGGATGGATGCCAAGGCTTTTTAGGATGGAGAATATTCAATCTCCGACGTTTAGCAGCTTCCATGACTGAAATGAAATACGTTGTGTTTTCCACCAACTGGCAACCCGGGGTGCCGAAATACAATTGGGTAAACTGGCAGTGGGCGGGCTACTGAAATTCGGAGAATTGCTTCTAAACCATAGACTGTAAAAATATGGACGTAGTGTCAGTGACGTCACCCATAGGTTTCAGAAGAGCGTTTTTGGGCGGGACCTGTCGTTGCCGTTTTGGAAGCACGTCACCACGCGTCACTCCAGGAAAATAGAAAATGGACAAATAGGTGGGACGTGGGTGCAGCTAAGATGTCTGGTTATTAAAATTTTTAAAATAATCCTGATAAAGTAACACCCTAAGAAAAAACAAACACAATAACATGAGATGCCAAGTTCAACTGCTGGAATAAGCTGAGGTAATGTGACGGCTGCCTGACACCTGTCACTCAAGTGGCCACGCCCTTAATCATGCAGAATTTTAATGCTTAATATAATTTAAATGGGTGAGTTATAAAAAAATTCACCCCCCTCAGAGTTGTCATGAAGGGCAAAACTAGCTGTAAAAACCAAAACCACTTTTTGCACCAGGCTCTAAACATGTTTTTATCTGTTATAAATCTGAGCATTTTAACACGAGAGTCTATGGGGTTTTGCTCCCTTTTGCTTCCATATTGTTTCAAGAGCGAGAGCGTGAGCGTTCTAAACACATCATAAATGTTTAAAAAAGTATAGCTGAAAACACGTTATAAAGACTGTGAACTATGTAGTACTAAATTGTGGATTTAGCCCAATTTTATTTAATTTTTTTTTTTCATTTTTTTGTGTTCAGGATGTTTTGTTCATTAGCTTTTGTAGCAAGTTAATACAGTTTGCTAGCTATGCCTTCGTCATGCAAATGCATATTACCTGGTTACAATAATTTACAAAACAACTCAGTCTACTTATTTAAATATATTTGTATTGAGAGTTGACAGTTGAGGCGGTATAGCTTTCCCAAAGCGTTTGAAAGCAGAGAATACTCCTTAAGATTTTTGGTGGTTAATAACACTTTCTATGGTTTGACAAACTCAGAACACATTTTATATTGATTTACACAGACTTTAACCAACCTCATTTTCCAGTATCCATCTGTTCATACAGTATGACGGCGGTGAGCTTCAGTGGTGAGTTCCCTGGTGCTCCCGTTTCCTCAAACAGCTGAAGAGAAACTCTGGTGAAGGACTTTCCCAACCCAACGGCTGGTTTTTATGGAGCCCCAGGGTTTAGGCTTTGGCTGATGACTGTAGCAGGCAACCAGGTGGGGACGAGCCGTGAAGACGGGTAATGAAGTTACATAACTCAATTGCCCTGTGGGCCAGAAGAAGTGGCGAAAAAGACATGTGTCTGAAGTACAGTGCATGCAATGAAACTGATACTACAATGCAATCTGTGGTTTGATTATATTGCAGGCAAAGCAGTTTGGCTGTAGCAACCACTTACCTAAATATAAAACTTGTAGTACAAACAGTTTTACTGTTTACTGCACTTTATTCTTCTCGTTGTTACGGCGGCTTATGAACCGGAAGTCCAACACATTACTACAAAACAGCTTACTGTACTTCCGCATTGAAAAATAAGGTGGATAACTTGAGGTATCAAGTTGGATTTTGCAGGAAATGTCAGTTTGAAATTAATTTGTTAATTTGAAAATCTTCATTGTAAATTAGAAAAATTTGCAATTAAACGAATGTTTACAACTGAATATCACATTCTTTACAAGTTATTTATATTTTCATTGAGGATAAAACATTTCTTGCTGAACTCCACCAATGACTCTAAACCTCTCCAAAAAAGCTTTTAGCTGAATCTCTGCTAAAAGAGATAAATGTTTTGTAGCCTCTACCATCAATCTGGGTTAAAATATCAGGGACACAACCTACTGAGGGAAGTGAAATCGCCTGAAAGATGTTGCTCTTGAAAAATATCTCAAAAAGTTAGAATAAATAATATGTCAAAGAATTAATGTCTAATCGGGAATGGATGTGCTGAGTACTTCAGAACGACTGTTATGCTTTGAAGCTCTTTATGAAATCAAATCAATCCCAAAGAGACAAGACAAGTACTAATTATGCAGTTCTAATTAGGAAATGTAACATTTGTTGCTTCATTTATGATCTTCAATTAGCATCAGGCTTAAATTTAATTTACATTTATTTGTTTTTGTGGGTTTGTACTGTCCTTTGAAAAATGTCACTCCAGGCTTGGATGTTTCACCACTTTTTCATGCTGTTGATAACCACTGGAGGGCAGCAAAGTAATGCTTATGGCAAAAAGCGATTTCACATTTTGCTTGGGCATATATCAAATTTTCAGTCAATTCTGCACCAGATGTGTTTCTAGATGATGTTTCTATAATGAGGACACAATGAGACAGGAGGCAAAATAGACACTTTTCCCCCCTGAAGCTATCTGCTGGTATCACGGTTAGACAATGTTATTTTAGAAAAAAAAGAGTTATTTCACATTATTTGATCTCATATTTCTTCAAATTTGTTTAGCGATTTTGTACTGTCGATCTATCACTCCCAGTAAAAAGTTTAGTGACGCCAAAGTTCTGCACTCAAAGCAAAATTATATTATCTTAAGACAATATTCATCTGGCTTCATTACAAGGTGTTTACTTCTAAATCACTGAGGAAATGCTGGTTCAAGCTCAGCAGAAAGTTCAGGAACATTTATTACATAATTATGCATGAACTCTCATGATGAAGAACAAACACATCTCATGAACTGACCTATACTCCATGCATATTGTGACTGGTCACAAACACAAACCACTCATAACTAAGAGCTCAGAAACAGAAATACATGACTAACTTACATTACTAAATAAAGGCATACAAAATATCATTAGAAATGTGTTTTACATAAAGAAATTAATTGTATTTAGAAAATCATACACTCTCATAAGAGGAAGACTCAGTCATACAGTATGAGTAGCATAATAAAAGCTGTTTTATTTTACATGGTGTGAATCATCTCATAGGAGCTGCCATGTTATCAGTCTTTATTTCTGCAATTACAAGGCTTACCACAATATATGATAATACAGTTATGCTTAGTGTTGGGATGATACTGCTATAAAAATAAAAAAAATATATAAATGAGTCTCAGTTGACAACAACAGCATAGCCTTGAAAGGTTATTTCACCCAAAAATGAAAATTCTGTCATTAATTACTCAAACTTGTTCCAAACCCATAAAACCTTTGTTCAGATTTGAAACACAAACTAAGATATTTTTGATGAAATTTGAGAGCTTTCTGACCCTGCATAGCCGGCAACACAGCTACCACATTCAAGGCCCATAAAGGTAGTAAGGACATTGTTATAATAGTTCATGTGACCGTGGTTCAACTGCAAAGTTAAGAAAGCTACAAAAATACTTTTTGTGCGCAAAGAAAACAAGAAATGTATTTGCAAATTTTTATTAATTAAAATTATTAACTAATTTATAAGCAGTAGAAGACACTCGCTGTACATAAAACAGTCTTAGTAAACGTGTTTGAAAAATTTGACAGAAAGGATGACTTGCATTTTTTTTTTGTTTGTTTAATCAGCCTTACTTTTTTGAACCAGAATACGTCAATAACATTGTAGTTGTGTTGCAGTCTACTTAGGGTCATAAAATTTCAGAATTTATCAGAAATATCTTAATTTAGGTTTCAATGATGAACGAAGGTTTTACAGGTTTGAAACGTCATGAGGGTGAGTAATCAGTGACAGAATTTTTATTTTTGGGTGGACTATCCCTTTAAAGAGTGTATAGTCACTACAGACATTTTGAGGGGCAGTGGCCCAAAACCAAAAAGGGGCACTAAGGGGTGGGTTAATACAAATGATCCAGTTGTTACAAATATATACAATTAAAATATATCACAGCGCACTCTGTAATAATTTCTGACTTTATTGTAGATGTTTTGATGAGAGTGGGCTCTCCCTAAAATTAATCAAGATTTTATTACAGTAAAAGTATAGTAATCGTGTTTTAATGGCGCATTGATTGACATTTGTATAGCCATAGTTTTCACTACAAATACCATGGTTAAACTATGGTTAGTGTAGCAAGACCATGGTTAATTTGTGGTTATCATGGTTTCTCATTCTCTGAGTCAGATTTTGCCTAATTTCCAATTAAGGTAGGGGAAAGCGGGGTAAGTTGAGCCAGTGGCTAAGTTGACCCACCCCCTGTATCTTGGCAACTGTACACTTTTACTGTCATGTGACCATGTATTTTGGATCATTTCTGCCAGACTGTGAAAAGAAGAAACACTTTGGGGGGGAATGGAAGGCACCCATTTACTTTAACAAACTTTAAGTAAAATTTTAGCATGACAGATTTAGCCTAATGGTTGTTACATCAAAGCAAATTGATCCAGGTCTAAAATAATTTATGATACATATAGGTGATTTAGCAACACATAAAACCATGCAAATCATTTAGCTAAATATTAACCTGAATTGGTAACTTTTTTGGAGGTTTATGGGGTAAATTGGGTCCACATTTTAACTTACCCCACCACAAGGCACTATACAAGAGTTAAGTTAAATCTCTGAATTATAAACTGATATTTAAATGTGATATTACTGGTTTAGTTTATCATACATATTATTTGTAGTTTATTTGATAGGGACAGTATTCAAGTGCACCAAATCCTTCTCTGATAAGAACCAGAAAATGTTATGATATATTTTTCTGTGACTGAGTTATTAAATCATTCATTCAACTGATTCATTCAGAAATCTACTGATTCACTCATTCATAAACAATTTTCATTTCAAAACAGGAAAATGTTTAGAGCATGTTGCGTTTTAAAATAAATGCCATATGGGTCCCAAACCCTCAGCACTTTCACAGACAAACTTCACGTGGAGGAGCATTTACTACAAACTGAGCTGTTCTAAAATGCTGAAAACAGCGGTTCATGGGCCGCTGATGATATGAAATAAATTTATTTAAAAATGTACTATTTTGTAAAACGTGATTTGTTTTGTAATTGTTTACAGCTGTTTTGCGATTAACATACTTGTAAAGTCAGAAAATCCAGAAATCTGTATAAAATCATCCCTGGTTAATGTGTAGGGAACAGCACAGTAGAAATGCACAGCACAACACAAAAAATGACTGTGTACTCTGATTGACGCTTCTGGCTTACTTTGCTCCTCCATCTTCCACTCTGTGACCTGGAAATCGACTGAAGTCCAATAACATGAAGGACACGTCAATCCTCCAAATGTACTGTAAAGATATGATGAACAAGGAGAGAGAAAGCTTTCAGAGGAAAAACATGTACTACAAAGTATATATGAAATGGCAGAAGCACACGATCAATCTTACATCGTAATTCCAGTGAGGCTTGCCAAAATGCAGTAATCGACAGCTTATCGATCATCATCAATTACAGCTTGATCTTTCCATGAAGGACAAGAGTAAAGGTCACTAAGTGGCAATTTCATAACAGGCCACGCTTTTGGGACGGATTAATCTGCACACATCCATTCTTCACTATTCCCAGCATGCCTGCTTTGGCAAGCAGGGAGGGAAGGAGCCCAGCCAATGACAAACGAGTTAAATTATCCCCATCGTGAATTGGAGAGACGCTGTGTGTTGCGCTGAGACATGCATTGCTTGTGGGAAGAAGCGATCAATAAGGGATGCAGTCGAGAGCAGGGTCTCCATTCAAGTCACACTGAACAATGGCAGCGTTTAATGTCATACATAACCATGAGCTCCATGAATAGAAAAGTATATTAAAAAATGAACAGTATTTATGTGATAAAAAAATACATTATGTGAAATGCCATAAAATGGCATAACAGAAAACAATTAGCGGCAAAGGGAGATAAGCAAATGAGACAGGAGATAAAAATCTATTGATATAATTGTTAGGGTTGACACCAGGAGAATACAGGGTTCAATATTAGATTAACCAGTCCGTCATCAAGCCAAGAAGGCGCATTGATTAGCAAGGGAATTTATAAACCCAGACGACATTAACAGCAAGGATAGATCAGCTGGAATCTCAAGACTGGTGAATATAAAGTGCAGGAAAACCAATGAATACAAAACCTCCCATGCGTGCTATGGGCTCAATGTAAGCTTTTCATTATCCTTTAGATATTAGTGTCAGTGCTGGCTGGATGTATTATACAATACTGCACAGATGTCACCACTGAAGGCTGACTAGGTTGTTTTGAGAAGGTATAGAAGAAATTTAGTTCATATTTCCTTTGCAATGACAGTTAATGTCCTTCTTGTGCAATTACACAGGGGAAAAATGGACAGCCGGGAAACAGACAGTTGATTTGATGGGTTTTGCCCAATGAGCATGCATAATTTTGTGAGCAGATGGAGATCACAACAGACCACTGCTCTCTGTGACATGGACCAGGGAAGAAGTACACAGCGTATTTGTTGCTGACTCAGGCCTGTTTTGATTTGTAGATTCATAGACTGATTGTATGAGCCATGTAATAGCCAGACAATTTGTCAGGTTTAATGGTCAGTACGATACAGTAAGAACACTGAGCTTATATGACCTTCGAAATTCATGTATCACACACAATTCATTCGGATTTATAATGTTAAAAGCCCCATGCGGAGGCCCCAACAAAATCACACACTTCTTGCACATTTTCACACCAGGCTTTGTAAAAACAGCCTCTTTCTGTCTCCCTCTTTTAAATCCTTCCCTCCTGCTTGGTGGAGAGACACGAAAGCAGAGCTGAGCAAATGGCACTTGCTCTAAAAGTGAATCCAGAGATGCTGATCAAAATAGGCACAGCAGTCTCAAGGGGTCATTCAAGTCCAGGCATATATGACCAAGGGCATGAAGAGAGTCCACCAAGGGTGCAGCGTGTGCTCCACTGATGCAGAATAAACAGAGAACACCCTGAGTTACTATTGCATCAGAGAGCATTATGCAAAAATAATCATAAATGAGATGACGACATCTAACTGTAAATTCAAAGATGGATTTATTAAATAGGGTACATGTTAAGGAAGATGAATCAAATGACAAATCAAACGAAGAAAAAGACTGATCATTAATTACACCGACAACGCTACTTACAATGCAACACTTTTGTTTTTGCCCCAATTTTTCATGAGCTGAACTCAAAGATCTAAGACATTTACTATGTACACAAAAGGTCTATTTCTCTCAAATATTGTTCACAAATCTGTCTAAATCTGTGCTAGTGAGCACTTCTCTTTTGCCAAGATAATTCATCCACCTCACAGGTGTGGCATATCAAGATGCTGATTAGACAGCATGATTATTGCACAGGTGTGCCTTAGGCTGGCCACAATAAAAGGCCACTCTAAAATGTGCAGGTTTATCACACAGCACAGTGCCACAGATGTCGCAAGTTTTGAGGGAGCATGCAATTGGCATTCTGACTGCAGGAATATCCACAAGAGCTGTTCTCCGTGAACTGAATGTTCATTTCTCTACCATAAGCCGTCTTCAGAGGTGTTTCAGAGAATTTGGCGGTACATCCAACCGGCCTCAAAAATGCAGACCACATGTAACCACACCAACCCAGGACCTCCAAATCCAGCATCTTCACTTCCAATATTGTCTGAGACCAGCCACCCGGACAGCTGCCACCCGGACAGCTCCAAAGAATTTCTGCACAAACTGTCAGAAACCATTTCAGGGAAGCTCATCTGCATGCTTGTCATCCTCATCAGGGTTTTGACCTGACTGCAGTTCGTCGTCGTAACCGACTTGAGTGGGCAAATGCTCACATTTGATGGCATCTGGCACTTTGGAGAGGTGTTCTCTTAACGGATGAATCCCATTTCCCACTGTACAGGGCAGATGGCAGACAGCGTGTATGATGTGTGGGTGGCGGTGGGGTTATGGTATGGGCAGGCGTTTGTTATGGACAACAAATACAGGTGCATTTTATTGATGGCATTTTAAATGCACAGAGATAACATGATGAGATCCTGAGGCACATTGTTGTCATCCACGACCATCACCTCATGTTGCAGCATGATAATGCACAGCCCCATGTTGGATCTGTACACAATTCCTGAAAGCTGAAAACATTCCAGTTCTTGCATGGCCAGCATACTCACCGGACATGTCACCCATTGAGCATGTTTGGGATCCTCTGGATCGACGTATACGACAGCATGTTCCAGTTCCTGCCAAGATCCAGTAACTTCCAGCACAATCAACAACCTGATCAACTCTATGCGAAGGAGATGTGTTGCACTGCGTAAGGCAAATGGTGGTCACACCAGATACTGACTTGTTTTTGGACCCCCCAATACAGTAAAACTGCACATTTTAGAGTGGCCTTTTATTGTGGCCAGCCTAAGGCACACCTGTGCAATAATCATGTTGTCTAATCAGCATCTTGATATACCTGTGAAGTGGATGGATTATCTCAGCAAAGGAGAAGTGCTCACCAACACAGATTTAGACAGACTTGTGAACAATATTTGATAGAAATCGGCCTTTTGTGTATGTAGAAAAAGTCTTAGATCTTTGAGTTCAGCTCATGAAAAAGGGGGCAAAAACAAGTGTTGCGTTTATTATTTTGTTCAGTGTAGTATTCAAATATTACAATGACTGCCATTTTGAATCCTGAACATTCTATATGTGCACTGCACTAACACATTCTAACTGTATGTTTGGCGAATTGGTGGCTAATTTATATGAATTCATATAAACTTATTTACATTTTCGTACGTGTTTAGGGCTGGGGTTAGTATTGGACATTTATACTTGCGTAAAAGATGTACAATGTACGCCTAGAAGCACAAATTTCTAACCAACTCAGGCATTTTCACATTTTTATCTTACCTTTCTAAATAACAATAAATAACATACCTATAAATTGTAGGTATTGTCTACAAAAAGTGTTGAATGAAACCGGTATTTTACGTAGTGAGTCGGACTGAAGTAAACTGCTGAACAAATCATTCTCATTATTAAACCACAGCTATAACAATAAAGGAACAGAGAAACGATTTCATTGGAATCACTTTCAGAACGATTTATTTTTCCAGCTGATGTATGATAAATATATTGACACTCAATCCTGCTATCATAAGATTTACACCAAGGATGATAACTATAAAGGTATATTAGCATCCACACCAGCGGATGATATCATCTGTTTATTTTTAAGTGCACGCTAGTCTGCCACTTTAAATTCGACCTTGTGATAGCAGGATTGATTCTGATTGGTTGTCAATGTTTTTAGCGCTCATCATCTGGAAAAAAAATCATTCTGAAAGAGATTCCAACATTATAGTTTCTCTGTGCCTTTATTGTTATAGCTATGGTGCTGACTCTGCTAGACTTTAATATTGAGAACATATCTTTATCATTATCTTTATAGTTATTGTCCTTGGTGTGAACGGGTGTTTAGAGTTTATGTCAAGTCAAGTCAAGTCACCTTTATTTATATATCACATTTTACAATACAGATTGTGTCAAAGCAGCGTTACAGTATCAAATAGGAAGGTAGTGTGTCAATAATGCAAAAGGAAACAGTAAAATATATAACAAGCACTAACCAGAATAAAAGCCTGTCCACACCAAAGACTATAAAGATAACAATAAAAATATAGTTCTAAAAATCATTCTCAATATGAAAGAAGAGCAAAGTCCACACCACAACTATAACGATAAAGGCACAAAAACTATATTGTTGGAATTACTTTCAAAACAATTTTTTCCAGATGATGAATGATAAAAACATTGACACCCAATCAGAATCAGATTTTAAAGTGGCAGATAACCATATATGCTTAGAATAAACAGACAATATCATCCGCTGGTGTAAAAGCTAAAGAACTCGATATACTACAAACGAATTCGAAGAACGAAGTGATGTGATGTCATTTTGTCATCAATGGCTCTTAAGCACCTTTGAGCTACCATTGGTCTGTGGCAATTACACAATTGGTAGGTGTGTTCTGGAACTCCACCTTCTTTGAAGTGAAATGTGTATTTTTATTTTGGTTCATTACTTATTCCACGGAGATCAGAAAGGAGAACAGCATCCAAAACAACAACAACAGTTAATAGCAACATGAATACACTGAAGTGTTGAGTAGCTGAGCTGTACAAATGAATATGCACATGTACGATTGCTTGCAGAGAGACTTTAAAGATTCTTAGAAGGCATTTAATGCCATGGTTGTTATGTTTCGGGGATACATGTGAGCGGCCCAACACATATTTAATGTTAATAAAAATATTAATATTTACATTAATCTTTGATTAATTTGCATTAATGTTCCAAAACAGTATACCGTCGTTTAGCCTTTTCAAACTTCTTTATGCCCACAAACGAAGATTAAAAAGAATTTAGTTTGAAGTTCAGTATATCAGGGCCGTATAGTTATCTACAGTTATATGCCCTCCACAAATATTGGCACCCAGCTGTGGAAATAAATCTGTATTGTTTATCCTTTTTGATCTTTCAGTCAAAAAATGAAAAAATTCTAACCTTTCATTTAAGCAAAACAATGGAATATGGGGGGGGGGGGGGGGGGGGGATCTCATTATGAAATAAATGTTTTTCTCTAGTTCACGTTGGCCGCAATTATTGGCACCTTAAAAAATATCTCTGAAATATATTCCCATTAATATTTATATTTTTTAGCACACCAGGGTGACTAGGAGCATGAAATTGTCCATCCACGACTTCCTGTTCCACAGGATTATAAATATGAGGAACACAAAGGCCAAATTCCCTTAATCATCAATAACACTGAGTAAAACCAAAGAATAGTTCTGATCTGTGCAATAAGTTTGCTGAGCTTCACAAAATAGAAAGTGGCTGTAAGAAAAGAGCTAAAGCTGGGAAATCTCCACCATCAGGGCAATAATTAAGAAGTTCCAATCAACATAAAATGTTACAAATCTGCCTGGAAGAGGGTGTGTGTCTATATCATCCTAATGCATGGTGAGGAGGAGAGTTTGAGTGGCCAAAGACTCTTCACGGATCACAGCTGGAGAATTGCAGAAATTAGTTGAGTCTTGGGGCCAGAAGCCTAAAAATGACAAATAGCCCATCCCTACATCACCACATGTTGTTTAGGAGGGTTTCAGGAAAAATCCTGCTCGTTCATCCAAAAACAAACTCCAGCATATTCAGTTTTCAGATACGACTGGAACTTCAAATAAGACTGGCTTCTATGGTCAGATGAAACAAATAAACAAAAAAAAAAGAGCTTTTTGGCAGCACACACTCAAGATGGGTTTGGTGCAAACAGGGATAAAAAAGTAGCCTACCCCATGCCCACAGGTAAATATACTGCTGGATCTTTAATGTTGTGGGCCTATTTTTCTGCTGAAGGTCCTGGACATCTTGTTTAGATACATGCATCATGGTTTCTATAGCTACCAACAGATAAAAAAGTCTAAACTTGACTGCCTCTGTTAGAAATTATATAATGTGTCGTGGTTGGATCTTCCATCAGGACAATGATCCAAAACGAACATCAAAACAAACACAAAAAATGTGTCATTGAGCACAAAATGAAGCTTTCCTGCTGGAAAAGGTATTTGCAATAATTGGGTGCCAATAACTGTGGCCATCGTGAACTAAAGATAAAATATTAATTTCATAATGGGATTCCCACCCCACTTTCCATTGTTTTATACTTTAATGAAAGGTTATAATTTTGTGAATCTTTCGAATAAAAGATCCAAAGGATAAAAAAATGCAGATTTATTTCCACAGCTGCCTTTGCAGATATTTACAAAGGGTGCCGATATTTGTGGAGGGCACTGTATTTATATTTTACAATTGTAAAGGCATGTGTGAAAGACAAAGAAAAAACTAACTTAAACATTAAAATTGTGCAATAGGTGATATATCAAAAAATAAAGAGACTATTTCTGTTTTGTAATAATATGCACTGATGAATCTTGCATGATAAGATCAGGAAATTGCATTCATAAATAAATAGGATAAAGATGTCATGTTGACACAGAAACCAACAAATCTAAATAATAAATATTATTCTCGTTACACAGTCTGATAATGAACTTTCCAAAAACTAATATCGTATTTTATCACTGCAGGAAATTACAATGACATAATCAATAATGGATGAATGATTGTCAGGTTTACAACCCATATCAAGCTAGAAATTGCTATTTGCTAATTATGAGCCTTTGTGAAAATATGCAAAACGCATCTTCATTGCATTTGCTGTTTATGTTGAAAATATCTCTTTTTATTACCTCAGCCCCATTATGTGTTATTGGAAGAAGAGCATTTAATGTAAATGTGATGACATTTAAGCGTGTGATATGTGTTCGACTCATTATTTCTCGTAATGTAATCCTCTAAGTGCTGGAGGTGGACATTACTGAAGGAAGCACTCTCACTCACATTATTTGCTTCACCATCAGAGCCCACAGTAACAACAGGCTGATAAGATGGCAAATCTCCCAGAAGAGCTGTCATAAAGTATGATTGGAAGGAGAACAGAATGAATTGCCCTGCTCCCTGCACCTGTGGTCTGTCTGCCTTTTTGGCACTGAGATAATAGGAGAATTGCCTGACGAATGTCCCTCCTGGCTATGCAGAAGGAAGTGTGTACTTGAAGGAGTGCTGTGGTCTAAATCAATGGTGTTGCCTGTTCAATTAGTTAATTGACTAATTCAGGAGGTTTTACAGTGATAGTGAGATTTACAGTGAGTGTACATGTCTCAGATGAGGTTCAAACAGCACCATTGGTCAAACTGTGACACAAATACAAAGAGTATTTGTGTATGATCCACCACTGGACGATTTTAACTGATAACCCTAAGCATGATATTGAGAATTTTCATTACTAAATTATTTGCAAGAAAGGGTGTCAAATTAATTATGAATCAATAAATGAACGAATAAAAACATAATTGACATTATCTGTTAATCCTATAGACATTGCTTCTATCCCCAAATCACAATGCAATGAGGTAAAACACCAACAGAAAATAATAAATACTAAAAATTCCTTCATTTCAGTAATTATTTCCAAATTTAACTAGCAATTTCTGAGTGAAAATTGTTTCAAAGTAAATCCTACACCATTTTTTTTTCACTGGTATGACTTTGAAAAACTTTAATAACATTTTCAAGAAAATGAGTTTAAAATGTTGTGTAATGTAATCAAGTTAAACATATTAAAATAAAATATTAAAATAAAAAAACTGACATTTTCTGACAGGACATTACCCATTAATTTTACAGGCATTGCTGTTAACCCCAAAACACAATGCATGTATAAAGTGTACAATTTAAAATACAGTTAATATAAACCTAGAAAATAATAAATATGAACATTTTCTTGATTTTTATACAATACACTGTGCAATATTTTTCAGGATTTTTTACAGTGCACAAAAGGAAAAACAATTTGAAAATATAATAAACACATCTGTCAAGTTCTTCCCAATGTACTTCATGTATTCATGTTAGTTAATTACAAAGTAAAAAATATATATATTTTAAGATTATTGGGCTATTTTTTGTATATTTCATTGTTATGTCTTCAATGTTATTTACAAAAATGTTATGTACTTGCTGTTTCTTAGTAATTATTTTCAAAATTTACTAGCAATTTATGATTTAAAATTGTTGAAAGTAAAACCTACACCATCTTTTTTCCCAGTGATATGATTTTAAAAAATGTCTATAACTTTTTAAAGAAAATTATCAGTTTAATGAGTCTGAAATGTTGTGTTAAACAGTTAAAAGTATTAAAATAAAATATTAAAAATATAAAAATAAATGAAAATCTAAAAACACATCTGTCAAGTTCTTCAAGTGTAGAATACTTTATGTATTCATGCTGGTTTCATACAAAGGAAAAAAATATTTTTGAAAATTGAAAAAAAAAAAAAATTGTACAAAAAAAAGATATGCATTTGGAATTGAAAAAAGCATGTTTAATTCAATGTGTTACTTGCTGTTACAAAATTTACTAGCAAGTTCTGAGTGAAAATTATACTACACCTATTTTTTTCATTGATATGATTTTGAAAAAGCTCTATACCAGTTTTAATAAAATTATCAATTTAATTAGTCTAAAATGTGTGTTGTAATCAAATTACAAGTATTAAAATAAAATACTAAAAAATATTAAAATAGTAAAATCTATAAACACATATGTTCTTCACAGTGTACTTAATGTATTCATGTTGGTTTCATTCAAAGGAATTTATTCTTATTATTTTTTTAAGATTTTTGTACAAGAAACGCTAAAGGAGGGAAAAGAGACGTTACGTCAATGACGTAATTTGGGGATCGACCTCGAGACCCTATCACTTCTGAGCTTAAAAGAAAAGGCCAATGAGTGAGTGGAATTTGCATGCCGTGCCACTCCCCCATACATACGGGTATATAAGATGGCGGAGTGCATCTACTCATTCAGATTTTCTGAGGAGCCGAGCTGCAAACCAGCTTCAGTGCAGTCCAGGATTGTGGCAGAAGGACGTAACGTCTCTGTTCCCTCCTTCTGGCTAGTGTGTTGGGACAAGGGGGCTCAATGTGTAACCATCCCAATGCCCTGAAGACCAAAAATGGCCCACCATTGGTGCCAGTTTTCTGAAGCAACCATTGGGGAGCAGAGCATGATGACAAACATAAGTCAAATGAGAATTAAGAATAATATATTTTAGCTTAGATATAGAGGAACACGAAAGATACCGTGGAGATACTGAGACATGTTGCCACAACCGGAGGGGGAGAAGGAGACCCCCTACCGGAGCACAGTCGCAGACTACTCCGTCCTATTCCGGGCTGCAGGAACAGCTGGAGAAACGGTGCACGGATCCGTGAGGAATGGTGCAGCAAGCTGACACCGAGCCGACCTCCTGCAAATTACCTGATGTTACCTTAACACACGGGAGGACACAGGCTCAACGCAGAGATTATAGAATCTCTGGAAGGTATTGGGTGTCGCCCTGCCCGCAACTTTACATATGTCCGCTAGAGAGGCACCATGCTCCAGCGTATGAGCTTGAACTCATAGTAGGCCGCCACACCCAGAAGCACACGGTTGGACAGACTTCCTGCAGGATACTATCGAAACCATGTAAGAAATTTGCTCTTTTAGATCAGCATGCCCAGGGAAGGTACATGGCACAAAGGTGCCCTCAATTAAGCCACTCTTCACCGTAGACTGCACAATGCTAGCAGCGCTGGTTACACGATCAAGCAGGAAGTGGTTCTTCAACTCTTCAGGATTCTTCAAAGCTCTTTCACATGAGGCGAGGCTCCGAAGCAGAAATCTGAATGAGTGGATGCACGCCGCCATCTTATATATCTGTATTCCACTTGCCAATGTTCACTGGCCTTTTCTCTTAAGCTCAGAGGTGATTGGGTTTTGAGGTTGTTCCACAAATTGTCATTGATGTAACATCGTAGCGAACGACTGAGAGGGAATGCTATTTCAGTCTTATTACTTCAAAATTCAAGTAATAAGTAATTCAAAGTGTTACTTGCGGTTTCTTTTTTTATTAGCAATTTCTGAGTAAAAATAGTTTCAAAGTAAATCCCACACTATTATTTTTTTCTGTGATATGATTTTGAAAAACTTATATACCATTTTTAAGTCTAAAAAGTTTTGTTGTAATCAAATGAAAAGTACCTTACACTTCGAATACATACTTTGAGTGTCCACTTCGTACACATCCTAATTATTGTAATGCAAAAAACACTGATACATTTTACAGCCTGAACTAACCTTAAAGTTCATATTATCTGATATTTTAAGGCTACGTTCAGACTGCCAGCCTTAATGCTCAATTCCGATTTACTGCTCAGATTAGATTTTTTGTTTGCCTGTTCACATTGTTTTTAAAAATGTGGCCCACGTCCGATTCCTGTGTGAACTTGTCATTGGCCTGAACTGAAACGCATGCGCACAACGACAGTAACGTAAGGGGCCGTTAACATGTTACGCCTAAAAAAAACTTTCTCTTTCTTTCCAAAGCGTTCTGTAGCTTGCGCTCCCGTAGCATCTGCTGTTGCTAAGCAACAATGACCTGCTCTCTCCATGAAGACGCGGAAGTTACAGCAAAGGATAAATGGATTTCCAGCACTAAACATTGCTTGCAGTAGCTCTGCTACTACATTTATTTAAAAATGGTTATCCCTGTAACAGCTATGATCAGCCCTTCATCCATCTTGGCTGAGCTTTCAATGTTGTTACGAGGAAGGATGAAGCTGATTGGTTGGTTCTTGTCACATGTCAAAAGTTGTTTTATCTCGATGCGGTGTGGATGAACTTAAAAAACGAGCACGTTTACATTTGAAATAACAAACTTCGGGAAAAGATGCTACATGTGAACGGCCCCTAAGACGTCACGCATATCGCGCTGTCGTAAAAAGTAAACATGAAGGCCACAGAAGTCGGTGTGTACGCGCTAGCACTCAGTTATGACACATGTCAATCTCGAATGATGTAAAAGTCGCATGAATTCTGATCTGACTGTTCAGACTGAGGTCGCATTGCGAAACATCCAACCTGTATTGGATTTAGAACCACATATTGAAGTGGCTCAGATCTGATTGTAAAAGATCAGATTCCATGTGGTTTGTGTCGTTCACACTGTCATGCCAAAAACACACCTGGGTCACATTGAACGAAAATATCAGATTTTTCTGGCAGTGTTAACGTAGTCTAAGATACACACAATCTTGAAGCTCATCAGATGTCCTCTCTATGCAATATGTTTTATGTTTTTTTCCCTTTATGTTCCTGAATATTGGTCACACCACATGACTTTGGTTGTACAAACTTTAACTTTCACTAGGTTCTGTAAATATTAATAAGCAGTGAAGCAGTTTTGTAAAAAATATTGTTGTCTGAGAAATAATATATGGTCCTATGCAATGCCATGCTATAGACACAAGTATCACTAGTACTACTGCTCATACTTATTGCTCATACCTTTATGTGTACCTTGCATCTGTTTGTGTTTAGTCTTAAACTATATGACCTGAGGAGTGGTGTGCTATTACTTTAATAAGCGTCATCTACTACATATGTAATTGACTGAGTACTGAGTACTTTGGCTGCTTTTGTAATGAAGGCGCACATGGGTGGAGAGTTTGCAAACAGATTGTTGAGGTGGGGTTTGGAGTGTTGGAGAAGTAATTGTGGATGTGCCTTACCTTACAATAATTCTAAGAAAGGTCTGAATTCCAGAGTTATAAAAATACCACAGCTGTCAGGACTCACGACAGTCTAATGGCCTCATAAGCAGTTATCTTGAAATATGCACACACTTTTCCATTTCTTAACATTTAAAGATGACTTAAAAAAATGTTTTTCCTCCAGAACAATGGAGGATCTCAAGGTCGTACAAGTTGGGAAAAGAATGTGCTTTTGAAACTGAGTCAAATTCGATTTTTTAGACTGAGTAAAACAAAACTAATTATGAAAACTCATAAGAACATTTATGTAGAGGCCCATTCCCAAGCTAAAATGGCTAAATGGTTATTCGAGTTTATTGTAGGTGTTATGGTATTTTTAAATGAGATTAAGCTAACTCACTGGACATTTCATTTTCAAACTGCTGCAATATGTACAACAACCAACGTAACAGAACTTTGCCAGATTCAGGTTCATCTGTTTTAGACAAAGCTGAATAGCATCGCTCATTTGACATTCTCACTTAGAAAGTGTCACGAAACATGCAAGAAGCAATGCACTTATACAGAAATGTCACCACGCTTTTTTTTCACATTATGAAAGTAAAATGGGTTAAAAATGCCATTTCATGTTCACTACAACTCCATTCACAAACAACAGCACTTTAGTGGTTACAGTTAGAGTTCAGCATTATAGACATTACACAATTTTAAGTTAAAATGTAAAAAAGTTTGGCAACACATTGGCATTGTCTCATCAGGCTCTTCCTTTCTTTAGTTACCTTCCAAGATGCCCATTTGCTGTTACTAATTCTGGCTTTTCCTGGATTGTCTTTCTCCACCTCCGTTATCTTTTTTTCTAGTGCCCCCTCATCCATCATTCCAGTAGTGGGAGAGGCAGGGGGTGTTCGGATTGACCCTAGAGACTTCTAAATATGTTACCCTGTGCTATAACTCTTTATACTCTCCAACGAAAGGTGTGTTTAACCATTCACTGAGGAGACAGAAGCCAACAGCAGCATCACATAACCCTCCTTGTACACATCTGATCCATGGGATTGAACTTTATAATTCTCATCCAATTCATGTTCAGAACACAAACGCTGAATGGTGTCCTGTTACCTTCCAGCAATGCATCTGCCAACATGTGTGAAATGAGGCTCATTTTGTGGTCTTAACATGATTGCAATGTGTGTTAGTATGAGGTGTAGAGAGAATTTGTGTAATCCAAAGAATGGGCTAGTTAACCTAAAAACTTTCATTGTGTATTCAACTTTACGATAAACCTGTGACTGTCTTTCCTCCATGAAAAGAAGTAGACATTTTGAACCTTTTAGTTCTTTTCTATAGAATTGAATAGTGACCAGGGGCTGTTCAAAAAAAAAAAAAACCTCTCAAAACTAGGGGAGCCCACTCCTGCCATGTAAAAAATAAATAATTATGAAATTCATAAAAATATCACACACTTAAATCAAAATTACAAGATAGAAAGTCAAAATTATGACTTAAAAAATAAACTTATAAAGTCCAAATTATGAGATAAAAAGCTGAAATTACGACTTTTCAAGTCAAAATTCAAGTCATAATTTCGACTTCACAAACCAAAATTCCGCCTTTCTCGTAATTATGATTCAAGTATGTCATAATGTCGACTTGAAATGTAATTTTTTTGACAGTTTAAGTCATAATTTCGACTTCGCAAGTCGTAATTTTGACTTTAAGTCAATTTTGAATTTTTATCTCATAACTTCGACTTTACAAATCAAACTTTCGACTTTTTCATAATTATGATTAAAGTATATCATAATGACGACTTGATATGTTAAAATTTGTACTTTTTAAGTCACAATTTCAACTTTTTATCTCATAATTTTGACTTCACAATTAAATATTTTGTAATGGCAACTTGAAATGTCAAATTTTTGGACATTTTAAGTGATAATTTCAACTTTTTAAATCATAATTTTGACTTCATAAGTCATAATTTCGACTTCACAAGTTAACTTTTTGACATTTTAAGTCATAATTTCAATTTATCTCATAATTTCAATTTTTTTAAGTCACAATTTCTACTTTTTAAGTCACAATTTTTCAAAAATTCAACTTTCGACTTATGTTACGTAATTATGATTTAAGTAATGTCAACTTGATATGTACAAATTTGGACCTTATAAGTCATAATCTAGACTTTATCTCATTATAAAAAGTCATAATTTCAGCTTTATATCTTAATTTTGACTTCACAAATCTAAATTTTGATCATAATGACGGCCTTTTAAGTCATAATTTTGACCTTTAAAATTAGAATTTCAACTTCATAAGTCATTTCAACATTTTATCTTGTAATTACGACTTTTAAAGTTATAATTTCGACGTAGTAAATCTTAATTTAATTTTTATCTAGTAATTATGACTTAAATGTCTCATAATTTTGACTTTTTAATGGATGTTTTTTTCTTATGTGACGGAAATGGGCTTCCCTTACAAAACTGATTGGTACATGCTAAAAATGATTACAGATATTATTATTGAAATGTGTTTTTTCACTGAAAGTTCCCCAAACAAAAAGCTTTAAAAAGTTCAGAAAATGATCCATATGAATTAAGAAGCTTAATCCAACTTTTCTGATAAAACTGACTTTATGTGATGAGCAGAATGTTTATAGGCTTTTATTTACTTATAAATATTGTTCATGGTACACTTAAACATGTATGTTTGACACACAAGAACCAATTAGTCTGAGTAATTGTTTGGAACCACATGAGGGTAAATAACTGATGACAGAATTTTAATTTTTGAGTGAGCTATTTCTTTGATGTCTATCCAAACACGAACTGAGCATTTCAGAGGGATGACCCATATGTAACACAATGGCTAAATAAAGTTGCTCGTACAAGCCATTTTCTTACATTTGCAAGATTTATATTGCTCTTGGAAGAGTTACAGAGACTAAGAAGCAACCTGAGCTAAAGTGCCTGTAGTTTTGAGGAAGGGAAAGAGCCATGCTGGGCTTTCACTCAAATCCCCGAAGGAATTCTTAAAAGGTTTAGAATCACAGCTGTTTCGTCCAACAATCTTTCTCTCTATCCTTATCCACCAGATTGCTGACCTGCACACAGCAGTAAAAGACAACCCATCTGAACATCATGACTGCTGTTTGAGAAGCTTGCCAAATTAAATATAACTTCTAACATTAAGTTTAAGTTCAAAGATTCCGACACAGGTTTATGGACATTTCAGTTTTTCAAAGATCTGTACATCATGTTATGTTTTGTGTGTTGATCTTACTGGGGTCCCCACCAGGTATTTTAACCAGCTAAACCAGCTGACATCCATGGTCAGCCAGCTTTGTTAGCAAGGCTATGCTGATTCAGCAGCTAGACCAGCACCAGACAGCAGGGAGATGATTTATATTATGGCTTATTTTCTAAGTCAAGCACAACTGTCAGATCATTCATGCAGACCTTCACTCTCCATGAAGCAAAGCATCAGTTTTTGATTTCTGTTGAGGATGAGGATGATTGGCTGAGAATGTGAATAATGTATGATTCTGACATTTTCGCAATGTTATTTAAGTGGAGGACAGCATTAGGGATCTGCATGGAAAAGATATATAGAGGAGAAGGGAGAGTGTTTGTCTTTATGTGCATAATTTAAAGAATCTCACCCACTATTTAAAAGCTTGTGCAAACTTGCATGAAAGCACAAAGCGCATGAAAGGGAACTCTGATGCATTAAGAAAGGAATACCTGATGATGGGCCATTGAATTATTATGACATGAAGCACAGTGGCCATTTATATTTTCGAATATTTCAACAGAGTCAATTATTCCACTTAAGCTACGGTTACCACACCTCAAGACATTGTTCAGATGTTGTATTTCAACTTGTGAGAAGGATTAATTTCTTAAGCATCTCATTATAGACCTAGTAATGGAGGCTTGAGCTGTTGATAGCAGACTAATGCCGTTATTATTGAAGCTATCCACCTTTTTCTTTAACACGGAAGTAAGCCTATGGGTGAGACTTCATTTGCTGCTATAGGGAAATAACGAGATAAAATAACAACGTGCAGTAAACGGTAAAACTGTTTTCACTACAAACCAGTGTTCTCATTATTAAGATAATTAACATAATTAATGTGGTAAGACACACTCATTTGAACTGTTTTGTACAGTTTTTGTAAAAATAGCAAAGAAAGACCCATAAAATTTACAAATGGCTGTCCTCACTCTTACGGCAAGAAAAAGGTGGATAAGAGAGAAAGAGTGAGAATGTGTATAAATTTCCTGAGTCTGTGCATCTCTTACAGAGTATTGTTCTAGCCTTGCTGTTCATACAAAGCTTTTTCCCTGTCTGTTTCTCTGTTGCTTACCTGGATTGTTTATCTCTGCTAATTGTCTGCCGCCTGCCTTCTTGATCTCACCTGTTTTACACATTATTCTATTGTTTGTTCACCGCCTGCCTCGACCCCCTTGCTTGGACTCTGTTTACGATTCTTATTTGTCTACATTGGAATATACGCTATTGATCATCTCCAGTTTCTGTCTGCCCATTACAATTTTACTGCTAAATCATCAGAGTAGTGCTAACAACATGTTTCTGTGCTTGTGTTTCAGTTTCACGTTTTTGGCTGTCATGTAAACAGCCCCTTATTTTATCAGTTTTTACTTTCCCTGGGAATCAAACCAATGACCTTTGCATTGTTAGTTTCATGTTTTACTGTTTGAGCTATAGAAATGCTTATAACACATTTCTGATTGCACACGTACATCTCGGAGATGTCTATTTGACGTCTGCATATACATCTGCAAGACATAGTTCGCTCATCTGCAATACGTCTATTGGATGTTTCCTATTAGGTCAAATAGACGTCTATTAGATGTCTTTAAGATGTTTATGATTTAGAATGTATGTAAAACTGACATCTTACAGATGTCTGCCAGATGTTTGTACACAGCAGGTGCTTTTCATATCAAGAGATCTTTAATAGACATCTTGCAGACGTACGTGTACTTTCTGGGTTGTAGCAATTGAACACAATAAACACTACAAGGAGCAAATAAAAAAAAAGTAGTAGAGACCCTAGAGACTTTTTAGTGTAGAGTAACAGATAGGTTACTTTAGTCCTGCATTGTTTCACACAATAAATGCAAAACAATGCTGGCTATGATCTAAGCAAATGCTCTTTAGAGATATTGTAAAGCTAAATACGGGCTTGCTGTTAAGAAAACTGCACATGCACTGAACCAGTGATAGTAGGCTACTTTTCCTTCCAGTTTGCTGAATGCTGATGTATGCGCAATGAAAGGTCAGATACCCCACCAGCTTAGTAACAAATAATCCATTTGCTATTAATGAACTGGCGTGTGAACTATAGATGATTGATGTTCTCATTTAGCATTTAGCAGTGTGTGTGTTTTCATGTCACATGCCATGACCATTGTGTATTCATGAATGAAACCCCATCGATTTGCAGCAGTCTAAGCTTTTACTGGATGTTCTTATCACTGTTAGCCTGCTGATACTAATAGCCTTGAATTCATTATAACGTTTATTCATTTATTTTTAATAACAAAAAACAAAAAGTACATTAAATGAAAAAAGCCCCTTCTCACAAAAAGTCAAATTAATAAACCTCAGGCTGAAGGAAGTATGTCAGTAACTTTTGTTTTTTATTTGAAAAAGGAACTCTGAAAATGTTCTTTTAAATGTAGAAGTAATGCATTACTTTATTAGTTACTTGAAAAAAGTAATCAGATTACGTAACAAACATTACTTGTGTGTTAGCCTCAACACTACACTCAACTGAATAGATAAAAAGTGGATTTAAAAGTCAAAATTTTGTATGTGTAGGTCACATTGTATTAAAATTAATTTGACAACACTAGCATCAAGATAAATAGGGTTGGTGTTGACTTTAAAAAAGCAATGAGCATGATCACCAACTGCTGATCAGGATTTGGCATTTATTCCTCTTGTTTCACTGCCCTTTATCAGCCATGCATAACTCTTGTCAGAGTAGATCAATACACCCCAAAATACCACTGTCTGTTCTCTGGCACACCTGGAGGCATTATCTCAATGGCTCTTTACAATCACACCATGCTATATTTAATTAAAGCCATACATTGCAACAACGTGTGTGTGCAAGTAGCCACACATTAAATATTCACCAGCTCATCTTCTAGCTGACCTTTGTTGGACGCTTGGCTATAAACTGAACGCCTTGAGGGTAAAAAAGAAGAGAACTAGGATTTTAGGTAAGAGGTTTGTTAAAATTAGTCTAGTGGTGCTTGCCTTAAAAAGGTCGTTAACAAAGCTAAAACCTAACACTAAAACCCTTCTCAGTCTCTCTATAACAGCTAGGCTTTATCTTTAGTGCACATGGAATATTTATTCCAGCGGGAGGTGGCTGTGAAGATACTGATCGTGAAGGTGACCCATCACGTCTGAGAAACAGAGAAGAGACTTCAGGTTACAGCTCTCCTTCAAGTGTCCCTGTACATCAAATCTCTGATAGCCATACTGTATGACAGATATTAAAACCTCACAGTCGATACACATGACGTTAGAGAGCTCTGCAGGCATGCTATTTTATGCATGCATATGTATGGAATATTTAAATATAATCAAGATCTCATCACTGCATTCATGAATTATTTTACTATGCATATTTTCTACATAAATCATGTGAAGACTGGCTAAATAGAAAGGTCTGCCTGATTCATTTGCCTAAAAAGACTGCTTATCCAATACAATAGCCCTGACAGGTCTAAATATAGAGGCTTAACAGCCACCTGCCTCATTAACCATGATAGCCCTGACCGAGGAACATGCTATTGGCTCCTGGAATCAATGAAAGTTGAACTTTAATCTCCTCACATTAGCGTTTTAGTCAAGTGCAAAAGAAGGGCGTATTTAGAGCTGATGGAGCTGATAATTTGAGCAGAGTCGTGATCTAATGCCATGACTCACAGAACAGAAGGGTTAGCAAAAAGAATCACTGTGCCTTTTAACTACTTTATGCCTTTTTTTGCTGAAAATGGAGAAAGCAACGACAATAATTGTAGGTATATCTATATACAAAATTTAATTTAATGAGTGGCAATGTTGGAACTCAAATTTGACATTTTTAAAGGTTCATTAGACCAGAGAATCTTGTTTTCTCACAGTCTGAGGGTCCTTTAGGTGCTTTTTTGTGAATTCCAAGTGTGTTTTCATGTGTCTTTACTGAGGAGAGGATTGAGTATTGCCGCACCGCCATAAAGCCCAGCTCAGTGAAGGGATGTTTCTGTAGGTTTCAGCCATCTGCATATATGATCATGGAGCTCAACTAGAGTGACTATCAAATTCTGGGTCACCACTCTAACCAAAGTCCTTCTCCATCAATTGCTCAGTTAGGACAGGAGGCCAAACTTCTTTCATTAAAGGTAATGGAGAGTACATGTTTCTGTGAACCTTTAATGCAGCATAATATTTTCTGAACTCTTCCCCACATGTGTGGCTTGATGCAGTCCTGTTCCTGAGCTCTACATGCAGTTTTTTAGCAGTAGGGCTTGGTTTTTGCTCTGATATGCATTTTCAGCTGTTTGACTTTTCATTAAGACGTGTGCCATTCAAAATCACACCCACTCAATTGAATTTGTCACAGGTTAACTTCACTCGAAGTGCAGTAACATCTACAAGCAATATGAATGCTCCTGAGCTCAATTTCAACTGTCCCAGATAAGAGTATGAATACTTATGCAATGGATTGATTTCAGTTATTTTACTTGGATTTGGTGTATGGAGTGTAGATTGATGTGGAAAAAAAGTAATTTAAAGCAGTTCAACATAAGGCAGCAACATAAAATGTGAAAAAAATGAAGGAGTATGAATACTTTCGCAAGGCAATGTATATTGAATGTGTTTACTATAATATCATGTTAGCTAAGTAACATACCGTCTCAGCCTCAGACGTCGTCCCCACGGACCATTGGCTAAACATCTGATCCATATGGCACACAAAATGGGAAACGCTTCAGGAGTTTCAAAGTCGTCATTGGATTTGTTGAATTTGTTGATTTGTTGTTGTGTATCGTGTTCTGCCTGGAAACAAATCTGCTATGATGTCAAACCCCCTTTTAAAAGAAGAAAGCCATTGTGTTTACAATTGTGACAATGAGTGCTAATCTGGATCTCTCTTTAAACACTCTTTAAAATACCGTATTGACCCGAATATGAAACAAGTTTTTTTTTTTTTTTTTTTTTTTTAAATACATCTGAAAAAACGTGTTTGTCTTATATTCAGGGTTTAGACTTTAGTAGCGCCACAAACGCGTAAAACGAGTGTGCCAAGAAATACATATTGTAATGTTTGTCTATAATGTTACAACAACGTGATTAAAAACAAACTGTCATGTTAGCCTGATGGAACCAAACTTCCTCTGTAAGTGATTTTAAAATGTAAGACAGTAGCCTACCCAGATTTAAAGACTACAATAAGATTACCCTTCTACTGTTAATGAAATGCTGGTAGGCTAATATGAGATGGATAGCCTAATTGTTATATAATTTAGATGGGTTACCTGTTATTTTTATGGTATATCAAAAAGTGTATTTTTTTTTCTTAATAAAACACAAGATTTGGTTTTCAAAAAGGTTCATCTTGAAAAATGTCGTCTTATAATCAGGGTCGACATCCAAGAGTTTACACACCGGTCTGTTACTGTGGTAACATTTCCACACCACTAAATGTGACAAAACGTGATTAGTTGTTGGGTGGTCCTTGGCCATTCAAAGCGGCCAAGGTTCCCAGACCCTCAAAAAGCAAACGTGAGATAAAACGCATGAGCTGAAGCAACCATAACATTTTAGATTACCTATACAAGTCATTGAGCTCTTTTATGACTCTGTATCATGGGACTGATACGATGCCAAACAATCTGCATCGAAAGTACAGTTCGGTATCAGGTGAGCTACCTAGCAAGTTTACTATGTCAGAGCTGTACATATGGAGTTGGCTATGTGATGCAAACGTAAGTAAACATAAGTCTTAATTGGTAAAATAATATGTTTTCATTTTATGAAAAGGAATAAATGTTGTTGGTGTTTAACTGCCATTAGTTTTATTAGGTATGACTTTAGAGTTTTTCAAAAATGTCGGCACATTCCTAGCATTCCTAGCATCAATAAGATGTTTAATTTGAGGTATCTATCGCATGCATGGTTTAATACTTGTGTTGCTACCAGTGCACTGGTTGTACCCCAGTATGAGCAACAATAGCTAGTAGAGATGCTTGACTTGGCAAGGCTATTTACTTACGATCTGATGGACTAAGAAAAATAATGCTGAGAAGCAGCATCAAATTAAAAATACAAGCGTAATCTCAGACTTTTGTAATTAGTCTTTCTCTTACTAATTTAGTTGGAATCAATGTAGTGTTACTTCCGTATCTCATTACAATAGTCGCTCTCTCTCTTTCTCTGACTGAATATCCTTCCTGCGGCAGCCAGATAGACATCTCAGGCTCCAGTCACGCATTGAATGTCTGTCTGGTTTGTTTCTGATGATGAATTTTGTTTGTCCTTTCCCTCAAAGGGCAAACGACAAAAAAAAGTCATAACTGGAAAAAGAAAGAAGAGAAGAAAGAACAGGCAAACTCTACTGCCTTCAAAAAAAAAAAAAAAAAAAAAAAAATACAATATACCTTACACCCATACGATTGCGGGGCATTGGCCGCCTAGTGATTTATTGAGTGAACCATGTCTCTTCTCTGGGCAGAGAATCCATGGAGAGTAAAGAGGAAAGTCATTTACGTCTAACCCTTATTATTATGCTGAAGAGCTCCTCGCTAAAGCAATCTGTCTGACAGCACTCTTACAAAACAGACAGAGTGACTGGACAACCACTATTTCTGATTACTGCTGTTGCTTTAAATATGTGCTTGCTTACAGTCTGTGAATACTAAGTAACATTTAATGCCAAAACCCAGAACGTGTGTGACAAAACCAAAAGGCCATTAAAAATGTTCTTAAAGGTGAAGTGTGTCATTTCTGTTAGTGGCTCCAAATGTATATTTCAAAAATAATGAAAAACAGATTTCCCCAACATACTGCTTCACTGCTGTTTCACATTTGAAATACTTATTAATAATGTTATTAACATTTGAAATCAAGGATATTTAATGATATTTGAAAATGACAATTTGGATGTGAAAGCTGACATGAGAGTTTTTTGACCCTCTATAGACAGCAAGGGTCCTTCTATGTTTACGGTCCAGAAATGTGCCAAGAACATTAACAAAACAGTTCATGTGACATCAGTGGTCAAAAAGAAATTAAGGTTTTGAGGAAAACATTCCAGAATTTTTCTCCATATAGTGGACTCCAATGGGGATCAACGGAGCTGAAGGGCCAAATTGCAGTTTCAGTGCAACTTCAATGGGCAATGTATTCATGCATTACGTAATCATTTTGGAAAGGTCACGCATGGTTAGTTCTTTGCCTGTGTTCTCCAGATCTCCTCCAACTTCAAAATCGTCCGACATCTGTGTTTTACCTTTTTGTGTAAAGGGCATTTGACTTTCTTTGCATGTTTGGGTTTTTTTTAACACTGGGCCGGTACTTCCACCTATGTCATGCATGACCTTTCCAATGTGACTACGTTATATGTGAAATTGTGGATGCAAAGCTAGTGCAAGATGAGCATTTGTGGTAAAAATGATATAAAATGTAATTATTTTAAGAAAATTACCATTTTTCCTTTGCTGGGATCATGAGCGCTTTAAAGCTGCATTGAAACTGCAATTTGAAGAAACTGAAGAATGAAAGACGTGAACGTCTTGGATGACATGGGGGTGAGTACATTTCCAGGAAATTTTAATTCAGGAGTAAACTAATCATTTAAGACGGGTTTTGTTTAGGGTTAGTTGCTTGAAATTCTGCATAATTACTGTTAGTTAGTTTATTAATTAATTCCTCCTGTCAACCCTATTGGCAAAAGGCATCTCAGGAACCACACTCCAGTGATTTGAGTTTTACCTCTCAGATGGGTCCTTCAAGGTATCTTGGAGGGGTGAGGTGTCCAAGTTGCAACATCTAACTAGTGGGGTGCCTCAGGGCTCAGTTCTTGGACCACTTCTTTTTTTCTGTCTAAATGGCTTTTCATATCACTGCTATGCTGATGACACTCAATCTACCTCTCATTCCTTCCTAATGATCCGACGATAGCTGCTCGCATCTCAGCTTGTCTAACAAACGCTTCATGAAGGACCATCACCTTCAACTCAACCTTGCCAAGACAGAACTGCTTGTGGTTCCAACAAACCCATCTCTTTACCACAATTTCACCATCCAGTTAGGCACATCAACCATAACCTTCAACCTTCAAAAACAGCCAGAAACCTTGGAGTTGTGATTGATGATCACTGGCATATTATTAATCTTTTGTTGATTTTGATTGCTTTAATTGCCCTTATTTGTAAGTCGCTTTGGATAAAAGTGTCTACTAAATAACTAAATGCAATGTAAATATTACTATAGTAAGTTGTTGCATGTGATTACCAAGGACACTGTAAAGATAAAGTGTTACTGAAAATTACTTTATATTTCATTATATTTCATGGTTCACAAAACCATGCTGAGCTGGAAAGTTCAGGGTTTCAGTGTCATAAGTTGATGTTCTGGCCACCAAACAACCCTAACAAGTGTGAAGTATGGTAGGAGACAGAGATGGCATAGCAGGCTGGAAGGAGAACAAAAGGAAACAAAACAATGTGCAGAGCAGATTGGTTTAGCCAAGAGTGAGGGAAGGGAAGCTTATAGAGTCTGGCGCTGTAATTGGGCCACATATGAAACTCAGCATGTGTCCTTCTCTCACAGAAAATCCGAGAGCACCGTGAGAAAATTCTCCTCCCTGTGCCGGAGATCAATTTCACACAAAGTGCTAAGGATTTGCCGCAGAACCATAGAGGAGTCACTGAAATAGACTTGGCTTGTGATATTGGACTGGGTTTGGCCTGAACCTCAGCACTTTTACTGGATGTTCTGTGCAAGGAGCATTGGTTTTCAGCGGAGGGGCTCTAAGCTAAGACCAGCAACTCAAAACTTGCATTCAGAGGCATTTTATAGTGCTTTGCTCTAGATCTGAAGTTGTGTTCTTACTTACTGGCATGGGAGAGGTCCAAGCTGTGTGGCTAAATGGATGCAATAACACTTTCATGACAACTGTGCCTCTGTGATTACAGCTAAAGCATGAGTTAGTCATTATTGTATCACTCACATTAACAATCAGGGGTGGAGAAATTATCCCTGAATGCAGATTCTGTAAAGCTAGCTGAATCTAATTTTGTCAGGAAAAATAGCCTTGCGGCACCATCTCAGAGCTACCACACACTCACTCTCAAAGCCTCATAAATATTTGACGAAAAACAATAAATAGAGACACAGCCGCAGGCCACTGAAGTATTAAAGTGTAACATATGTGCACTAAGACATGGAGAAAGCAATTCAAGCACAGAATGGACAAACACCGTCTCTTCACTGTTCTATCCAGTTCTATCTATGTCTGGCTGTCTGTTCGTCTGTGCGCCCCTCTATCTGTCTGCCTGTCTTCATTCTGTTTGTCTGTCCATCCATCTGTACTTCCATCCATTTATCCATCTGTCAGCCTGTCTACCAATCTATCTAGCTATCTGTCCAACCATCTATTTGTCCATCTGTCTATCTGTCCGTCCGTGCTTCCGTCTGTCCATATCTGTCTGTTTTCCATCTATTCGTCTAGCCGCCCATCTGTCTGTCTTATCTATCTATTTGTCTCTGTCTTTGTCTGTCTATCTCTCCATCCATCCACCTGTCTGTCAGTGCATCCATCTGTTCATCTATCTATCTATCTATCTATCTATCTATCTATCTATCTATCTATCTATCTATCTATCTGTCTATCTGTCTGTCTGTCTGTCTGTCTGTCTGTCTGACTGACTGACTGTCTGTCTGTCTGTCTGTCCTTCCACCTGTCTGTCCATGCGTCCATCTATCCATCTGTCTTCCGTCTGTCCATGCATCTGTACTTCCATCCATCATCTGTATGTCTGTCTACCTACCTATCAGTCTGTCCACATATCTGTCCATCTATCTATCTGTCTGTCAGTCTGGCTGTCCTTTTGTTCATCTGTTCATCTGTCCATCTATCTGTCCTTCCTTCCATCCATCCACCCATCCATCCATATGTCTGTCTGTATATCTATCTCATTTTTAAAAAAAATCTATAACACACTGTTCAATGTCATATCTTCTTATTCATGTCCACCTTTTCTGTGATGAATATTTCAGTGAGTCTTTTAGACCAGAGATTACATATACCACTAGTTGGCATGCAATAGTGTGAAATGCAAGATCATATGCCCTGCTTCTGAAGTGCCTTGAAAGGCACATCGCAACATTGCATACTAAAATATTTCAGGGAGGAGCCCAATAGTAACATGATTATGGCACCATGCACTCATGTCTCCTCTTTTGTAATAACGACGGCACTCCACTGCGTCCACTCAACCGTGATATCTGAATCTTGAGCAAATAATTCTTTTGAACAGGTTCTTTTTAGTGATTCATTCGAACCGAATCGCGTTTGTAAATCACATAGTAAAGCTGAAAGGTGGGTGATATGAACCATAAACAAAACAGCAGTCTGTTAAACCACAGTTAAATTAGTGTACTAAAGTAAAAACACTATCTAAAAATATTTAATCACAAAAATAAAACGATTATAACCGAAAAGAACTGATGAATCGGTTTTATGAATAGGTTCACTGAAACGAACCGTTCAAACAAACCGATTCGCCAAATGAATCGGACCTCCCAGTGCTTGCTGCCGTCTGTTCGGAGCAGCGTGACGCCCCCTGCTGTCTGATGCATGAAAGGCGCTGGGCAAGTTTCACACAACCCTGAGCGACTCCTCAAAGCAATGTGTGCTGGAATTTGACTCGGGTGATGCTCTCAACAGCGGGTTTCGTATGTTTATCGCTTGTGACCTAAAAGCTGCCGTTTTGCCCGTGCGGAGGTAAAATGAGCAGCACGGAGATCCAGAATTTGGGAGAGGAGCCCTGCTTTCGCCTGGAGCACCTACCGGGCAAGAGCCCGCACCTAGCGGGCAAGGCGTCTCCGCAGGTGAACAGCCGCTGGGATGCGCCTCAAGTGACGGCCAACGGTCTCCATGACATTGAGGATCGGATTTTGCGAATCACTGGTTATTACGGCTATAACCCCGGATACTCCAGCCACAGAAGTAAGTGTTTAAAAACACACGCAATAACAAATGCAGTAGTAATGGTGTCGAGATCAAGTCACGGCTGTCTGCACGTTGTGTTGGCCTTTGAACGATCAATCTATATAATGTGAATGTGGAGGAAACACATGCTGTGCGGACTGTCTCATTTTGTTTGTAGGGTGCTTTGTTCACAAGTTATGTGCTTGCTGCATAAATCTGAACAACACACGAATTAAGTCAGCCGAACTTTCTGTTGAAGTTTTGAATGTTATATTATAGGATAGAATGTAAATATAACAGGATAAGTGTGAACAGGATAGAAATGATATAAAGAAAGAAAACAAAATAAATATAAAAAAATCAGATTAAAACTATTCAAAATGTAACAAATAGTAAAAGATGATAGAATAATAAAATGCCCATTTATAAAATGTTCAAATTTATTCATTTGAAATAATTTAGTGTCAACAAATATAAATATCTTGCAAATGTCTGCATGTGGTAGGCTAAATACATATGGCTTTTATTGGTTTATGTTTTATAAAACAGACTTGTTTATAAATAAATCTAAATCATACTGCACATCACACTTTAATTAATTAATTAATACTAAGGTATTGTGCAATTAAAAGTAAACAAGAAATCGCAAGCAATACATATTGTGGTTAGACTAAATGCACAGAGATACTAGGCTGAAAGACACTTATTTGTTGAACTCTTATTGAAATGACAGTGTGAATGGAGGAGAGTGATGATTGGGTCCTAATTATAGCCCGTGTGCCATTCCTGAATTTCAATACCTCAGTCTATTTTAATGTAATCGATAGAGTGTTGACACAGGACAGATTTAAGGTTCCAATTTTATTAACATGCAGGATTTGAATGTTTTTGTATTATTATTTTTACTGTGACCAAATGTAAGTGTACATTTCACACAATGGCCAGTGCATGAGTGCTGGTGTAGTCCGAGTCTCTGGTGTGCTGTTATTACACTGGTGCAGTATGTAAGTACATGAATCATGTCTAATGAATATCAGTGTGTACTGCATGTGTGCATGCATTTGTGTGTGATGTCTTGAAGTCCCTGAGGATGGTGGATGGCAACGTTACCTCGCCGCTGCATTCATCTTTGCCACTCGTTGTATTACATAAACGCATCACACTTGATGGGATGTGCCAGATATACCAATTAAAACCAAAAAAACAATGTGGACAATAATATTCACATGGCTTTTTGAATGAAGGCGGCAATGTTCAAACATTTTTGTCATTAGTTGAAAGCACAGTTTATTGTGCTCAACCAAAAATCTCTTGAAAAGTCCAAAAAGGTTTCGAAAGGTAAAGGTGTCACATTGATATGTTTCCTCTGAGATTATGCCATGCTCACCACTGTTTTAGGTCCTGACTCAGCAGTATATGTAGTGAATTAAAGTGTCAGTCATAGACCGGCAAGAAGAACAATGTGAAAGCACTGTTATTTAACAGAACTAGTAATTATCATCCATCTCAAAGAACTCTGCCTGTAATTGACGTGAAAACCTAAAATTTATTCTTTGTAAAACTAGTTAAGTGTTGGTTGCACATTAACCACACAGTAACGTCCACTGCATATTTAATCCTGAGGAAATGGGAATGTCTTTTCATGACTGATGAATGCAGCAGTTAAATTTGTTAAAGTCAAGATGAAAAAGCGTTTGCGACCCATTTGACCTCTTTAATGGCAAAGGTTGTATTGTGAAAACTGACCATTCCGTAGCCAGACCTACTGTAAATATGAACCTGAAATGCATTTTTTAAGGAGGCTTTCTGACTGGGACGTGGAGGCTGAAGGTCAACTTTACCCTCAAGAACATCTCAACCAACCATGTGTATTGGACCTTTTCTTCTTTACTGTAAATTCAAATTCCAGTTTCATTTAATGTTTACACAGTTTAAAACAGCAACATTCTATAATGGTTTTGTATATTTATAACATATAGTATAATTAATTTATAATTTAGTTTAAAAAAATTAAATTGTCTGAACTGGCAAATTTGTGTGGGTGACACTCAAAGTGTAATATATGTGCATATCTACACTGTCCAAAAGTTTCAAAACGCCCCAAGCAAAGAGATGTTTTGTACAACATCATCATAAATTCGTATTGTTTTGTGATGACTCTGCATATGGGACCACACAAAATATGTAAACATTTTATTACATAAACAATGAATTCACAACATGGAAAAATACTAGAGCTATTGATAAATCATCTAAACTGGGTTCTGCTTGGTCTGTTGTGTACAAACTTTAATTGGCAATTAGTAAAGCTATAAAGGGGTGTGACCCAATAATCTAGAGAAAAGAAACCATATTACCCCACTAGGAAACCAGCTACTCATAGTGCTATGAAGGCACTGCCTCTGTGATTTTTCATCTATATTTAACTTTTTCTCCTCACTTTTAACTAGGCTGGATGATAACATTGCTGTTTTCTGCAGAGCTGCTTTATTGATGAATTGAAATCATTCCATAACTGATGAATATTACACAGTTATTGGACCAACACTGAATTGATCTGAATAATGACTGTTTACATTTGTCTTTTTAAAGCTGCATTATTGCAGAATTGAATTATTTTTGCATCATTAAGTTATTATTTTCCTTTTTATCATTGTAAGGCTGTGTGTCCACCAAAGTGATTTTAGAGGCTAGCGTATTTTTTCAATGGAAGCTTTTTTTTTTTCACAATTTTTGGCTTTTTTTTTTCTCAGCACTGAGAGAGAATGCAAATGAAAAATGTTCAGCTTTGGGTAAAATGCAGTGCTTACCACTGTCATTTTTAGTCAGCCATCCAATCAAATGCTACATTGACCAACCGTCACACCCTGCTTTATCTACAACCAGTGTAGCCAAGTCTGCGGTTTACCCCCCAATAATGACCCCAATAACATCATATTTTTCCCCTGGAATGCAAATTTTACAAGGGGAACCCTGCCAAAAAAACATGTATTTACCACCCGGAATTTTGCTAATTTAACACTGTTGACGCGGGTTGTCTGTGGATTTAAGCGACCCAATAACGAGATATTTATCCCCTGGAATGCAAATTTTACCAGGGGAACCCTGCCAAAAATGCGTATTGTACCTTTACCCTTGGAACACAATTTTTTTACCAGGGGACCCCCCACCAAAACACGATTGGGCTAGTTTTGAGTAGCATTTGGGCAATTTTGTTGTGAAAACCTGGCAACATTGTAAGGCTGATTGTCCACCAAAGCGATTTTTCCAGAGGATAGCATATTTTTTTTTGTTTTTTTTTTGTTTTCAATGAAAATGGCGCATTTTTTAAAATGGCAGGAGCTTTTAATTTACAATGTTTGGCTTTTTTTCTCAGCGCAAGAGAGAATGCAAATGAAGAATGTTCACCTTTGGGTAAAATGCAGCACTCATTGCTGTAATTTTTAGTCAGCCATCCAATCAGAGTATAGGAGGGGTGGGGAAAATACTACACCCTACCAACCATCACACCCTGCTTACTACAACCAGTGTTGCCAAGTATGTGGCAACACTTTCTGCGGAATTTGGCTACTTTAACACTGTTGCCGTGGGTTATTTTTTTATATCTGCAAGTTTAAGCAACCCCAATAACGTGATATTTTTCCTCTGGAATGCGAATTTTACCAGGGGAACCCTGACTACAACCAGTGTTGCCAAGTCTGCCTTATTTTTCCAACAAAATCTTGCTAATTTAACACTGTTGATGCGGGTTGTTTTTCATGTCTGCGGATTTAAGCAATCCCAATAACCAGATATTTATCCCCTGGAATGCACATTTTAATAGGGGAACCCTGCCAAAAATGCATATTATACCTTTACCCTTGGAACACAATTTTTACCAGGGAACCCCCCCACCAAAACACGATTGGGCTAGTTTAGAGTAGCAATTGGGCAGTTTTGTTGTGAAAAAACAAATTCCAGGGTGTATAATACGAACAGTGTTGCCAAGTCTGCGGTTTTCCCATGGAATTAGACTATTTTAACACTGTTGCTGCAGGTATTTTTTTTATGTCGGCAGGTTTAAGTGACCCCAATAACATGATATTTATTTCCTGTAATCTGAATTTTACAAGGAGAACCCCACCAAAAAATGCGTATTGTACACCCCGGAATGCAATTTTTACCAGGTAAAAATTGGGGGAGTTTTGTTGTGAAAAGCTGGCAACCCTGACTATAACCGGTGTTGCCAAATCTGCGTTTTTCCCGCAGAATTGGGATACTCTAACAATATTGATGTGGGTTGTTTTTCATATCTGCGGGTTTAGGTGACCCTAATAGCGACCCTAAACCCTACCAAAAAACATGTATTTTACCCCCGGAACATTATTTTTTACCGGAGGACTCCCCACCAAAACACGATTGGCCTAGATTTTGTTAGTTTTGAATAGCAATTAAGCATTTTTGTGGTGAAAACCTGGCAACCCTGACTACAACTGAACAGCAATGGAGAACTTATATTGCTTGTCTTCAAGTATTAATTTCTTTTCCAGATGGAATTCCCGGAGTAATGCAATGTTGTTATGGGGGGGAAAAATACTTTTGGCTTGTTGCAGAAAATCTTAAACCAAAAATTTGATTCCTACATGTTTTGTTCATCATGATAATCATAAAAGTAAAATGTAAGGGGAGTTTGGTTCATGTCCAAATGTATAACTTGATGGTTGAGCAGTGTACTGAACCCCAGCAGTTCCTAACCGACCCGTGATGACACTTTTCTACCAGCTGGATGTAATTGCATCATATCCAGCTGGCTAAAATATCTGCTGCAGCTTTACAACATGCGTATGCCTTCTTGCACAGATCCTTTAAAAAGCTTATGCTCTAGAAACTTTTTGCAACTAATTAGCCGAAAAAGCCATCAAACCCATCTTGAGTAAGACAAAGACAGAATCATCCAGCGTAGCCTTTGCCAGAAACAATCTGCTGGTGTCATCTGTTATCTTCTGACCTCTCATACACAGAGATGGCAGAGTCAATGTGACCCAATCATCTGAACGTATCTGCAATGGGTGCACTGACTGCAGCGCACGTATGCCCCCCTCCATCCCTGCCCAGACCACCTCGCCTAGAGAGCTATTTTTAGCTACGGGCCTAATGGGACTCTTTTCATCTACTTAGCTAGAAAGACGCTGTTAACTGTAGGCTCACTTGGGAGCTTTACAGACTTCAGAACAGACAGCTGACGTAAGTAATCGTTCCTGAATCACTAATCCAAATAAAAAACAATGCTCACACATCCAGTCAGCATTATTTTAGTAACACTGAGATACTATTATAGTTATTAAAGGGATCATCAGATGCAAAATACACTTTTACATGTTGTTTGAACATAAATGTGTGTTGGCCACCCTATAATGATAAAAATCCACCCAGTGTTTTTTGAAAAATCCCTATAAGTAAAAACCCCCTTCTCAAATTAGGCTGTTCTGAGATTCCTGGCAGAATGACGTAGTTCTGCACTGGCCACTCACATGATTGTTGATTGACAAGGCCATCTTACCTTAGACCTGCCCTGAGTTAGCTGTGAGTTGAATTGTTATTTTTTTTTATTTTAATTTTAGTTAACAATTTCAGTTAGTATTGTTTTTGTCATTTAAAAATGTCTATATAGTTTTTGTTGATTTTTTTTAGTTATAGTTTTAGTTATTTTAGTTTTTTCAAATATTTATATTTAGCTCACTATAATAACCCTGCTTGAAGTCAAAGTGCTCAATTTTGCATAATAATTAATTTAAAAACATTTAAAGGAAGTTTTTGACAGAGCCCTTCTAATTCTTAATTTTGACATACATTTAAATTTTTACACCAGACATACATATTGGTTCAAAATATTGGTCTACTTGATCTGTAATAATTGTATCAGCATCAGCCCTGAAAAACATGTATTGGCCGACCCCTATTTAGTGGTATTTGTTTTAAAGAAATATATGACAAACACTTTTATAAATTTATACATATATATATATATATATATACATTTATACATATATATATATATATATATATATATATATATATATATATATATTATATAGTATTAGGGCTGGTAATTTAACATGTTAATTAGATTAATTGGTAACACTTTTTAATAACTACGCACTATGAACAATTAGTTAAGCATTAGTAAATAGTCAATTCATCATTTATAAAGCATTATTCCCACATTAATAGACAGTAGTAAGCAGTTTATAAATTCAGCTATAAATGTTTTGTTCCTGATTTATAAGCATATAATGTTTTAATAATTGTATTTTCATAACGTATTAATGATCAATTAATAATTTCTAAATTAAGTATTATATTATTAACAGACCAGTTATTTAGGAGTTGTCAGAGGTTTATAAGATCATTTAGAAAGTGTAACTAAATGATTAATAAAGTTTAAATGCACATTTATACATATTACTTAAAAATACAATAATAGTTACTTGGTGTGTTAATAAATGCTTAATAACACATATTCTTACTGTCATTCATGATTAATACCAGGTAGGTATAAAACATGTAGTTGTCAGTAATCTATTTTTTTGTGAGCTCATCTAAATTGAAGACTATTTATGCCTTGTAAAACTTTTACAAAGCAGATTTAAAGGCTCAGCTATATTCTAAACAGAAAAAGGAAACGAACAACAGAGTGATACAGAACATAGAAATGCAAAAAACAAAACTGTACAACTGTACACTTGTTATAAAATGAAACATAAACCTCTGCAATGCCATAGAAAAATAAATATTCCATAGACCTCCAGAAAACATAACTTAAGTAACATGAGCCTAAGTCTCTGAAATCTTATATAAAGATATTTTTTATTTATCGCTTTGTAAAAGCTTTATGAAGCATAAATAGTCTTCACTTTAGATGAGCTCATAAAATCAGTTAACTGACGACTACTAAATGTTTTATAACTACCTGAATGAATCATGAATTACAGTTGGAATATGTGTTAAAAAAGCATTTATTAACATACTATTATTATATTTCTAAATAATGTGTATAAATATACATTTAAATTTCAAAAACTTTGGAAAGAAAACTAGTGAGAGAGGTTTCTAAAGACCCAAGAACAGCTGCCAAGACACTAGTGAATGACCTAGCCAAGTCTGAAATTGATGTCTCAACGATGACAGTCACTAGAGCCCTGCACAGGAATGAACTGCGAGGTTGCTGACCAAGAAAGACTCCACTTCTGAAGAAGAGACACCTCCAAGCTAAAAGGACAACCTGGGGGAATGTGCTGCATACTGAAAATGTGTCCTTTGGTCAGATGAGACAAAACTGTAGCTTTTTGGCCATAGAGATGTTGCCTATGTTTGAAGAAAGAAGGGAGAGGCATTCAACCCCAAGAACACCGTTCCCACAGTGAAACAAGGTGGTGGGAGTATAATGCTGTGGGGATGTTTCAGTGCGTTTGGAAATGTGAATCTCATCAGGGTTGAAGGAAACATGAAAAAGGAAAACTATAAGAAGAATTTGAAAGACAACCTTAGACAGTCTGCAAGAAAACTTGGTTTGGGTCGACATTTTGTCTTCCAGCATGATAACGACCCAAAGCATACCTCACTTCTGGTGAAGAAATACCTCCAAATGAGCAAAGTGAGTGTACTTGACTGGCCTGCACAAAGCCCAGACTTGAATCCAAAATAAAATCTGTGGGGCACACTAAAGTCCAGAGTTTGTGCCAGAAGACCAACAAATCTGCAGGAGCTTGAGAGATTTTCTAAGGAAGAATGGGCTGTCATTCCTCAGGAGACATGCTTGAAACTTGTTGAGAACTACAGCAAATGACTAAAGGCTGTTATCAAGCAAAATAGATCAGAAGGCTAATAATTTTGACCAGTAGACTTTTTCAAATTCTTGGTTATACATTTATTTCTATTTGTATTACCAACCCTAAAAGCTTCCTGAATAAAGTAGTAGGTTTAAAAATGCATAAAAATCGTCTTTCTGTTAAACAACACGTGGGAGATATTTGAAAAATAATGCAATATTTTATTTTAACTGTATATATATATATATATATATATATATATATAACATATTTCAAGGCTTTTCTGGTTGTAAAGCATTGAATAACATCATAAAAGCATTGTGAGACTCAACCGAACGCACAAGCGCTTTTTTTTCACATTTTGAGTGTGCGGTTAAAAACTAGATTAGAGCACCATCTGCTGTTAAAGAACCGATTCCAGAGAGAATCACGATGCACTCAGAATCGATTCATTAATTGTGATGCATCAATTTATTGTCACAACCCTACTGTATATAGCATGTTTTTGCACCTCTCTGGGAACAATATACACAGTAAAAAAATAACTTTCAAAAAAACAGATTGTTTAAATAAAGTGTTAATAAAGGCCTCTTGTAGCGAATCAATGCATTTTTGTAAGAAAAATATCCATATTTCAAACATAATAATCACTTGAATCTAGCTTGCTCTAACTGGTCACCTTCCGGGCAGATGACATAGTACGCCGGCGTTGCGCATGCGCTTATGAGTCTCGGGAAAACCAACATTTGTTTACAGAAGCAAAAGGTAGCAAAATTTTCTTACTTTAACAAAGGAAAACCAGTCTCCTCCTGGCTTATATCGAACTCCTCCAACATTTTTCTTTACAAATCCTTGTTTTGTACTTCTAATTCATGACAGTTGTTTTGATCTCTCCACGACAAGTTCATGCTCATCACTTCTGAGTGGCGCATGCACACCACCAACGTTCTACGTCATCTGCCCAGAGCTGCTTTTGTGTACGACCAGCTGGCAAAAGCTAGATTCAAGTGATTATTATGTTTTAAATAAGGATATTTTTCTTCTTAAGTGAGGCACTTTATATTATGGATGGGTGCACTTTATTGGACTTGTTTTGGACTGATAAAGAGAAACACCCACTCATGCCATACTAAAGCTTGGAAATGCCAGGATAATGTTTAATATAACTCTGATTAGATTCATCTGAAAGAAGTCAGGATGCCTGGAGGAGTAAATAATGGGCTAATTTTCATTTTTGGGTGAACTAACCTTTTAAACAGTGTGCACAGCTATGTGACATGTGAAAACTAATAACTTTTAAAAATTGCTTTTAATTGACATGCAGTGCCCTCAGTTTGTATATGCCCTTGGCAAAGTAGGGATTTGGACACTATTAGCATACAATCTTAACACTTCTTGGTAGAAATGCATTAAAACTTGTATATGCCATCAAAGAACAACAATAATTATTTTTGATGGCATAATTATGACAAAATATACACAACCCAGCTGTCCCATTAATGCCTGATTTATGGATTAATTTTTCTAGATTATTTGGTCACAAACCTCTATGGCTTTACTGATTGATTGCCATTGCACAAACCAATCAGAACACTGTTTAGAGATTTATAGGCAGCTCTAGTATTGTCAATGTTGTGAATTCATTTTTTATTAAAGATTAATTATCACAAAGTCACAGCCGTAGTACATCTCTGATAAGACTGTCTGACTTGTTTGTAATTACATGAAATCCATGAAAATATTTTGTACATTTTCATTGGACAACTTTAAAGGTGATTTTCTCAGTATTTTGATAATTTTGCACCCTCATTGTATCTTGGCCAAATATTGTCCTGTCCCAACAAACCATACATCAATGGATAAAAAAGACCCTTATGGCTGGTTTTGTGGTCCAAGGTCACATGTATACTTTTATACTTTATGTTCACTCCTGTGCTGCCCCCATCTGGTCATCTCTGCACTCTTTCATTGATTCATGATATAGTCATAATCTCATTTACTGAATCACACACACACACACACACACACACACACACACACACACACACACACACACACACACACACATTTACGGGGTCAGTATTGATCGTGTGCACATTTGCTGCTACCAAGGTTTAGTTATGGTTAGCATTAGGATTGGGAAATGATCTGGCAACAACAAATCATAAGTTTTGAGTTCAGAATAGAGCTGCAACCCCTTTGCCTGGCCAAAAGGTGTCACTCTTCTCATTTTACAGTGGTTCTAATAAGGTCTAATATAAAGGAAAGCTAACTGTTAGCATTCCCATATGTGCAGCCCTAAAAGTAACAACTTGGACATGGCCAATTTGCTCACATGCACTTATTTGAAAAAACAGTTTAGTTACATCATCTGTCAAAAGGGCTTAACTGTTTAAACTAACCAGCGGAACACTGACCTCTATATCCAATTAACTGCTTCGAACCACTGCTTCACTGCTTATCAATGATGTTTGAGAACTAATTATCTGAAAACTTGAAGTTGGCAAATTATTTGATGTTAAAATGTGCCTTTAGACCCATTTATGCCACACAATAAATCTTTTGGGGGAAAATCATTAAGAAGTAGAAATTATGAGATACTAAGTTGTTATTATAAGATACAGAATCATAATTGTGAGATAGAAGTCGAAATTCAACAAAAAAAAAATAAAAAATTTAGTGACTTTTGTCATCATTTCTGACATTTTATATCATAATTATGACTTAAAATGTCATAATTTTGACTTTTTTTTCCTTTTCTTTTTTTCCCCATCTCATTGTGGCTTGGTATCCCATATTTCATTCTGATGTTTTATGTCATAAGTATTACATTCTGTTATAATTAAGATTCACCAAAGCATGAAATCCATAGTTGTTAACAGGAAAGACAAAGTGGTGTCCAATCCAATGTAGCCTTACCTTTAGTATTTCTTTAACCATTATTCTAAAGACAAGAAAGTTCATATATAAATGCAAATCACACAGCTCCTCCGCTCTTTTATGGGGTTTTGACGAGTTAGTTATGAAGTGTGTGTAACACTCATAGTGTGTGGGTGCACTATTCCCCTCTCGTCTAGCTCTCGTCTCGTAGAACGCAGCTAATAGACGTGCATAAAGGACGCAGCAGGTCTGTGGACAATGGTGGAGGAACATGGCACTGATCTAAATGACAAAGGTGCTGAATAGGGCCGCAGTGGCAGTGTCGAAGGTGGAACACAAGGGCCAGGCGTTGCTATGGCAGGACGCAAAAGGAGGGGGGCATTGGGATGAAACAACAGGCATCTCAAATGGCAGGTGTCCGTTTGAAAACGAGAGGTTGAAAATAAAACCACTACCCTCAGTATAGGTCCATATGTGTGTTTTTTTAATCTTCCGTACAGGAGAAGTAGAATATAGTTTAGTGTCTGCAATATTTTAATAATGTATGAGTGAGAGAAAAGTTAAATCATCAAAAAGACTGTGGTTTAATTTTCTTCTTGGCATCACAAAATATATGACAGTCTTGACACAAAATCCATCATCAGGTGTGTGTGAATATGTAATACAAGCTTATATTTCAACTGTGGAAAAATTAATCTGTCTTTCAATATTTCTGTCTTTCAGTGCACTGCTGTGGTTTTTATTTTATGGCCTCTGGGTGTGAAGAGCTGTACATATATGCACACAGGAAAGATATTGATATACGTGATTGAATGCAAACGCAATTGACTAAAGGGAAAGGGTTGCAGATGCACTTTGTGTTTTGTGGACCTTTATGATAGAAACAAGAATGTCTGAATATCTGCACTGATAACTAATGAAATTTCAGGTTTGTTATTATACTTTAATTTAAATTATACTTTTATTCGGCAAGGATGCATTAAATTGACAGTAAGTGGGTGTATGAGGTTGTTGCATGAGTAAAATGACTAATCATATATAATGTATTTAATATATACAGTAATGATGTTTATATACAGTGGGTACGGAAAGAATTCAGACCCCCTTAAATTTTTCACTCTTTGTTATATTGCAGCCATTTGCTAAAATCATTTAAGTTCATTTTTTTTCCTCATTATTGTACACAAAGCAACCCATATTGACAGAAAAACACAGAATTGTTGACATTTTTGCAGATTTATTAAAAAAAAAAACTGAAATATCACATGGTCCTAAGTATTCAGACCCTTTGCTCAGTATTTAGTAGAAGCACCCTTTTGATCTAATACAGCCATGAGTCTTTATTGGGAAAGATGCAACAAGTTTTTCACACCTGGATTTGGGGATCCTCTGCCATTCCTCCTTGCAGATCCTCTCCAGTTCTGTCAGGTTGGATGGTAAACGTTGGTGGACAGCCATTTTCAGGTCTCTCCAGAGATGCTCAATTGGGTTTAAGTCAGGGCTCTGGCTGGGCCATTCAAGAACAGTCATGGAGTTGCTGTGAAGCCACTGCTTCGTTATTTTAGCTGTGTGCTTAGGGTCATTGTCTTGTTGGAAGGTGAACCTTCGGCCCAGTCTGAGGTCCTGAGCACTCTGGAGAAGGTTTTCATCCAGGATATCCCTGTACTTGGCCGCATTCATCTTTCCCTCGATTGCAACCAGTCGTCCTGTCCCTGCAGCTGAAAAACACCCCCACAGCATGATGTTGCCACCACCATGCTTCACTGTTGGGACTGTATTGGACAGGTGATGAGCAGTGCCTGGTTTCTCCACACATACCGCTTAGAATTAAGGCCAAAAAGTTCTATCTTGGTCTCATCAGACCAGAGAATCTTATTTCTCACCATTTTGGAGTCCTTCATGCGGGCTTTCACGTGTCTTGCACTGAGGAGAGGCTTCCGTCGGGCCACTCTGCCATAAAGCCCCGACTGGTGGAGGGCTGCAGTGATGGTTGACTTTCTACAACTTTCTCCCATCTCCCGACTGCATCTCTGGAGCTCAGCCAGAGTGATCTTTGGGTTCTTCTTTACCTCTCTCACCAAGGCTCTTCTCTCCCGATAGCTCAGTTTGTCCGGACGGCCAGCTCTAGGAAGGGTTCTGGTCATCCTAAACGTCTTCCATTTAAGGATTATGGAGGCCACTGTGCTCTTAGGAACCTTAAGTGCAGCAGAATTTTTTTTTGTAACCTTGGCCAGATCTGTGCCTTGCCACAATTCTGTCTCTGAGCTCTTCAGGCAGTTCCTTTGACCTCATGATTCTCATTTGCTCTGACATGCACTGTGAGCTGTAAGGTCTTATATAGACAGGTGTGTGGCTTTCCTAATCAAGTCCAATCAGTATAATCAAACACAGCTGGACTCAAATGAAGTTGTAGAATCATCTCAAGTATGATCAGAAGAAATGGACAAATATATGAGTGTCACAGCAAAGGGTCTGAATACTTAGGACCATGTGATATTTCAGTTTTTCTGAAAATGTAAAATCTGCAAAAATGTCAACAATTCTGTGTTTTTCTGTCAATATGGGGTGCTGTGTGTACATTAATGAGGAAAAAAAAATGAACTTAAATGATTTTAGCAAATGGCTGCAATATAACAAAGAGTGAAAAATTTAAGGGGGTCTGAATACTTTCCGTACCCACTGTATAATAATAATCTGACGCTTCTTTAAAAACTGCCAGTTTAATGAGTGCTGGCTAAGCAAACATGCTTCATTTGAGTTTAGGAGTATGCAGCGAACCACAATGCAGTGCGTGTTTGTGTGTGTGGTGTTAAATCAAGCTAAGGTGAATGAATAAGAGGCAGTAAGCTTTATTTTGTGTGTATTTGTAAGGTTATGTGAAATGGGAAGAAACAGATGTAGGTGTGTGTGGGTGTTGCGCTAATCGAATGCATAGCTGGGACCACTGGAACAAGCATCATTGAGACGTATTAAATGCAAGGCCATGAAAACCGCAGACAGGGTGTAATGGACCCTGCTCTGACCAGGCAGGCCTACTAAAGGGGTACTCGATACTCGAATTGGTCTGTGATTTAAAGACTCCCTTTAGTCCGATAAAATCCCAGCACGGCTCACACAATAAAGCAACTTTTATGGAATAGTTCACCAAAACATAAAAATAAATTCTCACAAGCATCATTCATGACATTTCAAAGCCTTTTTAAGGAACACAGGAGATACTTTGTTAAATGTTTAAGCTGCTCTGTTTCCATAAGTCAAAAACATATACAGTTCAAAATGTTAATTATTTTACCAAAATAAGAGGGATCAAACAAAATGCATGTTATTGTTTATTTAGTACTGACCTGAATAAGATATTTCACATAAAGACATTTAGACCTACATGTAGTCCATAAGAAGAAATAATAGTTGAATTTATAAAAATGCCCCCTTTCAGAAGTTTACCTAGGCTTGATTCTTAACACTGAATGATCCACAACTGTTTGTTTGTTTTTGTTTTTTTATTTATTCTTTTTTTTTTTAGTGATAGTCGTTCATGAGTCCTTTGTTTGTCCTTAACAGATAAACTGCCCACTGTTCTTCAGAAAAATCCTTCAGGTCCCTCAAATTCTTTGGTTTTTCAGCATTTTTGTGTATTTGAACCAACAATGACTGCATGATTTTGAGATTTTGAGATTTCACACTGAGGACAACTGAGGGACTCATATGCAAGTATTACAGAAGGTTTAAACGCTCACTGATGCTCCAGAAGGAAAAACGGAAACAAAAAAATTTATTAAGAGCCAGGGTGTAAACTTTTGAGCAGAATGAAGATGTGTACATTTTGCTTATTTTGCTTAAATATCTTTTTTTTTATTTATTTAGTACTGTTCTTCAGAAGCTACAGAAGATACTTCCCAGAAGACAAAATAAGTTACATTTACTACTAAAATTTAACATTTAAAAATTTCAAATTTACCCAAATCTTCAAATTCTAAAGGTTTTCACACCCTAGCTCTTAATGCATTGTGTTTCCTTCTGGAACATCAGTGAGCATTTGAACCTTCTTTAATAGTTGCATATGAGTCCCTAAAATCAGCAAACAGAAATGCTGAAAAAACAAACAATTTGTGGGACCTGAAGATTTTTCTGAAGGGACTCATGAACAACTATCACTTAACAATAAAAAACAAAAAAACATTCAGGTAACAACACAGTGTTACCTGAAGAAACAAGCGTAAACTTTTGAATGGGGTCATTTTTATAAATTCAACTATTATTTTCTCTTGTGGACTAAATGTAAATGTATTTTATGTGAAATATCTTATTCAGGTCAGTACTAAATAAAAAAATACAGTGCATTTTCTATGATCCCTCTTATTTTGGTAAAATAACATTTTGCAGATTCTGCAAAGTGTATGTAAACTTTTGACTTAAATTGTATATATATAGTGACCACAAAGCCATTCAATAGCTAGCACACAGCACAAACTTTTTTTTCTTTTTTTTAATTTAGTTTTAAATCTACATAAATGTCTGTTTTCACCAACAAATAATCATAATTATGAGATTTAAAGTCGGAATTATGACATAAAAAAAGTATATTATAAGATAAAAAGACATATAATGAAGGTTTTGATATTCAATATCGTGTTTTGTATGAGACTTGAGATTCAATCCGATTTTTGCATATGATTTATTTGTTCAGAGAGTTGAGTAAAATAAGCTGAAATTTAGTCTTGGTTAGAATGGGACTTTTTGTGAACTTACTATGCTAAATAAAACTATTGTAGTTTTTATTTTTTGTTAACAAAAATGTTTATGTTGTGTCCCAAATGGCACACTATACACTACGCACTTATAATACTATTTACTACATACACTACTGCATGAAGTGTCCAACATATTTTGTATTTTCGTTTAAAAAAGTGCATCATCCAGGTATTTGAAGTGGACTTTTGTTGCACTTCTGCTCACACTATTTGTACTACAAAATAGCATGAAATATGCGTAATGGGTTTGCGATGATAAATTGATGCATCGCAGAGCAAGAAATAATTCTGCATTGATTCTGAGATTTTCTGAATGCATCGTGATGCTCTCTCTGAACAATTTGAGCTTGGATTTGAACAGCAGATGGCACTGCATGCTTTAGAAACAGCCATACTCTGCTTGCTAACAATTCCTTACATACACTTGAACCTAAAATAATCATTCATAAAGTTTGAAAAAGTTGAAGCAAATTACAAGGGTCTTCACAGTGGGCTGTGTTTACAATAATCTCGCATCATAAAAGAATTCTGAGTCGAGGTGCAATTACATGAATTACGTGATGCTCTTCAGTGCTCTTCTTCATGAACATTTGTGTGTGGTTAAAAACTAGATTAGAGCACCATCTGCTATTGAAAAGTAATTGCGAAAGTACACAAATTGGGACGCACTTTCAGTTTTAGTTCTGATTACCCCAGATCACTGTTTGCTTTATGGAAAAGATCAGCTGTGACATTCTGCAAAATTTCTCCTTTTGTATTCCACGGAAAAAAAGAAAGTCATAGCGATTATGGTCACTGTGTCCTTGCATAATATGGAAAAATACAGTGTTAACATTCTTAAAAAAAATCTCTTTTTGTGTTCCGCAGGAAGACAAACCAAATAAGGCAAGTAAAAGATTACAGATTTTTAATTTGTCCAAATGTTTTTTGGTAAACATCAACTATTCGAAAAGCAATTCCCCCTTAAACAAAAGTACATTTCCCAGACTCCCACTTCCTTACATTTTGAGTAATTAACAAAAGAGATTGGATTGTCCCATCCAGGAACGCACATCATTTTCAAAGACAAGAATATTTATGGAGTCCCCCAAGGCTCTGTACTGGGTTTTATTAGCATAACGCTACGGAGACTCGGACATCAAGACAAGACCTCTGCAAAAGCGAGCAGCTAAGGGCCATCAAGTGGAGCACAAGTGCTGATGAAAGAAGGAAAGAGCGTGATTGGGCAAGGAGAGAGAGCAAGAAAAAGAAAAAAACACTTTCTTACTCTACTAAATCACTCATCTTTATCATACTGCCTTGTCAATCTCATTTGCCAAAGATGGGACTGGAAAAAAATGGCAGATTGGAAAAGCAGAAAGAACGATGAAGAGAAAGAGAAAAGGGGGAGAGGGGCCTATGCAGCATAATTAGTCCGAGCTGCTTGGTTACCTTCCAAACACAGCAAAGGATACTCTGAGCAGGAGAAGAGGCGGGGACAGAGAGAGAGAGAGAGAGAGAGAGAGAGAGAGAGAGAAACAGTGGGAGAGAGATATGAAGGGGATGATTGCATTCCACACACACTTGAAGCTCAGTCTCCCTAGGAGACGCAGGATAGCAGCATGACAGTGCAACATCTACACTAGAGCACGACTGCACGATTATATGTGCCACGCTGAGAGTGTGTGTGAGCCACAGAGAAAGAGCAGTAAGTTTGTCACTTTGCAGAAAGAGAGAAGTAACAGCAGGAGAACAGCAAAGTAAAATATATCAAGAGGAACCAGAAAGAGACTGTGGGAGTGACAGGAGAGATGCGCGTGGGGATGAAGTGGGTTTGTCGGAGGAGTTGAGCCGTGCCGCTCATACACACACGCACACACACACACACACGTACACACTTCCAAAAGCTCAGGACTCCCAAGGAAGGAGGAGAGGATGAAGAAACACTCGGCCCGAGTGGCCCCTCTCAGCTCCTATAGCGCCCAGGTGCTCACCTGCCCCATTTCTGAAGGTAAAATGCAACGTTTGTGTGGTTTTGATGATGCATAAATTACAAATTAGTCCCCAGAAATGTGCTAATCCGAGAAAATGTTCTTTTGTAGATGTTCAGGGACATCCTTAAGGCTAGTATTACAATTAGTGTATTAGTTATGATTCACTTTTTGTGTGCGTTCGGGCAGAAGTGTAAATAGGATGATGTAAGAAAGTGAAAACAAAAAAATAGTGATATGTACAATTAAGTTAGTATGGTGTGAAATGTGTTGAGTGTGTGTTTATGTGTGTGTGCTCATTTCCAGAAGTTTGTGTGTTTGCAAACCAAGCAGAAAAGGAGCCGTAATCTCACCTCAGCAGTTTATATCACACTTTCAGTATTAAATTACATTTTATTTAACGGTGTACTGTTTGTTTATTTAAGTACGATGCCGTATGGTGCTGTTGTGTTTATGTTGAGTCCTTCAGGGGTAACACATTACAATTTCTTAACTCATTTGTTTTATTACAATTGTTCATGCTAGTTTACAGTGCATTAACTACCTTTATGAAAATTATTCATAGTTTTATGATAGTAAAAGTGTAGTAACCATGTTTTTGTGTGCATTGATTACCGTTTGCATAATAATAGTTTTACTACAAATACCATGGTTAAACTATGGTTAGTGTTGCAAGACCATGGTTACTTTGTGGTTACCATGGTTTAACTATAGTAACCAGGGCTCTTTGGTTTTATTTGTAGTAAAACCAAGGGTAATGTTTCCAAATACAGCTACATTTTGAAATTGTATTAGCAAGTGTTAAACATAACTAAGTGTTGTAGAATTACTGCTCATTGTTAGTTCATGTTAACTAATGTAGTTAATGTCAAACATTTTTGAAAAGTGTTACCTCTTCATGTATCTACAAAGGTAATGGGAGGCACATTAGCCAGCAATGCTAATTCGTTTCCTACATTTATGTTATATTACTGTAAATGACTATGGTTAAAATGAATGTTTTTGTATTTAAGATTTGTGTTAATCATATTGTTTCTTGCCTGCCTGTTTGCTTGTGTTTGGTTAAGTGTTAAAAGAGCAGCCCAGTCCTCTGGTTTTGACACACAAGAGATGTCTGATTACTTCTCACTTGTGATTTGGTGTCAGCAGCAGGTAGCATGCAGCAATGTTGCATTATGGGATTGTGATGTTTCTGATTGCAGTTGTTTTTTTTTTTTACTTCCTGGTTGTGCTGTGCAAATCTGAAATAGTACCTGGATTTACAGTGATAACTGATGTTTTTAAGATATATATTTATCAGATTAAATTTTGATGCATACGCTGTACTAAGACATGCTGATTGCAAATACATTTTTAATAGATTTACTTATAAATACATATGTGTCCCTGAATCACAAAACCAGCTGTGACGGTCCGTTTTTTTTTTTTTTTTAAATTGTGATTATAGGATAGGACAATATTTAGCCTAGATAAAGAATAAAAAATTTGAAAATCTGGAATATGAATGTGCAAAAAATCTGAATGCTGAGAAAATCGCCTTTAAAGTTGTCCAAATTAAGTTCTTAGCAATGCATATTACTGTTAAAATGATATATTTACAGTAGGAAATGTACAAAATATCTTCATGGAACATGATTTTTACCTAATATCCTAATGTTTTTGTTGTTGTTGTTGTTGTTGTTGTTGTTGTTGTTTTATATAAAAGAAAAATGGATCATTTTGACCCATACAATGTATTTTTGGTTATTGCTACAAATATTCCCATGCTACTTAAGACTGGTTTTGTGGTTCAGGGTAACATATAAAATGGGGTGACATGGAGTGACAGAATTTACATTTTAAAAGTGCAGATATATAACAAGGTCATTAAACTGATGAAATACTTCATCATAAGTCAGTTTCCTCCTTCAAATGTCGTCTTGTAAAATTATGCCCATGAATCTCGCTGCTGTTAAATAACAATAACATTTTGTGCCGCGCTGTGGAAATATGTAGGGGCGGTAAACCAGGGATTTACCATTGATGTGACATTTCTGTGCCTCCACATCTTGGACCTGCAGGTTCCCTGGTATTGTTGGTTTCTGCAGGTTGTTAAGCTATCCAGCCAAGCTACCCGCAGGATATAAAAAGTCTGTCAGTGTGGGTGCACACTGTGGGAGCCCTTTTTTCAGTATAAAATGTGTCTAAAAAGTTGTCAGGTGGGTTTTTTTTTCTCTTTAAAAATGACATCATGTGAATTGAGTTATGGTTTAGCTGAAACTGTGTCAAAAACATCTGGAATTGCAAAACATCAGACAGGATAAAAGTGCTCATGTCTTAAAGTCACAATTTCATAACATTTTCTTCATATCATTTATGTTATATCCACAGTTTTTTTTTTTTTTTTTTAGTGATAGTTATTCGTCCTGAACAGTTAAACTGCCCGCTGTTCTTCAAAAAAATCTTCAGGTCTCACAAATTCTTTGGTTTTCCAGCATTTCTGTGCATTTAAACCCCTTCCAATAATGACTGTATAATTTTGAGATCCATCTTTTCACACTGAGGACAACTGAGGGAATCAAATGCAACTATTACAGAAGGTTCAAATGCTCACTGAGCTGGGGATTGAAAACTTTTGAACAGAACAGAGATTTGTGCATTTTTCTTATTTTGCCTAAATATAATATTTTTTTTTCATTTAGTACTGCCATTCAATGGCTACAGAAGATAGTTACATATTTCCCAGAAGACAAAATAAGCCTTCAAATTCAAAAAGTTTTCACCCTCCCGGGTCTTAATGCATTATGTTTCCTTCTGCATTAGTGAGTGTTTAAACCTTCTGTAAAAGTTGCATGTGAGTCCCTCAGTTGTCCTCAGTGTGAAAAGATGGATCTCAAAATCATACAGTGATTGCTGGAAAGGGCTCAAATACACCAAAGAGCTGGAAAACTAAAGAATTGGTGGGACCTGAAGGACTTTTCCTGAAGAACACCTAGGAATCAAGGAGATGTTAACTTTTGAGTCATTTTTATGATTTCAACTTATTTTCTCTTGTGGACTATATGTAAAAATCTTTTTGTGAAATATCTTATTCATGTCAGTACTAAATAAACATGCATTTTGCAGATTTTGAAAGGGGGGTGTAAACTTTTGACCTCAACTGTATATATATGATGTAAGGAAAAGTTTATAACTTTTTAATAATTAGGGGTTAGCTGTAGTTCATTCCTGATAAAAGTTCTACTAAGAGTCCCTGTGGCCACTATCATGTTTAGTCTGTTGTTTAGTGTGAACACTGGCTTGTAGTATTAGAACGTCAGGAGGCTTTGTGGTTTAGAAGTTATTTAATAATGTGTTGAGGGGAAATGAGATTTGTTATATTAATGCAGTTTGGTGGCTTCTCCCTGGGTAGAATTTAGGTGTTGCAGGATTTAATTTAGGCTCTTTAAAACATCATTGAATTTACATACCTTTTTGTCTGAAAGGTAAAAGGCATATTAAGCAACAATCAATAATGCAAAGTGAGGTCAGTGTCTTGTGTACTGTTCATTGAAGTATCCAAGGACTTTAGTTAATGCAGGCCTTTTCTAATGCTGTTCATTAGAATACTTAGATTTTCAAGAGACATCAAGACAACCACATAGAAGCTACAGGAACACCGTACATCATTTTGAATATGTCTATCCTTTAGAAAGTTTGAATCGAATCAGACTTGGTGGACTGTTTAGCATAAAGAGGTCAATGTGACCCCAGAACTCAAAATCAGTAATATAAGTCAATTTTTTTACAATTGAGATTTATACATCATCTGAAAGCTGAATAAAGAAGCTTTCCATTGATGTATGGTTTGTTGCTCGAGATACAACTATTTGAAAATCTGAAACCTTAGGGTGCAAAAAAATCAAAATTTAAAAAAAAAAAATGCCTTTGAAGTTGTCCAGATGAAGTTCTTAGCAATGCATGTTATTAATAAAAAAATAAGTTTTGATATATTTATGTTAGAAAATATACAAAATTGCTTCATGGAACATGATCTTTACTTAATATCTTAATGAATTTTTGAAAAATCTATAATTTTGTACTTTTTTCTTTATATAATCTTTGTGTATTATTTTAAAAATGTTATTAAATATTGAATTTAATGTAAAAAATGTAAAAACATTTTCTTTACATCTTGAATATATGAGAGTAATTTTTGTTCATAATTAATAATTATTTTAAAAACATTTTTCAAGGTATTTAGTGCAAATATCATGAATTATTATTATTATAATTATTACATAAGCTAAGGGTTTGTTTACACAACAGTGATGTGCTAAAAACAGAAAAGTAGTTTACACCAAGATGATAGCACTCGTTTTTAAAAACATGCCATTTGAAACCTATTTTCAGGGATTGTTTTCAGGCCCGTAAAATCCCACTGTGGTGCAAATAAAGAGCCAGTGGTTTTCTGTTTTCAGATGAAAACACTGTCACGTGAACCCAAGTTAAGACATGAATTTACAAAAAAAAAAAAAAAAACAAGCGATTAAAGCTGCCTTAAAACTGTGCATGTAAGTATTATATATAGGTCACATTTAAAGCAGTGTCAGATCCGCATCAAGCTGCTGTGATGTCTGTTAATCAAAAAACTAAATTAAAAAGAAGAAATGAATAACTAAGCTTTATCTTTACATAATTTAAATTTTGATATAATTTAGATAACTTTAGGCTATATATTCTAAAGGACACAGGTAGCTACTAGCCTATATGACATTTATTAATACGTTGTTTTTTTGAAGATTTTTCAAGTTTACTTAAATTATAAGTTATTTTTTAAAGTCTAATAAATGTTAAAGTGATAGCTCTCAATTATACTGTAATGTTAAAAATCAGTGATACTTGCCTTCAGTCACGTAGAAAAAAGATGGCATTAAACAAATATTAAAAATACATGTTCTTTGTGTTGTTTCTACATTAATTTGAAGCATTAATGTGAAATTATTGCAATATAAAAGTATAATTAAAAACTTTAATGTCAGGTAGGATTAATCGTGATTAATCATGATTCATTTCAGGAAAAATGTGTGAATTAGTTAATTTTTTTTTAAGCATTTGACACCACTACTTTGAATACATTATGTCATTGACCTAAACACACAATTCATAAAACACATAAAACACAAAAAATAATTACAGAAACGACAACACATTGAAATAAACATGAAATTTTAAAGTAGAAAGACTGAAATGGTATATTCATGTACAATGTACTGCAAAAGTCTTTGTTATATTTAACTTCAAAACATAATTTTTATCATAAAATCTTTTCTCTGTATTTTAGTCAGAGTGAGGTCCATGGCTTGATAGCAGGATCACAACAACAAAGTGCCACTGTGAGCGTGAACAAATGTGTGTGTGTGTGTGTGTGTGTGTGTGTGTAGACGTGCTTGCTGACCCAGCACACTATACTAGTGACCATGGGCCAGCGCATGTCATCTTTTATTCCTGGCCTAGTGTAAATTGATCACTCTGAGTCTACAGCATAACGGATCTTGGCTTTGTGATACTAGCGCTCTTCCCCTTTGTTCAGTCTCTCATCTACTCCAATCCACCACTGCTTTGTCTATCTATCTTCATAGTGAGGTGTAGCATTGTCAATACATCTTCTATAAAGAAGGTCAAGACTGATGACAGGCAGGATATATTCTGATTGGCAGATTTTTTGGTCGGCGCCCTGTGGTGTCGAGTTTCTATGTATATCCCACTATATCTGAATGGTCTCTTTGCTTCTCCATGACCCTGTGGAGCTATTTTTGACAGAGGCTTGTCTGTGCGACGTAGGCAGATTTCAAACGCTGTCCGGCATTAGTGCTTCACCTGCAGGTAACTGACACTCCCAGCCACTGATCGATACATCCGTACGTACCACAGAGAAACATCAGGGGCAGCCGCAGGAGGAAGTGTTGGTGAATTTCTCATGAATAAAACACGTCAACAAAGCGCATAATTAGCATTTCCTAAACCTGTCTAAAAATAGTCTGTTATACTGTGTTCCAGTATTTGACCAAATAAAAGACAGGAACAGAACATTTTTGTCATACTGCAGGTAAGAACACAAAGTAAGTACAGCAGAGTTAAAGTGTATTTGCATTTCCTGCTTTAAATACTAGTGCTTGGAAAGCAACTAAGAAACAGCTTTAAATTTGAGGTAAAATATAGTTGGAAACAAAGTAAACCCAAACATAATTGAAGGGACCCAAGGGAGAGGTAGATGTAAGTAAGAAAAGACCATTCACAATTCAGTAGATGAGGCTGGCAGTTGTTTGTGGTTTTGAATACGGAATGTTCTGTTAGCCTGGTAGGAGATTTGCATAATGAGAAGTTTGTTTTTAATGTTTTACTCCTAAAGACATGTTTAATTTAATGTAGACTCAAGTGAGGACTCACATTTGTACTTCTTTTTTTTTATTTGTAATGGTGTTGGCGCACAAATGTTTCCAAGAATTCATTTGTTGCTGTGTTGTGGCAGCCAACAACAGCACAGCTTAACCATATGCTAATTCTTTCATATTTTCAGCAATATTCAAAAAAGATTCTGTTAAATTAATTCACTTACTCTTTTACCCTGTTTTAAATTGGTTTCCTATGAAGACCAGAACTGAAATGAAGCAGCGATTGTGAGATATAAACCTGCAATTCTGAGAAATTGAGTCAGAATTGTGTCTTTTTTTTCTCCTCAGAACTGGACTTTATAACTCACAAGTGACCTATCGGTAAGCCCCGCCCCTTGAATGCAGTTGAGTATCAGCTGCACGGAGTGGAACTCGGTAATCTTTAGGTTTCAGCACCATAGAGAAGCATTGGAAGATGCTTTCGTCGTTTTGATGGTGTTTATGCTACAAAAATAATAAAACATTGTGCCTGGATAATACTGATTCCAAGTACCCTGAGAGGATTGGCAATGGAATTTGGAATTTATTTTATTATTCAATGTTCATTTTCTGGTTGTCATACTCTTATTAAATTACTGTTCATCTACTCAAGCAGATTAATAGATTATTAGTCTAAATTAAGCAGTTAATGTCTGTTACTGTCATTAATATCTTTGGCTAAAACTAGCTAACATTAAAATTAGTGAGTCCAGGCTAATGTACAAAGGTCAGCTAATGTACGGGGTAGGTCAAAAACACAAGCGAAGGTTTGCGTTTACGTTTGTTTGTGCGAGGCAGCAACAGTAACTAAGGGGGGCGGGGCTTGCCGATAGGTCAATTGCAAGTTTATCTCTCACAATTCTGACTTTTTTTCTCATACAAACTTGCAACTACAAAAAAAAAAAGTCTGAATTACAAGTTTATATGACACAATTCTGAATGGTCAGAATTGCGAGATGTAAACTCGCAATTGCGAGGAAAAAAGTCTGAATTGTGAGATACAAACTTGCAATTGCCATAAAAAAAACATCAGAATTGTGAGTTTATTTCTTAAAATTGTAAGTTTATATCCCACAATTCTGACTTTATATCTAAAAATTTTGTGAGAAAAATCAGAATTGCGAGTTTATATGACACAATTCTGAATTGTCAGAATTGCAAGATGTAAACTCGCAATTGTGAGAATTAAAGTCTGAATTGTGAGATAAAAAAGCCTTTCTTATTCAATGGCAGAAATGGGCTTCCATAGTTAATAAAGGCCTTAAACTAATCAATGCGTTTGTGTAAAAAAAAAAAAACAAAGAAACAAAGAGCCGTGTGGAGCACTTTTTATGATTGATGGACTTTTTTGGACATCTATTGTACTATTGAATGTCAACAGCCATTCATTGCCATTATAAAGCTTGGAATAGTCAGGACATGTTTTATATAGCTCTGACTGTATTCATATGAAAGAAGTAAGCATCTAAGGTGGCTTGAGGGTGAGTGAATAATGGGGTAATTTTCATTTTTGTGAGACAATATCTTACTATATCTACAATATCTCGAACACCACTCTGAAGTACCATTCGAGGCTGAGCATCTCCCATAATGCATCATGTTCTGGATATAAGTAGTGAGACTTTTTGCTGAGATCTTATGAGATGTCGCAGAATCCTTACAGGTGTAAACTAAATATTATAATAATTAGGTATTACATTTCATTTGGTAGTAAAACATAAAGGGCCAGTTTTACTAACATCCTGTGCCAGCGCAAACCACCTTTTGGCGTTAAAATAGTACTGTCAGGATTTACTAAAGAGGCACAATAAAATAAGGAAGTGCTGTAAGGCTTGGACACAGTTATTTTTGTGCCTGGCCTTATTGAATATACATAAATAGGTCTCTCCCTTTTAGACACAAAAACCATTACATCTATGGAATGTCCCCATAAAACATGGAAACCCAACATCTGTGTGTGTGTGTGTGTGTGTGTGTGTGTTTGCAAAAGGACACAGGTTTAAACACCTCTAAGAAAAATGACAACTCTTCTTGATACTCCAAAAATAGCATTCATTTTCATAATAATGCGTTTTAAGGTAATGTATTTGGTTAACATGCAAACATTTACATGTGAATACAAACATGTATTTAGACACAATTTTATCATCCTATCAATAGAATATGTACGCTAAACACAGTTGGTGCTGCAGAACAGTGCGCAGAAGAAGAATAAAAATAAACACGAGGGATTTCATAATCCAATTTTATTACCTGGGATGTAATGAGGCAAGGAGGTATAATGTGTGCTGTAATGGTGCAATACTGATCTGTGTGTTGCAGGGGAAGAGGGCTCAGAATCACATGCAGACACTCCAGTCAGTGAAACAAGTGGAGATGGCACTGCATATCAGACTTGCGCCAACACAGTGCTCAAGGTGCTGGGGGGGTTGCTGGTGGTGCTGTGTGTCTCCTCATCCTGGGTGGGCACCACACAAGTGGTCCAGCTCACGTTCAAATCCTTTTCCTGTCCCTTTTTCATCACATGGTTCAGCACCAACTGGAACATTCTCTCCTTCCCCCTCTACTATTCTGGGCACATGGCCACTACCAGAGAGAAACAGACGCCCATTCAGAAATTCAGGTGAAGTCTGAATGAATGAATCTGATGGATTATGATGTGATATGAACAGCAAAACTTTTTGCAGGAAGTACAGTAGCATGTGAAAATTAAACATTTACTAATTTGTCTTTAGATGACACTTTCATCCAATGCAATGTACTATAGAGACAGTTCCCCTAAAGCAGGCATGGGAAGCTCCAGTCCTGGAGGACCACTGTTGTGCAAAGTTTAACCTTTAACTAACCCACAGATAACCCCTTGCAGAGTTCAAATCTGCAATCTTTTGGTTACCAAACTTAACCTTCAATTTCTAGGTTAAAGGGATAGTGCCCCCCAAAATTAAAATTCTGTTATTAATTACTCACCCTCATGTTGTTCCAAACCCATAAGGCACAAATTAAGATGTTTTTGATGAAATCCGAAGCTTTCTGAAGATGAACGAAGGTCTTACAAGTTTAGAACGACATGAGGGTGATTATTTAATGACAGAATTTTAATTTTTGTCTGAACTAACCCTTTAAGCCACTTTAAGTAGGCTACACTGCTGCATTATCAAAGTAATCAAACAACAAAAACCTTTATTTTTGTCTCATTTCACGGTGTAGGGAATGTAGTCGGTTGTTTGGGGAGGACGGAATGTCTCTGAAGGTGTTTCTGAAGAGAACGGCACCTTTCTCCATCTTGTGGACGCTTACTAACTACCTGTACCTGTTAGCACTGAGGAAACTAACCGCTACAGATGTCTCAGCGCTCTACTGCTGCCACAAGGCCTTTGTCTTCCTCTTGTCATGGATTGTCCTCAAGGATCGTTTCATGGGTGTACGGGTAGGTAGAATATAACCCTGATTATTACACAACTAACAACTTATTTATTAGGGGTTCAAGCATTAAAACCATTTTACCTCAGAAACCATTTGATTATGGTAGAAGCTGAAATTAAAAACCATTTTCTTTGGTTGAAATGCTAAAATTGCTTTTAAGATTCAAAATCAATACAAATGGCCACCAACAGCCAATCAAAAAACTGGGAATTGCCATCATCATGAAATTTGTATACAAGTAAAATTCTGTACCAGTGCTCCACACAGAAGTCTGATCTCATCATCATCATCGTCCAGTCTGTCTGGAATGACTTGAAGAAACAGAATAAACTGAGACAGACTAAATCCAGAAGAACTGTGGCAACGTCTCCAAGATGCTTCAAGAAATCTACCTGCAAAGCCACAGTACTGTTAAAAGTTTTAGGCACTTGTGTATAAATTCTGTAAAATGAGGATGCTGTCAAAAATAATGTCATAAATAAATTTTCTTTATCAATTAACTTTTATTTACTAAATTAAATTGGCATTTGGTGTGACCATCCTTTGCGTTTAAAGTAGCTTTTGTCCTAGGTCAGGGGTCGGCAACCCGCGTCTCTTTCATCCCTCTGCGGTGGCTCTCTGTAGCTTGGGTATACCCCGACTTTTAATAAAGCCTAAACTCTTCCCCTGCACTTCTTCTCGAGCAAGTGTGTTCATGTAGTGATTTTCAATAAATGAATAAATCTCGATTCAAATTAAAAGAGACAAGATATTCACGTCATTTTGGATACGTTTTATTCTTATCCAAAACGATGTCAGAGCGCTGAACACTCTCGTGCAGTGTATGTTTCATTCATACTCAAAGCCGGAGGGCACTCTCGCGCAAAAAGTCCAAAACGGACTCATATGATAGAAGTAATAACTTTGAAGTGCCAGGAAAACCTTAATATGGACAAAGGCATCCCGCTATCAGTGTAGCTAAGCTGAATAACAAGCATAAACCTTTAACTGATGAAACGTGAATACAATAAACGATTGCAACAATATATGGTTTATGTGTGTTTTTCAAGTCTTCTTCAGGTAATGATTAAAGTGTGTGAATGATACAGTGGTAATTGACAGCATTAATTACAGCCAATTAAAAGTAAGAGATTTTATTTGTTTTTATTATTATTATTATTATATATTTTTGTCAATTAGACATACATAAATAAATATTATTATTATTATTATATTAAATTTGACATTTCTGTCCCCCTCACTTCTGAAAGGATTGCTACTCCCCTGCCCTGTAACATAACTGAATATAAAACTTTAGCTATATGCCGTGTTTATCTTTATTTGGAGATCAAATATTTTGCGGCTCCATGTGAATTTTCTTTGGCGAGAAAGGGCCTAAAATGGCTCTTTGGACGTTAAAGGTTGCAGACCCCTGTCCTAGGTGCACTTGTGCATAGTTTTTCAGGTAGCTTTGCAGGTAGGTCTCTTAAAGCATCTTGGAGATGTTGCCACAGTTCTTCTGGATTTAGTCTGTCTCAGTTTGTTCTATTTCTTCATGTCATTCCAGACAGACCGGATGATGATGGGATCAGATCTCTGTGTGGAGCACTGGCTGTTGTCAGACTCCTTGGATTGTTACAATTAATGGCAAAATGAATGTTTGGAAATGTAAACTGATATTTCCTACTGAAGCACTACATCAAAATATAAAAATAACTGACTTAAAGCCATTTTTAACTGTTGAAAATACTAGTGTTCTAATTTCTCAGGAACTACACTCTAAAAATAAAAGGTGCTTTAAAAGGTTCTTCACAGAGAAGAACCATTTTTGGTTTCACAAAGAACCATTCAGTTCTAAGTTCTTTAAAGAACCATCTCTTTAGTACCTTTTTATAATCTGAGGAACCTTCTTTTGCCACAAAAAACCTTTTGTGAAACAGAAAGGCTCTTCAGATGTTAAAGGTTCTTTATGGAACCATTTAGACAAAAAAAGGTTCTTCTATGGCATTGCTGTGTAGAAGAGTCTATATGGGATAAATTCTAAATTATGGCATTTTAATCACTGAGTTTGCATTGAATAGAGTCTTTTGGTTTTTATTCTCTCTTATTTTTTTATGAAATGCATTTTAGAACTTGCCATTTAGATACTTTGTCCAGGTTTTATTAAACTTGCTGTGTATCTAGAGACACTCTAAACTAAAGTTATAATTAGTCTATATTTAAAGTGCTACATTAAAGTTAGTTCATGAGTTAGTTCATCCAAAAATTAAAATTCTTTCATTAATTACTCACCCTCATGTCGTTACAACCCCGTAAGACCTTCATTCATCTTCAGAACATGAAATTAAGATATTTTTGAGGAAATCCAAGAGCTTTCTGTCTGCATAGACAGCATTACTACCATGTTCAAGGCCCAGAAAGACAGTAAGGACATCAATAAAATAATCCATGTGACATTAGTGGTTCAACCGTAAAGTTATGAAGCTACAAGAATACTTTAAAACTATACTATACCTTTAAAACTATTTTTACAGGACCTAATCCATTCTGATTATGTTAGTCACACCCCAAAATGCTGCTTTCTGTTGTGCTTTATTTGGTAAGTAGACTTTTAATTATCAGGATAATGTATAGTCAGCTGGTCCTTATCACAAAATAAACCCTTTTGGGCTTTTTAAGACCTTTTTGCTTTTTGCCGTGGTCCTGACCACATTTTGTCAGGCTTATTTTACAACAGTAACTGGCTGACACTACATTTTCAACTTGACATTATACATTTACTTACAGGCTTTAAGAACAATTAATCTCTACTGATATAGTTACAGTGAGTGTGCTGAAGTGAGTATATAAATAAGCACTACCTGTTGATATATCAAATGATTCACTGGGATTTAAACAGCTAGATGGTTATAGAGAAGGAAGATTTTTAACGCAGATACAAGTGGTGAGTCAATGAGAATGTATACCCATTCAAGTGTAAAAAAACAGCTTTGCATTGCCAGAAGTTGTTATTATGCCTAGATCAGAATTCTTCACTTTCATTGTTCTTGACGTCTCAGATCTGGACTCATAACTGCTTATTACTCCAATAAAACATGTTATTACTGTTAGCTATCCACCATAAAATTGAAAGCAGCCAAGTGCAAGTCTAAATCCTTCCCTGATGAGCTCTGATATTTATTGTGGTATAAACCTCAATCGTTTTTAAAGGCCTTATTGATTAATAATGTCTTTGTGATCTTTCCTCTCAGATTGTGGCTGCCATTATGGCTATCACAGGCATTGTGATGATGGCGTATGCTGATGGTTTCCATGGGGATTCCTTTATGGGTGTGGCCTTAGCAGTTGGCTCCGCCTCCACTTCTGCTCTCTACAAGGTGAGTGCAGCTGAAAATAACGATTCCCAGAAGATCCTTGATGACCATTAAGACTCCTTTAGTATTGATATGCTTTTCCTGCAAAGCCTCTTTGTACCACTCAGGTGCTGTTTAAGATGTTCCTCGGCAGTGCCAATCTGGGCGAGGCCGCTCATTTCTTCTCCACGATGGGCTTTTTTAATCTTATCTTCATCTCCTGCGTTCCCCTCATCCTGTACTTCACCAGAGTGGAACACTGGGGTTCCCTCTCCTCTTTGCCCTGGGGTTACCTCTGCGGGGTAGCCGGCCTTTGGCTAGGTAACGTGAAATTTGGAAACTGATTCTTCAGCTGTACTTTAAAAACATTACAGACCAATCTTAGCTAAATTTGATAGCCTCCATATTTAACATCTATGTTCATCTAATGAAATATCTGTAGTTTTTTATATTTTAGACGCTGGTTAACATAATGAAAGATTAGCAATATACACTACTTTTCAAAAGTTTATGGGGTCAGTAAGATTTTTTGATGAATTCAATACTTTTATTCAGAAAGGGTGCACTGAATTGGTCAAAAGCGGCATGTAAGACATTTCTAATGTTATGTTTTTTATTTTAAATAAATCTGATTCTTTTGAGCTTTCTATTGGTCCAAGAATTCAGAAAAAAAATATTAAGCAGCACAACTGTTTTCAAGAATGATAATAATAGTAAATGTACCTTAAGCATCAAATCAGTATTTTAAGGTTTTTGATTTCTGAAGGATCGTGTGACACTGAAGACTTAAGGAACACTCCACTTTTTTCAACTCCCCTAGAGTTCAACAGATGAGTTTTACAGTTTTTGAATCCATTCAGCCAATCTCCGGGTCTGGCGTTAGCAGTTTTAGCACATATCGCTGAATCAGATTAGACCATTAGCATCTCATTCAAAAATGACCAAAGATTTTTGATATTTTTCCTATTTAAAACTTGACTCTTCTGTAGGTACATTGTGTACAAAGACCGAAAGAAAATGAAAAGTTACGATTTTTCAAGCTGATATGGATAGGAACTTTACTCTCATTCCGGCTTATTAATCAAGGAACTTTGCTGCCGTACCATGAGTGCAGCAGGCGCAATGATATTACGCAGCACCAGAATATAGTCCCCAGATATTTTACTATTACCTTAGTGGCTTAGTGCTGGTCATGTTGGAAGTTACCTAGCTGGGGACTATTTTCAGGTGCTGCGTAATATCATTGCGCCTGCTGCACCCATGGTACAGCAGCAAAGTTCCCTGATTATTACGCCAGGATAAGAGTATAGTTCCTATCCATATCAACCTGGAAAATCGCAACTTTTCATTTTCTGTCTGTCTTAGTACATGACGTAACTACAGAAGAGTCAAGTTTTAAATAGGAAACTATTGAAAATATTTGGTTGAATGAGATGCTAATGGTCTAATCAGATTTAATGAGTTATACTAAGCTATGCTAAAAGTGCTACCGTCAGACCCGGAGATCGGCTGAATGGATTCAAAAACGGTAAAACTCATCTGTTTAACTATAGGGGAGTTGGAAAATGAGCCTATTTAAAAAAAAAAAAAGTGGAGAGTTCATTTAAGTAATGGCTTTACGTGATCTTTCCATCACAGGAATAAATTACATAAAAAAAAAATAAAATATATATATATATATATATATATATATATATATATGATGATTTGGACCAATATTATATATATATATATACATATATATATATATATATAATAGTTATTTTAAACTGTTTAAACTGAATATATCACAATATTACTATTTTACTGTATATCTAATCAAATAATGCAACTTTCATTAACATAAGAGACTTCTTTCAGAAACTTCTAAAAAAATAATTTTTGAACAATAGCCAAAAGATGCTTTTGGCACCATAACGTTGCACCATCTACAGTACTAAATGGCAAATGTTAACCAGCTGAGGAAAAAAGAATAAATAAATAACACCTTTAGTTTGTAAACAAGTACTCGCGTTAAATCCTGCTGACAGTTTACCATTTGATCACTGCTGGTTCAGATATAAGTTAGTGTTGTAGTGGATCAAACACAAGCCTTAAGTACACTTCCAAGAGTGCTTTAAGTGCTTAGTAAGTGAGAGAAATCAGGTTAGAATCATCAGTTTACACCTCGAAGTAGCATTTCTTAGATATCCAATATGTGCTGCATCAGTCTATGCAGAGCATAATAGTAACAGATCTACTTATATTTACTGTATATTTGAGCTGAAGTGGAGCTCAGTATCTCCAGGGAGTTTTAAGGATAATATGATATCCATTAACTTTTGTCACTCGTCCAAATCATGTGAAGTTCACTGTGTATTTGGTCACTTAGAGAGGATTGAATGACAAAAGATGCTATATGGCCAAACCATAACATAAAGTTCCTGTTTTTGACTTTTTTCCCTCCCTCCCTCCCTCCCTCCCTCTCTCTCTCTCTCTCTCTCTCTCTCTCTCTCTCACACAGTATTTAACATCCTGGTCAATGTAGGAGTGGTACTCACATACCCTATTCTCATATCGATTGGGACGTTACTCAGTGTTCCAGGCAATGCAGGTGTGTGAGTCTATGCTGTACGCCGTATACTAATACATGATGATTTATTATTTTTGATTTTAGGATTAATTTTATTTATGCAATATCAGTACCAATAATTTCCCTAAGATTTAGGGGTGAAATAAGACCCTGGCATGTTAAAAGTACAACACAGCAAATCTTTCAGCCTTCCCGAAAACAACATTTAAGTGAGTTTCTTCACTCAAAGCAAACAACTGCACTATGACAAAGGGGTGGTGAGGTTGCCAAGGTGACAATAAATGCCTTAAGAGGGTGCTTGTCTTTAAAAACAACCTTTCAAGGTCAGTTTGTTAAATTATGTGTGGCTTTTCTTCATAAAACCTCCTATGATTCACTTGCAACAAATAGTATGATTCATTTAGGCTACATTTCTTATGCTGGACTGTGTGCTGCATTGTAATGGAGTGTGAATGTGAATTTATTGTTATATGTTATTATCATAAATTAATTGTTAATTGTTATTACTATAAACCATTTCACATTTTTATAATTAGTAATGAGGAACCAAGGCTTTTAATTAGAAATTTTGTCTGTATGAGCACCAATGTTAAAAGGATAGTTCACCCAAAAATGAAAATTCTGTCATGAATTACTCACCCTCATGTGGTTCCAAACCCATCAGTCCTTTGTTCATCCTTAGAACACAAATTAAGATATTTTTAATGAAATCTAAAAGCTTTCTGGCCTTGCATAGACAGCAATGCAGCTGACATGTTTAAGGCCCAGAAAGGTAGTAAGGACATTGGTAAAATAGTCCATGTGACATCAATTTCTTCTCTTATGTGTCAGTCTTCGACATGCAGTCACAAGAGTACAATTCAGGGTCGAATAGCTCTTAGATTTGATCAAAAATACCTTAATTTGTGTTCCGAAGATGAACAAAGGTCTTACGGGTTTGGAACGACATGAGAGTGAGTAATTAATGACAGAATTTCACTTTTGGGTGGACTATCCCTTTAATACAAAAAAGTTCCTATTTATTCTGAAACCAACAAACCACAGGATTGCAATTACTGTTCATCTAAAGACTTCTCCCCCTCAAATATCAGTAACTTATGCTGAACATTTCCTTATTAATGAATTTTATTTGACTGTTGGTTAATTGGTTGCGTGGCAGAGAGGACTTTGCCGGAGTCAGTAAGTCTCTTGCACTCTTGGAGATTTAGACAGTCTGGGCACAAGGTCACATTTAAATGGCAGAAACTCACTCTTGTGTATAGTTAGGTAATTAATAGGAGTTGCTAACAAAACACTGTACTGTCAAAAGAAGAAAACCTGCAACTGTTAATTACATTAACTAATAAGTAAAACTATTGCGTATGGTTTTCACCCTAATTAATTTAATAGTTTGCATTGACTTCTCAAAGCAAGTTACTTTTCAAAGCAACCAGCCTGAAAGATGATAAAATGGGCATAACGAATTCTGTCTCTGTGGACCAAAATATTATGGGCCCCTTTGAATGAACCAGCAAACACATCATAATTTAAAAGTAATAGACTATTTTCTGTCCTGTTTTAACCCCGCTCATCAAAACGCTCTGTTTGAATAGGTGTGTCGAATTGTAGATTCGGAAGTAAACACCCATTGCTATGATTGGCTAACACTTATATATATATATATATATATATATTTGACAGGCTACATCCTTAACAGACGGGTGTTCCTGTGATTTAGGTTGAAACACATAAATAGTACATATCAAACAATCTGTCATAACAGACAAACCAATAGAGATCAATCTTTTTGAAAATATTGCGTCAAATTGTGCCTTGTTTCTAAACAAATTAAGTCAACAAAGTACCAAGGGAGCAAGTTCTTACTGACGTATTCATTACACTACATGCGTGAATTGGTGGGCTGGACTAAACAGGTAGTGATGTTGATTGGCTTCATTATAGGCTGTTTTTAGACTAACAAGAAAGTTTTAAGTTCTGAAATTTAGGATGTTTTTATAGTACAATGACCTCATATATGTTAAAAGATCAAGGGATTTTTGATTTCTCAGTTTATGACTCTGTTAATAATGTTTTACTACAGTGAAAACAGGTTTCAATGACATAAAACTCACCTGTCTAGGTTATTTTGTTCAATAATACACTCATGCACTATATAACAGTGTTTTAGTGGCACGTAAAAAAATAAATACAAAATTACAAGATTACATCACATTTTGTAAGTAAACTCGAAATATTTCAAGAATAAAGTCGAAATTCCAAGAATAAAGTCAAAATATTTTGAGAATAAAGTTGAAATTACAAGAATAAAGTCAAAATGTTTCAAGAATCAAGTTGAAATTACAAGAATAAAGTAGAAATTACGAAACTTAAAAGTTATAATAATTTGAGAGTATAGCCTGCACATGCAAATGGCCCAGATTGGGAGCACCAGAAGAATTTGCCTGGCCACCGGAATTTATTTGAATATATTAATATTATTAGCAGAAATCATACCATGTGTTACACTTGCAGGGATTGCTTGGAAATAATATTTCAAGTCTGTAGTGCGCTAGCTATCCAATAATAGCAATAAGCTTTGTGCTTTTAATATTTTTAATATAAAACAATTCGCAAGCTGTTTTATTCACAATGTAATACTGAAAATAATTGGAAATAATATTTAATGTCTTCCGTTCATTTGTAGTGCGCCAATCATTTTGTGCTTTGTTGCTTTTAACATAACACAGATCAGCTTTTAAATTCTATATTCAATTTTATTCTGAAATATAAATTATAAATGTGTTTTTCCTCTTTATTTTAAGTTTATAGCACAATATAAATGTGAAGGAACAAAACAGTATAGCCTAATTTAATGAAACAAATGTCTCACTGTAATCGGAAAGATGACTGATTCACACGCTGCTTAAAGTGATGTGAATGCAGCACTCTTTCATGCCACATTATATTTCACTATAAAATTGACAGATTTTGAAAGCTGAGACTTTGGAATAATTCCCGGTGCTCCCAAAATGGGCCATTTGCATGTGCAAAAGGCTAGAATGTACTCTCAAAATATTATAACTTTATAATCTCGTAATTATGACTTTATCTCAAATATTTAAACTTTACTCTCGAAACACTTCACCTTTAGTCCTGAAACACTTTGACTTTATTCTTGTAATTTTGAAGTAGAAAATATGAGAATAAAGCTGAAATATTTTGATAATAAAGTCTAAATATGTATTCTCATAATTTCGTCTTTATTCTAACTTTAATCTCGTAAATTTAGATTTTTTAACATGGCACTAAAACAAAGACTAAAAGCCTGATTAAATGTGTTAAATTCTTTAAATGTTTTTTTTGTATATTTCTTTTCTCAGCTATTGATGTGCTGAAGCATGAGGTGATCTTCAGTGTGGTGCGTCTGGCTGCCACCTGCATCATCTGCCTGGGCTTCCTACTGCTGCTGCTCCCGGAGGAGTGGGATACGGTCACCCTGCGCTTCCTCACCACCCTGGCTGACAAGAAAACAGAGGAGCATGGCGAGGAGCTCACAGAATCCAGCGTCCACACACGCAGCCGAAGTAGAGCGAACGGAGCCGTATCCATCCCCATGGCATGACCTTTTACCTGTGAATGAATAGCCAGCGATCAATTGATCCACCTTGTGGCAGCCTTTGTTAAAAAAAAAAAAAAAAGAGCAGTTTGATTGTATTTGTATTTTGGAAAGATGAAAGTGAATAATCGAAGTTAAGCGAAAGTATAGTATTTTCTTTAATAATAACCATAACGTCAACCAATCAGAAAAGATGTCACAGAACATCCCGTCCTGCTCTTTAATAGAGGAGGCTTGAGTGTTCTGAGAAGAGCGTCCCATTAAAACAGGGATATGTACTGACAGTATTTTTTTATTTTACAGAAGGGATCTAGCATTCTCTTCCCTGCCATTTCTATGGGAAGATACTCATCCATTCCATAGAAATGGACTTTCAGACTTTCGTCTCCCTCTGCACGCCATTCCCGCACCCCGAACCCCTCCGCTAGCCCCTTCCCATGGAATGTATTCTGTGAATATAGACTCTGTCAGGGCCAGTTTGGCTCACTGTACACATGAATGCATTCAGAGATTGGATATATATGTATATGAAATATGAGGATTATTTGCATTGTACGTAGTAGTGTAATATATGTAGGAGAAATATACTATGCTTTAATGAATAAGTCTTTCTTTTCTTTTTATAATAAAAGACAAAAATAAAGATCTGGTTTGAAAAGCGCTGGTTATTAATTGTTCCACACATGAAATACAGTGCAACAGTCACATTCTGAAAGAGAAAAAAAAAAACAATTATTATTCAAAAGAGACCTAACATGAGCTTTGAGGTTCATAAGCAAACATATATATTTCTGAAGAAGCCACAGGTGTTTAATAGATAAATTATTGGTGAAGAACCACAATAATCCTGAAGATATCCACCAAGAATGAAGACATTCCATGAGGCTTTATACTGTCCTATACTTTCAAACAAATACAGTTAAAATATCATTTAAAGGTGAAAGAATTTTTTGGGGAAAAACGCATCATTTCTATTTCTATTTCAAAATAAAAATAAATACTGTTCTGTTGAACTTTCTATTCATCAAAGAATCCTTGGTTTAAAAAAGTATTACAGTTTCCACAAAAAAATATTAAGAATAAGAAGAAATGTTTTTAGCAACAAATCAACATATTAAAATGATTTCTGAAGGATCATGTGACACTGATGACTGAAGTGATGCTGAAAATTCAGCTTTGGATCACAAAAATAAATAACATTTTAAATATATATTAAAATAGAAAACTATGAAAATTGTTTCCGCTGCTGAAAAAAAAACCTGCAACTTTTTAGCTCACAATTCTAACTTTAAATTAAAAAACTGAATTTACTGCAAGTTTATATCATGCAATTTTAGATATTTACACGACAGTTTAAACTTGCAATTCAGATTTTTGCCCCTTGAATTGTAAGACTCACAATTGCAAGGTATAAAGGCCGATTCTGGAAAAAAAAAAAACTATTTTCTTACAATTGCTCATTTATATCTTGCAATTCTGACTTTATAACATTCAATTGCGTGTTTATACTTGCAATGCTGAGAAAAGAAGCCAGTTCTGAGGAAAAAAAAGTCATAATTGCAAGATATTGACTCACAATTCTGTATTTATTTATTTATTTATTATTTATTAGCTTGCAATTGTAAGTCATAAAGGCTGATTCTCAGGAAACAGACTATTTTTTTTACACTTGCTAGTTTATATCTCACAATTCTGACTTTGTTATACATTACTGCAAGTTTATACTTGCAATCCTGAGAAAAGAATTCAGTTCTGAGAAACAAAGTCAAAATTGTGAGATATAAATGCGCAATTCTTTTTTTTCCCTTGAATTTTAAGAGTTTTAAAGACTGATTCTCGGGAAACAAAGAGACTTTTTCTTACACTTGCTAGTCTCACAATTCTGGCTTTATAACATGCAATTGCTAGTTTATACTTGCAAATGAGAAAAGAAGTTAGTTCTGAGAAATAGTAAAAATTGTGAGATATGAACAATCCAGTTTTTTCCCCCTTTGAAGTGTAAGAACTCACAATTGCGAGTTAAAAGGCTGATTCTCAGGAAAGAAAGAGACTATTTTCTTACAAAATAGTTTCTTGCTGATTTATATGTTATATAAACAACTCTGACTTTATAACACGCAATTGTGCGTTTATACCATAGACTGTTTATACTTGCAATCCTGAGAAAAGAAGTCAGTTCTGAGAAATAAAGTCAATATTGCAAGACATAAACTCGTTTTGATGCTGGGATGCTGGTTTTAGCTGGTCTTTTGCTGGTTTATGCTTGTTGTTAGATGGTCAAGGACCAGCATAAACCAGCTAAGGACCAACATAAACCAGCAAAGCCAGCTTGTACCAGCATCAAAACCACCTAACCAGCATATGCTGGTTTTTTCAACAGGGTTCTGAGAAATTAAAAATTGAGAACTCGCAATTGCGAGATAAAAAGGAAACAAAGAGACTATTTTCATACACTTGCTAGTTTATATCTCGCTATTCTGACTTTATAACAGTGAGAAAAAAATGTTAACTCTGAGTTGTAAATTCTCTATTTTTTATTTTTTACCATAAATCTAGTTTTCGAATATAAGTGCTGTATATTTAAGTATCAGTTTAACACTGTGGTTCTTAATCCTGGTCCTGGTCCTTTAACTGATTCAGATTATCAGCTTGTTAGGAGGGACCTCCATGAACTGAACTGAGTGTGTCAGATCAGGAAGAAATACAAAATATGCAGAGTGGGGGTCTCCAGGATGAAGATTAAGAACCACTGGTTTAGCATATAAGTGGTACCAGGAGATTTTTTTCCTTAACCATCTTTGCCTTCTATAGTACAATAAAATTTTAAAAAGACAGGAGAGTAGAGAGAGAGTGTACCTGTAGAGACCTGCACCCTGTGAGCATAAATGCCCTATAGGTTTTGTAAGAATGTGCACTGCCCACTGTGCCACAGCTCTGACCATGACACACACCATTAAAATGAAACACAAACACGCAATGCAAACCCAGCATTTCCCTCATTCCCTCCCTGCAATAAACACACTAGGACACCTTCACAGTCCTGTGACAGCTGCTCTGCGTGAATGCATACAACGACCTTGCTTTCTTGGAAATGTAATGAGATATTAGCTGAGTGGACAGGCTGAACATCTTCAGACTGCTGGAGAAGCCCATTAAAGCAAATGAAGCAGAGAAAGGAAGTGAGGGGTAACAGGAGGGGAGGTATAAAGAGCACAGAAGAAGTCTTTAAATCCACATTATGGGGTTCAGTTCGTTCACTCTGGGAGGTGGCGATAACATTCCACATGCTGACGCAGTTCAACAAGAAGATTTACAGTATTTATTTTTTTTTATGACTAGTACTGCCGTTCAAAAAAAGTTTGGGGTCAGTAAGATTTTGTGTCTCTTGTGATCACAAAGGCTGCATTTATATAGGCAAAACTACTGTAAAAACAATAATATTGTGAAATATTATTACATATATATGTCACAAGTTTACATACACCTTGCAGAATCTGCAAAATGTAAATTATTTGACCAAAATAAGAAAATAAGAGGGATCATACAAAATGCATGTTATTTTTTATTTAGTACTGACCTGAGTATGATTTTTCACAAGAAAATGTGTTACATATAGTGCATATTTACATATAGTTTACATATTTGTTTAGTAATAGGTGTTCATGAGTCCCTTGTTTGTCCTGAACAGTTAAACTGCCCGCTGTTCCTCAGAAAAACCCTTCAGGTCCCACAAATTCTTTGGTTTTTATCATTTTTGTGTATTTGAACCCTTTCCAACAATGACTATGACCATCATTTTACACTGAGGACAACTGAAGGACTTCCACTATTACAGAAAGTTCAAACACTCACTGATGCTTCTGAAGGAAAATATATACTTTGTCATTTATTTATTAAGAAAAATCATCCCGTGTTATATTTCTGTGAGTGGCAAAAGTATGTGACTCTTGGTGTGAACCCTTTTGCATCAATAACCGCAGCTAAACATTTCTTGTTACTGCTGATCAGTCCTGTACAACTGCTTGTAGAAATTTGAGCTCATTCCTCATTACAGAAGCACTTCGACTTTGTAATGTTTGGTTTCCTCCTGTGAAATGCTTGTTTCAGGTCTTTCCACAACATTTCAATTGGATTAAGGTCTGGACTTTGACTCGGCCATTCCAAAAACTTAACTTTGCTCTTCTTTAGCCATTCTTTGGTAAATTGACTTGTGTACTTGGGGTCGTTGTCTTAGTGCATGACCAATTTTCTCTTGAGATTCAGTTCTCGGACAGATGTCCTGACATTTTCCTTTGAAATTGGTATAATTCAATTAATTGTTCCACCTGGCCCAGATGCAGCAAAACAGGCCCAAATCATACTACCACCACCATGTTTTGTAACCTATTGTGTGTTACTGAAAAACCACAGGAAGCAGGTCACCATTAACAAACGTATTATTATTAAAAGAAAAAGCAACAGAATGATAGGAAACAACAATTCCTCCCTGCATATAGGCATGAGTGCAGGGGCACAAAAAGGAAAACCCCAAGTCTTAAAGGGGCAGACCCCCAGACCATTACAGTTTCACAGATGGGATAAGGTTTCTTATGCTAGAATGCAGTGTGTTCTTTTCTCCAAACATAACGCTTATCATTTAAACCATAAAATTCTATTTTGGTCTCATCCATCCACAAAACATTTCTCCAATAGCCCTCTGGCTTGTCCACATGATCTTTAGCAAACTGCAGATGGGCAATGTTCTTTTTGGAGAGCTGTGGCTTTCTTCTCTGCCATGTGCACCATTATTGTTCAATGTTCTCCTGATGGTGGATTTATGAACATTAGCCAATGTGAGAAAGGCCTTTAGTTGCTTAAAAGTTACCCTGGGGTCCTTTGCATCCTCACAGACTATTACAAGTCTTATCTTTAGAGTGATCTTTGTTGGTCCACTCCTGGGGAGGGTAACAATGGTCTTGAATTTCCTTCATTTGTGCATAATCTGCCTGACTGTAGATTTGTGGAGTCCAAACTCTGTAGAGATGGTTTTGTAACCTTTTTCAGCCTGCTGAACAACAGCAACTCTATTTCTGAGGTCCTCAGACATCTTCTTTGTTCATGCCAGGATTCACTTCCACAAACATGATCAGACTTTGATCACTATTCTTTAAATAAAACAAGAAATGCACTGATGCCTGATAGCCATTTAATTGATTGAAAACACCTCTGAACAATTGGACTCTAATTTTACTTTTAAATCCTAGAGATTCACACACTTTTGCCACTCTTCATCACAGTCATAAAGATGTGGATCAATCTGAGGTTGTAGTATTTGTAAATGAACATGATTACATTGCTGTGTATAAGTGCAATCCAGCTAGATTTGTTTTCTCTAATATCAAGTCATACCTGCTGTAATCAGACAAACAGAAAACTGCCACTAATTCTGTCATTCATCAAGCTTGGTTCCCTGAGCAGTCGCATGCCTGAGCAATCAGTGGAGAGACGGGCCCTCTCACCGCCGTCCAAGCATTAACACACAGTTATAAACTAACCCGTGGGGACAGTCACCATGGAAACTTGCCTCATTACGCCAAAACCAAGAAATATAAAGCGAGAGAGGGGGGCATGCACCTGCCATTTCACAACACAACTTTGCCAGAGTTTCATTTTGTACAGTTAAATAGAACTAAGGGGGAATACTCTTTGTATAGGTTAAGTCAAAATTTAACTGGATCAGATACAAACAAGTGGACATTTTTTAAAGCGTACATACTCTAATCTTAGATATACAACATTCAGATGGAGTGAAGAGTTAGGCCTGGATTACACCTTGGAAAGCAGGTCAAGAAATGGAGTCTAATTCAGTTCTTTGAGGAACCTACTTTGTTATATAACTTACCTTGGCTGGGAGTATAAATCTACAATGGGGAGCAGCAACTCCAGGCCAAAGATTTGTCAAGTTGCACCATCTCATAGTCAACCAATGGAGGAAGAGCCTTCCTTGTTTCCAACCTCACCTTGGATGATTACTGCAGTTAAAGTTGCAGAGATGCATGAGAAAAGGATTGTGGGACAGAGGAAAACCAACCATCTGCCTCCTTTGACAGGAAGACACACAATATCTAATTCTGTTCATTTAGAACCAGGTGAGTACTGTGATCATTAGACTTTACATTTTTGTAATTATGAACAATATTATTATATGACTATGCAATCTGGTGCACAGCACCACAGTTCATGTTTACACCTTTTGAAACAAGAAAATTAGTTTTGAACCTATTTTGAATAGGGCACCGTCTAACAAGTGCTACATTGCTCATTGAATGTTCAGACAAAAGTATTACACCGTCTTATCCGTTTGAGGTAGAATTGAGGTACTTAAACTCAGGTAAACTCTGACATGTTGGATGCAGAAATTTTTCAGAGTACAGATGTAATGTGCAATATAACTGAAAAAAAAGTAACAGTATAAGATTGAGATAAAGAATAAGACAGAATAATGTCTTAGAAAAAGATAAAGAATAATTTATTTCAAATTTCTCAAAATATTTAGACTTTATTCTTGTAATTTCGACTTTATTCTCAAAATATTTTGTCATTGTTCTCGTAATTTTGACTTTATTCTCAAAATATTTGACTTTATTTTCAGAATTTAAACTTTATTCTTGTAATTTCAACTTTTTTCTAAAAAAATAAATAAAATAAAAATAAATAAAATAACATTTTATTCTTGTATTTTGACTCTATTGGACCCAGCACTAGTTTAAAGTGTACATTTCTTAGATTTTATCCCAGCCTAGTATGCAAAGACTATAAGGCTGAATTGAGAATAGCATACTAGTATATTATTTCAACTTATAGGTAAGAGTAATATGGTAGAATGCTATTCTGAATTCATTTTGGGTAAGCCATTTTGACAGGCCTGACATATGACAATGACGAGAGTTCAAGATGTGGCTATAATTTTGCTTGACCAGTGGCAGATGGGGGAAGCTTTTAGGAAACCAGTTTAAAAAGTTTTACCTTTTTACATTGCAGTTTATTTTGGTGATATAGTGGAGCAGACATTATACACTTCAGCCTTAACAATCTATTTTTAATAATGTAGCATGATCATGTGCCTGTTTTTTTTATTTATTTATGCTTGCGTTGCGAGTTTGTTATGTCACCCACAGAATCCTAGAGTGTCTGTGAAAAAAACTGATCACAGCATTATTAAGTCTCACCCACCCCAAACAGCAAAGGTCTGAATATACTGTATAGTTACTTTTAAGCCATTCATTTTAACTTTAATTTTGATTCTAATTACGAGCATTCAACTCACAGGGATGTCAACCAATGACCCTTGCTATAGGGGCTGACATGAATCCTGCCAAACATACATGCAAGGCGTACAAAACTGCGGTCTGAGGTCTTTGACTAAGTTTTTTTCCATTTACAAGAATTAATCATATTAAATTTGTTTTTAAAGAGGGTATATCCAAGAGTAACTAATACCTTGCCTTTAATGAACATCATACATCTTGTTCTTGTCAGGACAGGGAATGGAGAGATGGGCCTGTCCACTGCTATTCCACTCCCAGCCTGGGAGGGCACTGTGGCACAAGCAAAACACTACAGGTATACAACTCTTTTCTGGGTGGATGTTTAAAAATGAAACATTCATAAAACCAAACACATTCAAAGTAAACTTCTTGCTTGACCCTTTACAAAGTAACAGCTAGGATAGTGACAGGATAGTGCTGTATAGTTTAAAGATATGTAATGGTGTGTGTGCACACCAAAAGTGAATTTAATTGTTTGCACGAAAAAACATCCAGCGAGTAATCTAGAGTGATAACGCAAGAATATTTGCTTCGAGTTTGGTGTATAAACCCCCACTGCATAAAGGGTTAGTATACAGTAGGGTGACTGTATGTGCCATTTTCCAGGGACACGTTCTGGACAGGATTTCTATATTTTCTAAAATATCCAGGTTTTGTTTGGCTTTGTTTTCATACTGAAGATAATGATCTAAAAGTAGTTTGACCAGTAACATGCAGGCATTGTACATAATCGACCAATCGTGGGGCGTGAGAAGGTCGGATCTACAGAAAACGGTGAAAGTGATGCAAATATGCCTACATATCAGGTGTGTTCGACTTAAAACGGCACTGCGCAAACCGATCGTTGTATGACATCAAAGTACAGCTAGAGCTATTCGAAAGCATAAGGAGCCGTCTCTGCTCTCTATAGCTCTCACAGGACATACAACAATTAATCTGCACAGTGCAAACAGCCAAAACTTTTTAGGCAACATAGAAATCCTGGCCAGAACATTTCCACAGAAAATGGCACATATGGTCACCCTAATGTACAGCAGAGGTTCTGAACTCTTACCCTCACAATCCATTTTAATGTAGAGTTTAGCTCCATGCTTGATCAAATTTACCTGCCAGTAACTTTCTAGCATTTCTGAAGACCTTGATTATCTTAGTTCAGGTATGTTTGATTAAGGTTAGAGTTAAACTCTGCAGGAAAGTGGACCTCGAAAGCCAGAGTTGAGTTGATGTACAGCCAGCTGATTAATATTGCAAAATAAATCATGATCTCCATGCGGAATCTTCTCAAAATACCTGCCGCATTCCCTGGAAACATTGGTGTAACTCAGTGGTTTTCAAACCTGTCCTGGAGGCCCCCCTGCCCTGCACATTTTGTATATCTCCTTCACCTAAGACACCTGATTCAACTCATCAGCTTATTAGTAGAGACTGCAAGACCTGAATTGGGTGTGTCTGATAAGGGTGACATACAAATTGTGTAGGGCAGAGGGGCCTCCAGGACCTGTTTGAAAACCCCTGGTGTAACTGAACACTGATCATTATCTTGCATTTCACATAGAAAAGTATGCAAATAGTGCAGTCAGATGTGTTCTTTTTGAACCAGTGTTTGTGATGGTGTTTCAAGACTAAAAGATGTAGATAAAAAGGAAGAAGACTGACAGCTGGTGAGCACTGAGCCTTGCCCTGTGGTCCCACTAGATCTGATTACTGTGTTGTTGGAGTGGAAAGTATGTTGGGGTGCAGCCGTGTTACCTTCAACTCTGGGATCCATCATCAGGGTACAGGGGACCTGCAGTAGATCCCTTCCACACACTCTGGAAATCCCAGACACTGGGAGAGATCTTTACTTACACATTCTCAACCAATCTTTGTTAACTGTATATGTTCATCACTGAAGCCATATCCCAGTCTCTCGATCTCTAAACCAAAGGTTTCGTAAATGTTTTTGAAGTGTTATGACAAGATTTTAGCGACTACTTACAAGTGCCACTTAGAATTACATTAACACTTTGAGGCTATTCTTAGGTGGATCACTCAAGCATTCTTGACCTTCGCAGGGACACATGAAAGGTCTCCTGCTGGCACAGACGATGTTCAGTCGCCAAGCAACCAAGAAGCGGCAAGCTCAGCAGAGGTGCTTTAGGGAAAGTCGTGGAAAACAGAAGAGAGTGTACACCTCTTATCGTGAGCCCCTTAGTTCAATCGTTTTACCAATTGCTGAGTTGCCCATATGGTCCTTTCAATTTTGGTTGTGTGCTTAACCTCACTGAAGTCTTGTCTTCTGTAACAGTGGGAGGAGATGAGACGGAAGGAAGGCAGAGGGTTTGGCTCGTGTCCAGGCCAGTGCAACAAAACATCTTCTGGGATGAGTCTGAAGGAGAGATTCTAGAAGTAAGGGAGCTATTGCAGCCAAGTACACGGTAGGGGTCTGGGGTCTGGGGAATGATGCCAAAAGAACTCCCCAAATACTCAAAGGTGCAGAACGAATCTGGACAGAGATCTGACAGGAACTGCACAAAAGCCTTGCAATGCAAACATGAAGTGACCTTGGTGTACTCAAAAAACAGGAATGGACATTACTCTGGGTTATCCAGGACAATTTATCCACAGGAAGAATGGGAAATTAACAAGAGGCCTTTGTGCCATGCAGACTCAGAAAAGAACAGTTAGTCTAAGTGGATGCAAGAGTACATGAAGGGATGTTTCAATCTAATTAGTTCTGCATCTGTGGTATGTTGTCAATTACTCAGACAACATTGACTCATCCTTCAGTTCATAAATAATGGAAAAATGTGATTACAGTGGTACATTTCTAAAACAACTACTAGCATGCAAGCAGGCCATACCTGCTTAGAATTCCTGTGGAGTCTGCATAATTCAGGTGCAAGTCAACAGTGCTTTACAAATACACTTTGATCCTTCCATTTCTTGCCAGGTGTAATTCGGAGGAATTTAATCTGGAATAGTTCTTTAACAAGAGTGAGAGCATAGTGGTTAACAACCTGGGCTGATGAAGCAAAGGTTGCAACATCAATTCCAATTTTACAAAAGTGCTTGTCCTGTAGGGCTGTGGTGATGCCAGAGCCTATTTGAGTGTCTCAGACTGCAAGGAAAACACCATAGACAGTCTATCGCAGAGCTAACATGCACCCACATGAGTGACAATATGTTTTCAATTTGCCTGTCTTGCATGCAGTGTTGGGGGTAACGCATTACAAGTAATGCCAATTACATAATCAGTTACTTTTTTCAAGTAACTAGTAAAGTAACATTACTTTTTAATTTGCAAGAAAATTTCTGAGTTACTTTTTGTTTCCTTTATGTATTTAATAACATTTTATTAACAAATGTCTTTGCTGCTGACCTTTGTTGATCCAATTCATCCATACTAATCAGCAAAATTTACTTTAGATTAACATTTGTGCTTCATTTTTCTCATTGCTGAAGAGTGTTGAACTTCCTTCTCTTACAGTTCTACTGTACAGACGTGAATTTACTTTTCCATCAGCCTTAGGCTTATTTATTTAAATTTTTGGTGTGAAAGGGCTTTTACATTTGCTTAAAATCAAACGTTTTATATTAAAAACAAATAAGCAAGCCCTGCCCAGACTTAAAAAGAAATGCAAAAGTAATGTAATGCATTACTTTCCATAACTAAGTAATTAGTTACTTTTTTCAGGACGTAACAATATTGTAATGAATTATTTAAAAAAAAAAAATAACTTTCTACAACACTGCCTGAATGTCTTTGGATTGTGAAAAAAACCAACATGGGGAGGACAAACTTGACACTTGTCATGTTCTCCTGACTCAAAAGGGCCTCAAATTCTGGGATCATCTAGGTGTGAGATGACAGTACAATCCCAAGAACCCGAATCCGGGAAATTGAAGTCTCAAGTCTCATATACCTCCTTTATTGTGTCTGCAGCCAAATAATGTAACCTGTTTCATCCTGTTATTTTGTCCAAAATTAAAAGGTGTTCCAATGATATGTAATGTCTGTGATTATTTTCTATCATTGGACAAAACATTGAGTTAAAGTTGTTGTTCACTTCCAGAACAAATATTTACAGATAATTTACTCACCCCCTTGTCATCCAAGATGTTCATACCTTTCTTTCTTTAGTCGTAACAAAGTTATGTTTCTTGAGGAAAACATTTCAGGATTTCTCTTCATATAGTGGACTTCTATAGTGCCTGCGAGTTTGAACTTCCAAAATGCAGTTTAAATGCAGCTTCAAAGGGCTTTAAACAATCCCAGCCAAGGAAGAAGGGTTTTATCTAGCAAAATGATTGGTTATTTTCTAAAAAAAAAAAAAAAAAGGTGAAAATTTATATACATTTTAACCTAAAATGTTCGTCTTGTCTAGCTCTGTGTATTCCAGGTCAATACAGTTAGGGTATGTCGAAAAACTCCCATCTCATTTTATCCTTCAAAACCCTCCTACATCGCTGCAGAAGTACCGACCCAGTGTTTACAATGATGGTCAGACACCCTTTACAAAACATCGATGTAGGACGATTTTGAAGTTGGAGGAGAAAATGAGATGGGAGTTTATCTGTATTGACTCAGAATATGCAGAGTTCACACAGAGCTAGACAAGAAATATTTAAGGTTAAAATTTATAGAGCCCTAAATGTTTTCCTCAAAAAACATTTCTTTATGAAGAAAGAAAGACATTAACATCTTGGATGACAAGGCGGTGAGTAAATTATCTGTAAATTTTCGTTCCGGAACTGAACTTCTCCTGTAAAGGAATAATCACCCCAAGATAAAAATTTGCTGAAAATGTACTCAGCCCAAACAAAGATGGAGTTTATTTCTTAATCGAAACAGTTTGGAAGAAATTGGAAGAAATTTAGCATTATATCACATGCTCACCAAAGGATCCTTAGCCTCAGTAAATTTTAAGCAAGTTTTCATTTTTGGGTGAACTATCCAAAAAGACATGTTAAAGTCATTACACAATGCCTTGTCCACTAGCCTAAAAACAGGAAGATTTGCATTTTTAAATAAAACCATCAGGAAAAACAAAAGATGAAGTGGTTAACCAAACAACAACTTATGAAAACCTGATATAAATAAATTTAAATTGGTATAAAACAATTGTTACACATGACATGGTATTGATATTATACCAAACAAGTAGTGTCTAAAGACCCTAAAATCAAAACATGTAAATTATTACATGCAATGTGACTGTAAAACATGACTATGTAGTCTGAGGAATAAAAAAAAAAATGTTAAATCTTGTCATGTGAATCGGTCTTGTAATTGTCATGTTAAAATAAACATTGTGTTGTCTGAGTACAGCTGCTTCCTCTTGACAATAAAAATGAATTTTAACAGATTTAAATTAGCGTACTTACACATACAAATTAACAGCCATGAATAATCAACCACCTCTGATGCTATAAATAACTAAAACTACTACATCTGAAAACAGCTGACGATGAACTTTGTCACTTTGGCTGCGATGACCTTTTTCTCCAATGGAGTAAGCAAGGTTTAAAGGTCAAGTTTGTAATTGCTGCACTGCTAGAAAGGATTTTTCAAATGACATTGCAAACACGTTCCAAACTATTTCTTGGCTCCCATTATTTCAGCTAAACATCTAGTTCTGCCCAAAAAAAAAAAACAACACACTTAACCACCTTTGATCATTAAAATAAACCACATAATTAAAATTGAACAGAAATCAAAAGTTATAAACGTTCAGTCCCCAGTTCTTCTTTCAGAAAGAACAAGCTACTACATTTGCTTAAAAATCAAATAATTTATTTATAATTTTTAAACCAGGTCTGTTGTCCACTTGAAAACAAAGAAATTTTGCAAGACATTTCGTCAGGGGTGAAAGTGGGAGAAAGAAGGGTGGAGAAAATTGTAATCAACATGCAAACGGTCGCTCTTCCCCCAACAAAATGGATCCATGTTTGAGGAGCAGGTCTCGCTTGTCCAAATCATTAGCTGAAAAGTACAAGAGTAACACTAACTACAACATAAACTCCACCGTTTACAGGGATGAGAATTAGCCACAAGTGCAAATTCAAAATTAGTCCCATCAATGAGTAATTTCGCCAAAACAGAAGCCATACAGATTAGTGTCCACATCAGCTAAATATGTGATCTTACCCAGCTAGAACCTGCCAGCTGTTCACTCTAAAGCTGTTAAATGGCCATAACATTTGATGGACCGCTTACAGTAATAACCCACAAAAGTCAGATATTGGCAGTGCAAAATAAACATTATCGTGCCAACCACAATTTTAAACAAGCATTCATCCAATACCAAAATATAGGATAGAATGGTGACGATCGACAGACAGAAATGCATTATGGTCTGTCAAGGTTGGCACCTTGTGAGGTTTTGAATTTTATGAAAAGGATAGTTCACCAAAAAAAAAAAAAAGGTAGCACCATTTACTCAACCTAATGTTGTTCCAAACTTGCTGAACATGAAAGAATATATTTTAAAGAGTGTCAAATCAAAATATCTTCTCTCTTGTTCTACAGAAAACAAAAATGCAAAGGTTTGGAATAACATGAGGTTAGTAAATGACAATGTGAATCTAAACTCTCCCTTGAATTCAGACTAAATTTACATCTGCAAACTAAAGACTGACTTTTTAGATGAAAACTACTCGCAAGCTCTCAAATTTCCATTTTAACAAGGACTGTCCACAAATCAAAAAGGAATAACGTCCTTACAAAGACAAGTTGGCTGTTAATAACCACTGGGACCTTGAAAGGAGCCCCTGACAAGTGAAAGGAGAATTGAACAGAAACCAAACACCTGAGCCTTACTGACAGACAGCACATGGTCTGATGCGTCAAAGGGAATTGATGGGACATTACATTACGTTTCTGGGAGATACACTTTGGGCTTTAAAAAAATTGCAGCTAAACAAAACTCAAAAAAAAAAAAAAAAAAGATGCATAAATTCCTCTTCCCATAAATCCATCAGCAATATCAGTGTATTTAAGCGCAAATTTATAAAGCAACCCATCGATCTTCTCAACAACTGAGAGCAGCAGCTCTATGGGGAACTTTTCCAATGACAATCGAAAACAACAAATCAAACTTCCGTATGTACATTTAGCAAATCAAAAAACTTGATTCCCACTCCAAACTTGAAAAAAAAAAACAAAAAAAAAAAAACACATTTTTCTTCCAAGAACAACTCATGAGCCAGCAGCAAAGCAAAATAGGGGTCTATTGGCAATGACATAGAAACACTTACATACAACGTGGGTGATGATGGTACAACCTGCCACAGCACACTACTGTTAAACACAAACCCATAAAAATGCTAACCTCTGGAAACTTCCTCTGTTAAATTTTAAAACACCTCTAAACAATGTCATCTTGCATATAAATCAATCTGTTTCGTGACTTTAAAGCAACTATCTGCATGAGTCCATTGGAGCAACTGAGCTGGTGAGATCTGTATTCCGCCCCTACTGGTCCACTAACGCAGCTGGCGGACAAGGGAATTCTACCCCATCTAATCAGTGCAAAAATTAGAAGTGCGTCCATTTGAGGTTCTAGCATATCTGAATATCCAAACACGGTATCAGACATGGAAAGGGAGAATCTACGATGTACTCAAAAACATGGAATACTTTCCTTTTAGGCATTTAGTAATTCATTTCAATTTAGTTGTACAAAACACTCATGAAGAAGCATCGAGACAACTTGTTTGATGAGATCACGCTAAGTGTCAGAATCACAAGCCACATAAACCAATATGGCATAATGTGAGCTAATAAGACCAACTTAAAAGAGCAGAGACGCCATCTGCACTGCTTCGCAGCATTCAGGTTAAAGTGTTTCTGAATCTGTGTGTTAGTTTGTCATAGATCAGACTTCTAAAGCGAACAAAGCTCTGCTCAGTGTTTTCCAAAACATAAAATAAACACATAAAATAAACCACAGACCCCCGTACGCACAAAAAAAAAGAAAGAAACAACGCAAAGCAGCAGGCTACAACACAACTGCAACCTGCAATGCTCCCGTGCACCCTCTTTTAGGAAAAATAAAAATTCGATTTGAGTAGTTGAGTTGGTTTAAACACATTTCCATCCTTCGCTTTGTGATTGTTTGTAAAAAACAAAAAAACTAAACAACAACAACAACAACAACAACAACAGAGGTGTGGCGTATTGTTTGCTTTCGGCATGATACTTTTCGTAGATGCCGTCAACACGTTCGGACCAGCCCATCTCCACTGCCCGACACAAATACACGGAGGTCTTAAGTCAGGCTATTGACACCTGAGCACAGAAGCCACCAGGTTTTCCTATTCAGTGTCAGTGTCATATTAGTACCCGACTTTTTTTCTTTTTTGCAATAACCTCTCTTTTGCACAAAAAGTTCTTAAAACACTTTATTATGATTGGTTGAATTTTCCCTCAGAGTTTGCCCTTTGTGGCTCAGCAGAGGTCGAGTGTCTTTCTATAGATGGGAAGTCAGGTGATCTGAGCCGGAGGAAGAGGAGGTCGAAGGGATGGAGAAAGAGTTGAGGGACCCCGTAGTTTGATTTAGCGAAGCCAGAGTTTGAGCCGAAGTGCGTCCACTCCGTTTAAATAATATCTAAACAGCCGCTTGTCCCTGACAAAGCCCAGGTTCTCATAGAGTTTCAGAGCTGATTTGTTGGTGATTTCTGTCTCTAGCACCACCTAAGGATGAGAACAAAACATATAGACGTAAGTAAAACATAAGGGAGATATTATTTAAGGGATAGTTCACACAAAAATGAAAAGTGTGTCATTAATTATATATATGAAGAGTTCAGATGCAAAAGCCTCTAAATCCATCTGACACATTTCTTCAAAAAAATGCATTTTTATCAGGCTCAGATGTATAGGTTTCTATGTAAGTACAGGTACTTCTGATTGAGCTGAGGGTGGGATTTTGGCAAGAAGTAGTATTTGATGGATGTATAATATGTGTGTCAAGAGCATTTGCTCAGTATCATTATCTCATTTTTGACCGAAATGGCTTTTAGAGGGTTTTGCATCAAAACTCTTCACACATTATTATTATTATTATTATTATTATTATTATTATTATTATTTATATATATATATATATATATATATATATATATATATATATAGAGAGAGAGAGAGAGAGAGAGAGAGAGAGAGAGAGAGAGAGAGAGAAATCTGAGAGCTTTCTGATCCTCTGCAATGCAACTACCACATCCATGTGATATTAGTGGTTCAACCATAATGTTATGAAGCTAACAATGTCCTTACTACTTTTCTGGGCCTTGAACATGTCAATTTATGTCTATGAAGGATCAGAAAGCTCTCTGATTTCATCAATAATATCTTAATTTGTTCTGAAGGTGACAAAGGCCTTACAGATTTGGAACAACATGTTGGTGAGTAATCAATGACAGAATTTTCACTTTTGAGTGGACTATCTCTTTAATAATATTATCATCAACATAAGAATTTGAGCAAAAATTCTGAAGAAAAGCATCCTTAGAATCCATGCTTCTAAGTAGGGCTGGGTGATGTATTTATATCGATATTATGCACAGCTCATCAGTAAAGCCGGTTCTTTGATTAGCGGTAAATCTCCATCACCTGTTTTCAAATGGAGTGCCAGTTAATACACAGAGCCGTAGATCACTGACAAGCTACACAATATCGGATTCAGTTTCGTGGGTGATTCATTGGGGTAGCTTTTCAGTGATCTATGGCTCTGTGTATTACTGGCGCTCCATTTGAAAACAGGTGATGAACATTTACAGCTAATCAAAAAACCGGCTTTACTGATGAGATGCGCATGAATTTATCAATCGATATATATCGCCCAGCCCTACTTCTAAGTCTCCCTCTATTGGGTAGTATTGAAGGAGTAGCTCACTCCCAGATGAAAAATTTACAGATAATGTACTCACTCTCTTGTCACCCAAGATGTTAATGTCTTTTTTTTCAGTCGTAAAGAAATTATGTTTTTTGAGCAAAACATTTTAGGATTTCTCTGCATATAATGGATATCTATGGTGCCCCGAGTTTGAACTTCCAAAATGCTGTTTAAATGCAGCTTCAAAGGGCTCTAAATGATCCCAGCCAAGAAAGAAGGGTCTTATCTAGCGAAACAATCAGTTATTTTCCAAAAATGTAACCTTTTTAACCTCAATTGCCCATCTTGGCCTAGCCCTGCGTGAACTGTGTATTCCTGTTTATGACAGTTAGGGTATGTCGAAAAACTCCCATCTTATTTTCAAGCTGCAGAAGTACTGACTCAGTGTTTACAAAGTGAACATGCTAAGGAGATCAAATGCCCTTTACAAAAAGTAAAACAGTGATATAGGACGATCGGTTGAAGTTGGAGAATCGGTTAAAGCCCTTTAAGCTGCATTTAAACTGCATTCTGGAAGTTCAAATAGATATTCATTATATGGAGAGAAATCCTAAAATGTTTTCCTCAATAAACTATTTCTTTACGACTGAAGAAAGAAAGACATGAACACATTTTGGATGACAAGGGGGTGAGTACATTATCTCTAAATTTTTGTTATAGAAGTGAACTACTCCTTTAAGTATGCAGTAGTATTTCATTCTGAACACACTCACAGTGTGAAATCTCTTACCTCATCACAATCCCCCTCCACCATAGCATAAATGGCCTTTTTCACAAGGTTGGTGCCTAAAAAAGTATTACATATACCTGTTGAACATTGTAAATAATACAATATGAATGGAGAAAACACATGGAATGACGAGGCTCCTTCGACACAGAATGGCAAACCCTTGATTCATAGCAGTTCAAAGACACTAAATGTATCCATGAGCTGACACTGAAGCAGATGTGTGTCCTATAAAAAGATCAGTTTCTGTTGCCATTCTGAGATGAGGGCTATACCGCTAGCATGGCTCTTACCAATGCCTTTCCTGCGAAATTTGGAGTCCACAGCGAGCATGGCGATGTATCCGCGACGGAACATCTTCTTATGCATGTCTAGCTTACACACAATGGCACCAACACAGTCCTTCTCAACCATTGCCTGTGACACATCACAGAAACAAATTCATCAAGACACTGCAATTACTCTTGTGTGCTGTGAACTATGAGCAAAACAATGACAAATATCTCTATTATTAGGCTCAATTTGTGACAATTACACCACCCTGACCTTGTTACATTCATAAAGATAGAAATACACTTTGACACCTCTGAATGTAGTATAGTCCTGGCATAGTTACCAACTGTGGGATTTTTTCAATAAGACCACAGAAACCAGAACCATGATATGGCCACCATAATTAGATTAATGTAATTATGGTTTGTATGAAACAAACTATGGTTTATGTTAAACTACAAGTAATAAAAAGACCTGAAATAAAAATTTAACTACTAAATGATTAACATAACATAGTATTGGTAACACTTTGTTTAAAAAACAAAACAAAACAAAAAAACAACAACAACACAGAAGTACCATGACTGTTCTTGTTAGTCATTTGTTACGCAAGTATACTTCCTCACCCCAATCATTCATACAAAAGAACCTCGGTAAAGTTTCATAAGGGTCTAAAGATGTGATTACATCTGACATGGACCAAATCAATCACTTTAAACTATATGACATGTGAAAATTATTTCGCCTTTTTGAGACATATCAAGCCACAAAACATTTTGGTACATCACTATACCATGATATTACATCACTGTACTATGGACATGTTATCCTTTTTATTATAACAGTGATGCTGGATGCTCTAATATTGAAGATGCATAACTGAATGACAGATTTATAAAAGATTTTTGACACTCGTCTGTAAATAGAAGTATACTTTCTCTTAATAGTCTGGGTATTTAACATGATTCCAGTAAATGGTAGGTAGTAGGGTTACTACAGTAAATCCACGGTAAATTTGTCTAACGTGGTTAAATATAATAAGGAGTAAAGGCAGGCCATCATTTAAATCAACATGGCATTGGAAAGAAATAGACAAACATTTAAAAAAAAAACAAAAAAAAAAACGGTATATCATTTTTATAGACATGGTTATATATTGTCATGTTTTTAAGACATACCATGGTAAAACATATATTTACTTCCTTTTTGTGGACACTTACTATAGCAACATGTTTATTTCAGACATGAAATAAAGTATGTGCCCAAAACCGTACTATTCTCTGATGCACAAGATATTCTCAAGATATACTAAAACGTTAATCAATCAGTAATATTTTATACATGGTATATGTATAAACGATAACCATTTTGTTATATCAAAGGTGATATTGAAAGCGTTGATAATGACCTCTTCAGCACAATCAAGAATAACTGAATGACAGGATACATACCAGAAAGCAGAGCTGAGGCCAGTTGTGAATAAAGTACCTATAGGTGTATATGGAGTAGGGCTCAGATAAGTCTTTAGTTATGAGTCGGATGATATCGGGCATCTGGAGCTCAGACTCATATCTCACGTATCGGATGGACTCGTCGTGCTCCTCCAGCGCTAGTCTCGACATCTCCGCCACCGGAGCGCTGTCAGCCGCTGCCTGTTCTACTCCAGCGCCCTGCGGGCCCGGGCCTGACTCAGCCCCGTCCATTAGCGCTGCCACAGCCGCTCGAGTCTGCTCCCCCGAACCAGTCCTGCTACTTACATCATTCTTTAGTCGACAAGAGCTGCTCTCCGTTATCGCCATACTATCAGTGTAGTTTATCCCGTTGTTCGGCGGCGATTGGCTCTGCGATATATCACTACATCGTTTATTTCTCGTGAAATTGTTGTTTTCCGTGTGCTCGCCCTGCGTTTCATCGATCCCGTCCAAGTGGTGATCAGAAGCGGCGTTTTGATTGTCGGACGGCCGGTGTGGTTGGACATGGTTCTGGAGGTGAGTGTGGTTGCACTGGACCCCGTTCAGCTGGGCTGTGTGGAACTGGGCGGCTGATGCATTAGGATGCACGTTGTTCTGGTTGGATTTGACTATCGCCTTATGATCGCTGGCGTGCTGGTGTCCCGGGCCGGGGCTAATGATGATGTCCCGTCCCTCATCGTTGCCCAGTAAGGTGCACCCGTCCACGGGCAGTGGTGTGATCTCGCTCGGGGATGAAGGCAGTGCGTTAGGCCCAGGCGGCACTTCAGCCATTCCACTGCATACAGTTACTATGATGACAGAAAAACGGGGTCGGAATCAGCCTCTCACAGCAAACGACGACAAAGATAGACGTCCGTCCGGCTGCTGGTACCTAATAAATGTAGGAATAACGTAAAGTTCGTGGACTATCTCGTGTCTGTTCCTGCCATTACTCAATTCACTCCACACTGGCCTATTATCTGCCGTAAAGCAGAGCAAATGATTTACGACACTATGTCGGCGCGTTGCAATAAAGGATGCTGGGAAATTGAGTTTCTAATAGACATTGGTTATACTTCCTGAATGACTTTTCACACAAAATCTTTGTTTAATTATACGCATAAATAAATGATTAACATATTTGAAGAAATATAAATAAATACGCTCGTATGACAAAGCTACCAGTCCAAAAAAAAAAAAAACTCACGCAATTGACACTTTTCTCAGGCTCTCACGCCACACATCCATTTCTCACGCAGTCAAAAGCACCCACAGTTAAAAATGTAATAATAAGATACTGGCAAAAATCGAGGGTAAAAGCTTCAGTGCGCTCTGGAAATCGCCAAACGATTCTATTTACAACGTGTTTTCGTAGCGCTGAGCAATGTAGCCAATCACAGACACATCTGTTGAATTCTTGAACAATTGTGATTGGCCATTGCGTTCAAGTTGGTCTGAATTCACTAGCCTCTAAACGCCAGATTTTTTCCCCCTGTGCACTTGTTAGTCCTCTATCTGTAAGTAAGAGGTTCATTGATTATAAAGGAACTTTGTGAGATCGCCATAAACTGAAGTGAAGCCTTTTTAGTGATTATCAAGGAAGGGCTATTTGCCCACTTCTAGGCTACATATAATCCGTCCAGAATTTGAAAAAAAAAGTTTTGTTTTTCGTCCTGCTAACAGCCGTATACCCTGTACAAGCGAAGTTTCAGGAGTGATAAATCCCTCATGAATGAAGGATTAATTTTCGAATGGGACAAAAAAAAAAAATTCAGTTGGAATTATTTATAAAAGTATAATGACTAAATCGAGCAGTTCTTTTACCGAACATTGCTATGCTTGTTATTGGTGAAAAGTTAATAGTTTTGCAGCACTGCAACATCAGCTGACAGCTGAGAGAGAGAGAGAATATAACATAAATGGTCTTGTGATGAATTTCACGTATTGCGGGAAACTCAACCTTAAAAAAAACTGCCCATGCTACATGTGTGTAGCATCTTTGTTTGTATCGTGGTTAAAATGCAGTGTTTGGTTCTAATTTTATTAAAACAATTATTTTGAAATTTAAATTTAATAAAATTTCAATTTATTATTATTTATATTTTTATGTTTTTATTAAAAATTAAATATGTTTAGTTGTTGTAGCAGCGACAACAACAACTGCTAAAACAGTTTCATGGCGGGAAGAAATATATATGGATGGTAAATTTTCTCAAATCATCAGAAAATTTTGTTTGTATCATGATTAAAATGGCAGATGTGGCAAAAAAAAGTTGGCAGCCCTGAGTAATATTCTTAATTAACTATTTGTTATATTTTCATATTAATTTTTTGTCATTTTATTATTATTATTATTTTTTTATTTTTATTTTTTTCAATATTTCTATTTAGCTTTAGTTTTTGTAATTTTAGTAGGCTATGTCTTGAGATGGCAAGCTTTATTTCAGTTTACAAGAACAATTTTTCTAGTTTTAGAAAAAATTACATTCCCTGAACTCATTGGCGTTACGTGTTGACGTCACACAAGCGAACTATAGCAATTTAGTAACCTAAATTTACAACATATGGAATATATTCCATTTATGCTGTATGTATTTATGTTGTAAAACAAAATGTAGAATTCTCTTCAAAGAATGCACACAAAATACCTTAATTTTAAAATGCCATTTTTAAAAAAGCTATTAAATTCCAGGAAACAGTCACTGTAGTACATTTACATTACAAATAAATAAATAAATAAAGTTGGGAATGTACTAAATCTATTTCCAAGAAGAGCCACTAGATGGAACTATACATTCAGTTATGTGCGAATGTGCCCCAGGGCACATCATAGGTGTTCATTGATGCAGAGTGTGTGTTTTGAGTGTGCACTCCTTAAAATTACTTTATGTCTACAGTATAATGCAGAAAGACTACAGCATGTTCAGTAGTATAGTACTACAGTAGTATAATCCTCAAAAAGAAGAAGAAGAAAATATGTTAATGGAAACTTTCATATATAATTTTTTTTTACGGATCCTTGAGACATGGGACAAAACATGTCCAGTGATAGTAACTGCTATTAGGTTTAAATATGAAAATATTTTCAATTGTAAATGTTATGCGGGATTAATAAAATAATGTATTTAACACAATTATCCCCTTTAATTTAATTTGATCATTATAATATTAAATCTATAACACTTTTGTCAACACCATCAGACAGTCATTAAAATGTAAAAAAAAAACAAAAAACAGTCAGGGTGTATCAGGGGTAGCTGTCACTCTAATGGACCCCCTTGCCACATTCCACCTCTGCAGTACATCAGTGTCACACAGACTCTAGTAAGTTTTATAGTTTTAGAATATTTTAGATCCTAATGTTCATATTTCCTGTGTCACAACCTTGATGTCAACAACCATCTTCCAATTTCTAAAAACCAATCATTTTAATTGTTTAGGTCATTTATTCTTCTGAAGCAGATTCTATTGGCCTCTAGCATCAACAGAGGAGAAAAAGGCTACTAAATGAACTCCATTTGTTTTGTGAAAAAAAGGCAAATTTGTCAACACAGATGTCACCACCAATGACATTCAACATGAAGTCATCATATTTTTGTGGTTTTCAAGTCATTTTAAATTACATTCAATATAATAATGTATAATATATGCAGTATATATTGCTTTTGTGGATTGATAGTCATCACTTCTAGCAGTGTTAGGATTGAGGGAACAAGATTCAGGGAACATAAAGCTGAGGAAACACAAAACACTGGATAAAACATCAACACATAATACAATTAGTTTGTGATTTTTTTTAAGATGCTTAAATGTAAATGGATAGATGTAACAACTAGTTGTTTTTACTTGTTCATATACTTGTTTTTAAAAGTTACCTTATTACCAAATGCACAGCAGACATACTGCTCTGAGAAAATAGATAATTTGTGTTCCAGTGATATATCAAAAACTTAAAAGTGAATCTTGAAAAAAAGCTTTATAAATCTTGCTGTTTGTTGTGTTTGTTTTAATACAGTAGTTGATTGATTCAATTTATTTGATAGTTAAACAAATTCACTACGAATTCAGGTTTTCGTCACCACAGTCAGATGTGTCAACTCTGTCAGGTCTATGTCACCTCCATCAGATTAATATTTTGATCATATTTAATTATTTAAGAGGAATTGTTGGTCACATGTAAAAAATGCAATCTGTCTGCTAACATGAGAATGTGTTTTGAAATGTTAAAAACATCGCGATTGCTTGATTGCAAAACAATTGATGCAAAGTAAAAGGCACATTTTGATAAAAAAGAGAAAAGTTGGGAGGCTGAATCAAAGTAAAGCTCAGTAGCGTAGTACATGTAAAATACAGACATGTAGTTTCATTTGAGTGCAATATTTTAATTTCTCAATATTGCACCCTATTTTTCCCCCTTTCTCTATAGAACAAGTGATATAATTGAGATGTTATATTTTATCAAGTCACTTTTTTAATAGACTTTAGTTGTGTTTTTTTTTTTTTTTTGTAAAATAACAAAGTAAACTGTTTTTTTTAATGTGTCTGTGTAGTTTATTTATTTGTTTATTTATAATTAAGTTATATACGTTTTTAGCACATCAAGATAAACTAAATCAAGTGAGAAATTTTGAAGTTTCTTGTATTTTGTTTTGTTTACATTTTATTATTTTTTATGGAGTTAATCATATAACCCCAATTCCAATATGACCCCAAAAAAAAAAATCTAGATCACATAATTTAAATCAATTATCAATTTAATTATTAAAAATACAAATATTATAGTTATTTCTTTAACTGTGTTGGAAAACTTATTTTTTTTCTATTATGATTCAGAATTATTGTCGAAATTCCAACAGGTAACCTAAACACATTCCTTTACAATCAACATATGATTGGTAATCACCCAATTGACTTCAGGAGCCAGTCAGACTAAGAGGAAGTGTGGAATTCTCTGAGAAGCTCTATGAATACAGACAGACACATAAAGCAAATGAAGAGGACCTTATTGGAGACTTGCTTCAGCCATAAGATTGATCACACTCTGTGTTCTTTGGAGGAAATCCTTGTGAGAATGCAGCTCTGGCTTGTTCTTATAGGGACACAGCAAGGCAATCAGTAGTTGTGGCAGACAATTAATCTCTCAGACAATGGTTTGCTTCAGTGGAGAGCTCTTCTGTGGCTCCAGCTGAACCATCATCATCTTGCTGTCTTCTCCATGGGAATTCTCAGCCGTAATTGACAGCCAAATGCAACTCAGCTGCTATTTATACCTATGCAGAAATGGATTTCTGCCTAGAATCACACAATGTATATTTGGTTTAATAACAGTTAGCCAAAATAGATACATTCTATAAGCTGCATAATTGATTTGCTATTGTAACAGTTAAAGACCAGCAGTAAAGGGGTCCTTTAGTTGCAAGTTGGATGACTGGTATTTTTAAGTCTCCATTAACTGTTTTTGTTGGGCATGAGAGAGACTGAGACAAGCTTAAGTGGGACCTCTATGGGTCACTTTGGAAACTAATTAAGAACCTCTTTGGATACCAGTCTGGTATTTCTCCTCAACAATTGCCTTCTCTCCCATCAAAATACACTCTTTTCAACCTCATCAAACAAACACAGGGCCAAAGTCCTCTTGTGAGTGAGCTCAAGGAGCCTCTATATAAACCAGCTGAACAGCGAATAGGGAAAGCAAAGCCTGAACAGCAGTAAACACTCAGGGCCCAGTCTGAAGCAAAATGAAAGAACTGTTAATTGAATTTTAATTCTTCATTACTTCTTATTAGTTAAGATGAAAGAACATTTGACTAAAAATGGTGCAGATAAAAATATTTCTTTATATACAAAAGCCTTGGTTAATCACTAATCACAATAATATATTAATATAATAAATGTTTATAAGGTTCTCCGACCTAATTCATTTTTAGAGTCACAAGACGCATTCTGTTAGCCACTGAGGATTTCATATTTTGACAGATTAGAAAAAACATACTGTATATGAAAGTAAAACTGTAAATGTAAGTTAACACTGTATGATAGCAACATTTCTATACAGAATATCATTTAATGCCTAATCCTTGTTTAATATCTATAAATATTTATTAAGATTGGCGTGTATTAATAAGATGCCGTCACAGCACCACGAGTCCAGAAGACACCGGAGCAGCTCCTGTGGAGTTCCAAATGTAATATTCTGAGGAGACAAGCTCTCGTGCTAGAAGGGGAAAAAAAGCATATAGGTTAATTTTCTTTGCTGATGCACTCAACACTCATTTTTCATGTCAATAAACCATTGTGAATTCATTTCAACATACAATCATCACTGAACAAATGTATATATATATATATATATATATATATATATATATATATACACACACTATTATAGTATTTATTATGTTGAATTAGCTTTTTTAAAAATATATTTCTATTTAACATTTTTATTTCAGTTTAAGTTTTAGTCATTTTACTTCTGTTTAAGCTTACAGTTGAAGTCAAAAGTTTACATACACCTTGCAGAATCTGCAAAATGCACATTTTTTATTTATTTAGAACTGATCTGAATAAGATATTTCACATAAAAGACATTTAGATATAGTCCACGAGAGAAAACAATAATTTAATTTATTCACTGATGCTTCAGAAGGAAAATTAAGCATTAAAGGAACACTCCACTTTTTTTGAAAATAGGCTAGAGGAAATAGGCCCTAGAGTTAAACAGATGAGTTGTACCATTTTTGAATCCATTTAGCTGATCTCCGGGTCTGCTGGTAGCACTTTTAGCATAGCTTAGCATAAATCATTGAATCAGATTAGACCATTAGCATCTCGTTCAAAAATGACCAAAGATTTTCAATATTTTTCCTATTTAAAACTTGACTCTTCTGTAGTTACCTTGTGTACTAAGACTGACAGAAAATGAAAAGTTGTGATTTTCCAGGCTGATATGTATGGGAACTCTCATTCTGGTGTAATAATCAGGGAACTTTGCTGTCATACCATGGATGCAGCAGGTGGTAAAAAAAAAACAACAACAACGGTAACTCATCTGTTTAACTCTAGGGGAGTTGGAAATTGAGCCTATTTTTAAAAAAGTGGAATGTTCCATTAAGAGCTGGGGTTGAAAACTTTTTAAATTTGAAGATCAGGGTAAATTAAACTTATTTTGTCTTCTGGGGAACATGTAAGTATCTTCTGTAGCTTCTGAAGGTCAGTAGAAAATGAAAACATTTAAAAAAAAATAAAAATTACACCCCACACCTTAATACATAATTTTTCCTTCTGAAGCATCAGTGAGCGTTTGAACTTTCTGTAATAGTTGCATATTACAGTCCCTCAGTTGTCCTCATTGTGAAAAGATGGATCTCAAAATCATACAGTCATTGTTGGAAAGGTTCACATACACAAAAATGCTGAAAAAACAAATAAATGGGACCTGAAGGACTTTTTTGAAGAACAGCGGGCAGTTTAACTGTACAGGACAACAAGGGACTCACAAACAACTATCACTAAACAAACAAACAAACAAACAAAAAAAAAATGCTGTGGATCATTCAGGTAACAACACAATATTAAGAATCAAGTGTATGTAAACTTTTGAACAGGGTAATCTGTATAAATTCAACTATTATTTTCCCTTGTGGACTATATGAAAACATCTTTTATGTGAAATATCTTATTCAGGTCAGTACTAAATAAAAAAGTAACATGCATTTAGTTTGATCCCTTTTATTTTGGTTAAATAATTAACATTTTGCAGAATCTGCAAGGTGTAAATAAACTTCAGTGGCATTTTATTTCAGCTAGGTACCAAGACAGCATTTTTCTATTAAAGTTTTTCATCTCATATATATATATTATTTTATTTCGATTAACAGGCATGATTTTAATTGTTTTAGTTTTAGCTACTAATAACAAGACTGTCCCTGAAACACTCACTTGTGACAATGCGTGGTTTGGCAGATGAGTAAACCTGCACTGAGTGCTGGTCCACAGAGCAACCAGATAAAGTCAAATCTGGCACACGGAAATAAAGCTGGAAAAAATACAGTGACAAATTAACTCTTATTACACATATATTAATACAGATATATTGTGTAATCTTAAAGGGATAGTTCACCAAAAAATGAGAATTCTGTCATTAATTACTCATCCTTCTGTCGTTCCAACCTCGTAAGAACTCATTTCATTATCAGAACACAAATTAAGATATTTCTGATTAAATCCAAGATCTTTTTGACCCTCCAAAGACACAACTACCATGTTCAAGCTCCAGAAAGGTAGTAAGGAAAGATATCAATAAAATAGTCTGTGACATCAGTGGTTCAACCATAATTTTCATGAAGCTACGAGAATACTTTTTGTGCGCATAGAAAACAAAAATAACAACTTCTTTCGCATTCATGAGAGTATCATGATGCATACATGGAGCCACCTTTCTGACGTAGAACTTGGATGCACTGTGCATTGTTTACAAGCAGAAGAATATGCACACTGTACATAAAACTTTCTTCGTAAACATGTCTAAAGATTTCGACAGAGGATGACTTGCAATTTTTTTCCCAGCCTTAAATTTTTGAACCAGAATATACAGACGATGAACAAACAGAGATGGACATTCTATGTCAAAATACCGGCTCCACTGCATGTGTTGTGGTACTCTCATGAACAAGTGTCGAAGACTGACACAAAGGAGAAAAACTTGTTCAATATAGTTATTTTTGTCTTTGCACACAAAAAGTATTCTTGTACATTGGTAAAAATACAGTTGAACCACATATGTCACATGGATTATTTTAATGATGTCCTTACTAACTTCCTGGGCCTTGAACATGTCAGTTGCGTTGCTATCTCTCCAGGGTCAGAAAGCTCTCGGATTTCATCTATATTATCTTAATTTGTGTTCAGAAGTTGAATGAAAGTCTAACAGGTTTGAAACGACGTAAGGTGAGTAATTAATGACAGAATTTTCATTTTTGAGTGAACTATCCCTTTAATATCTTCTTACAGAAATAATACACCCTTACTTTTATATATGCAGTAAGTCCTGTGCAGAGAGGGTCTGTCGGTCCAGCAACAGTCCCTGAAAAATATACAGTCCCCTCTAGTGTTGCTTCACGAGACTTTGGAAACTTTTGACCTGAGGAAGTAAAAAGTCATATGTCAAAATTTTAAATAATACTAATAAATTCAAATATCAAAATGAAATATGGAATGTTAAGTATAGACACACCAAGGACCCAAACCAGCAGGTTCTTCTCTTTAGACACCTCAAGCTGTCCTGAGCTCACTTTGACCTCCACATTTCCCATTAGATTCCTGTGAAGAGGCAGATACTATAACTGTGAAGGATACTATAACAGCCGGTGTACTATTTATAAGCACAACAGCACCAGCTAAAGACTAGATGAAGAAACAATTATAAACAATTATAAACATTTGGCAGTGTAAATACCTGCATCCTACCCAACACATTTGCAGTACAGAATTAAAGGATTAGTTCACTTCCAGAATAAAAAATTCCTGATAATTTACTCACCCCCATGTCATCCAAGATGTTCATGTCTTTCTTTCCTCAAAGGTTTTTGAGGAAAATATTCTTCAAAATCATCTGATGTCATTGTTTTACCTTTTTTTGTAAAGGGCATTTAAGTTTCTCTGCATGTTCACTTTGTCAACACTGGGTCGGTACTTCCGCCATGCGGAAGTCGCGCATGACCTTTCCAATGTGATTATGTAATGTGTGAAGTCGCAAACACGCATCGCAGAGCTAGTGCAAGATGAGAATTTTTGGTTAAAAATTATATACACTGGAGATCAAAATTAGAGAACAATTTATAAACAATTGAACAATTCTGAAATAATGTCATCTTCACTGCTCAACAGTTGAAGGAGTTTTTGTCCTGTCTATACCATGCTACCAGAACACCTTTTCCACAAAATAACTAAGGCATTTCAACAAAAAACATTATTTTGCAGAGAACACACTGATCAAAATTAGAGAACACTTTCAGATACTTCCCAGTTATTGGTGTTAATCTGGCACCTGGTGCAAATTTCCTTGATTATCTGTCAACCCCTATTTAACTGGCAGCCTAACTTCCAGTTTCACTGACTCTGCAACTGACTCTGTTCTAAAGTGACTGAAAGCCTCCGGCAGCAGGTTGTCCAGATGAAGGGCAAAGGCTGACCCTATCAGCCATAGCAAGACAAGTTGGTCGTTCCAAATCTGTGATTTCAAGAATATTGAATCTTTACAACATCACAAACTCATTCAAGTCCCCCAAGATGGCTGGTTGTCCACGGAAGACAAATACAAGAGAGGACAGGATACTGCGGAGGATCTCAATGGGCAATCGTTTCCACACTGCAGCTGGAATTGCTCACCAGTTCAGCGCTGAACAGGGTAAGGATCTGTCTTGTCATACAGTGTCTCGACGTTTAAGAGCATTTGGACTGAAAGCCCACTCTGCAGTGACCAAACCTCTCATTAGCAGAAAGAATCAAAAGGCTAGACTAAGCTTTGCTGAGGAGCATGTTGTGTGGACAGAGGAGAACTGGTCCAAAGTTCACTTCAGTGATGAAAGCAAGTTTAATTTATTTGGGTCCGATGGGAAACATTATGTTCGGTGACAAACTGGAGAAAGACTTAACCCAAAGTGTGTAAAGAAGTCAGTGAAAAGTGGAGGAGGAAGTGTCATGGTTTGGGGCATGTTTTCTTTCTTTCTTTGTATACAGCTACATGGCAGAGTGAATGCAAATGTTTATCAGAACCTTCTTCAACAACATATGGTTCCTTCCCTGCGTTCACCACCCAATCAGCCTGCAGTGTTCATGCAGGACAATGCTCCATGTCACACAGCAAAACGGGTAAAGCAGTTCCTTGAAACTGAAAACATTGAAATAATGACATGGCCTGCCCAGAGTCCTGATCTCAACCCAGTAGAGAACCTCTGGGAAATCCTTGGCGACAAAGTTATGGCCAAGAAACCCACTACAGTCACCGAACTGTGGAGGAGACTGGAAGAAGAGTGGACCAAAATCAATCAATCTAGTCTCTCACAGAGCAGTGTGAGAGACTAGTGCTGTCCTGTGGCCGCAGATGTGCTGAAGTCATTCAGAGCAGAGGCCTGTACACTTCCTACTAATTGCTGACTGTTGTAACCTTCAGAAAATTTTGTTGTAATCTTTTTCCATGCTACAGTCATTGTTGTTCTCTTATTTTGATCAGTGTGTTTTCTGCAAAATAATGTTTTTTGTTGAAATGCCTTAGTTATTTTGTGGAAAAGGTGTTCTGGTAGCATGGTATAGACAGGACAAAAACTCCAACTGTTGAGCAGTGAAGATGACATTATTTCAGAATTGTTCAATTGTTTATAAATTGTTCTCTAATTTTGATCTCCAGTGTATTATATATATATATATATATATATATATATATATATATATATATATATATATATATACACACACATTTTTTTTTTTTTTTTAGAAAATGACTGATTGTTTTACTAGATAAGACCCTTATTCCATAGCTGGGATTGTGTAGAGCCCTTTAAAGCTGCACTGAAACTGCAATTTGGACCTTCATCCCACTGAAGTGATTAAAGTCAACCCATTGAAGTCCACCAGGTGCAGAAAAATCCTGGAATGTTTTCCTCAAAATCTAATTAACTAATTACTTTCTTTTCGAACGAAGAAAGAAAGACATGAACATCTTGGATGACATGGGGGTGAGTAAATTATCAGGACATTTTTATTCTGGAAGTGAACTAGTCCTTTAAACTTTTTACTACAAATTTGTATAACTTACTGGTTGAAAAAGGGAATGTGTGCCTCACAGTACTCAAAGCTGTTTTTGACACTTTCATGGAGTTTCAAGACAACATTGACCTTCAGATGATTCTCCTCTGCCTTCAGCTGGTAGGAACCAAGAATTGGTGGCACCGGTACCTCAAAAAAAGTTATAAGCCCAAGTCAGTTAAAGACTACTGCTGTTACTGTGTGTATAGCAAGAATAAATGAACAAGAATAAAAGTAAAATATGTATTTGTTCAGAAGTTTGGGATCAGTTTTTGTAGAGTTTGTTTCTTTTAGTCAGCAAGGATGTATTAAATTGATCAAAAATTATAGTCAAGTCATTTATAATAGAATAATTCTACTTCAAATAAATGCTGCTCTTTTGAATTTCCCTTACATTGGAGAATTGAGAAAAAAAGTCAGTATATTAGAATGATTTCTAAAGGATCATGTGACACTGAAGACTAGAGTAATGATGCTGAAAATTCTGCTTTGCCATCACATTAATAAATTACATTTTAAAGTATATTAAAAATATATATATATTATTTGAAATTATAATAATTTTTCACAATATTCCTGTTTTTTTGCTGTATTTTTGATCAAATAAGAGACTTCTTTCAAAAGAATAAAAAAAAAACCCTACTGACCTAAAATTTTGAATGGTACATTTTTGAGACAAAAGGGACTCAAGACAAACTACTGCCAGAATAAGCTTTACCTGGGAGGTGTAACTACAGAGTCTGAAAAGCTCCAGTGGAGGTGAGAAAGGGAACTTGTATGGCCCTGAAAAGGCGGAACCGTCATTCTCGTCCACACTGCAGGCAGTAAGAATGCTTGCATCCAGAGACGTCACACAGGGATGGACAAGAATGTCCTGCAGAGGCGAACCGTTGGGTGGGAGTGTGAGGGTGACGGTCACATTGGGCAGAACACCTTCAACCTCACACTGAAAAACATGAAGTAATAAATGTAATACAAGCATATAACACAAATCAAACGTTCAGTTTAGTTTATAAGATAGAGACCTACTTTGCACATGACCATGCCATACACATCCCAGATATCCTGTTGACTACTCTTGCCGTACTGCATGGACCTCACCTTTTCGGTAAGGGCCACACTTACTACCGCCCTGCCTCGATGGACCCCTGCTTTCCAGGCTGGCTGCTTTTGAGCCCCCCCTGGGCTTGGAGCCACAGCAGCAGGAACCAGTCCAGCAGGAGGAGGGGTGTCGAGTGGCCTCCCTAATGGGCAAACCTGCAGGAGCACCGAGGGAAGAGCAGCCAAACGGGAGGCCTGCACATCAGGCTCTGGTTTACCTCCAGGGCCACAAAGGAAATCCTGCAGGCCTGACAAAAGTGCTAAGCCCTGAGAGACTGAGGCCAGGCTGGGGAGAGGTGGCCGTGGCCCAGGAGGTGCTTCCACTAGAGGAAGGCAAGCTAGGATTAACGGTCCCTGAGTGACCGTGAGCACGGGCCACAGGGTTCTCCCACCTGGGCCATTGAAACGGAGTTCCACAGCCGGTGAGCGATGCTGACGGGCACAGTCATCCCGCACTTCTACATAAGGTTTGTCAGCATCCACCAAGCCTAACTCTGTCAGCAGAAGCTGGGGTATGACGCAGTCCTCAGGAATGGCCACATACTGAGTTCCAGCTAAAGATTTGGCACGGAACTCCACTGTTGGGAATCGCCTGAAATATAAAACATAAAAAAAGTTTACTTCTATTTTTACAACACTATGTTGTAAGTGTGTTCCATCAAATAATCAAATGTTTTAAACACACTTGTGGACTTCATGCACACCTTGGGCAAACACTGGAAATATATCACATACAGCAACATTTTGTTATGTTGCTGCCTTATGTTAAACTTCTTTGAATAATTTTTACCCCACATCGATCTACACTCGATTGAACATCTCCATAAGTATTCATACCCTTATCTGGGACAGTTGAAATTTAGCTAAGGAACATCCATATTGCTTGTAGATGTTACTACACTTTGAGTGGAGTTAACCTGTGGCAAATTCAATTGAATGGGTTTGATTTGGATATGCACACACGTCTTAATAAAAGGTCTGTAGAGCACAGAAACAGGATTGCATCAAGCCACAGATCTGGGGAAGAGTTCAGAAAAAATTCTGCTTCATTGAAGGTTCACAGAAGCATGCAGTCTCCATTACCCTTAATGGAAGACGTTTGGAACAATCAGGACTCTTTCTAGAGCTGGTCTCCTGGCCAAAAGAAGTAAGTACACCCTCACATTTTTGTAAATATTTTATTATATATTTTCATGTGACAACACTGAAGAAATGACACTTTGCTACAATGTAAAGTAGTGAGTGTACAGCTTGTATAACAGTGTAAATTTGCGGTCTCCTCAAAATAACTCACAGCCATTAATGTCTCCACTCAGAACAGACCTTGCCATGGTCAACCAAAGAAGTTGAGTGCACGTGATCATCGTCCTAAGCAGAGTGTTTAGGAAATAGACGTATGAGTGCTGCCAGCATTTTTGCAGAGGTTGAAGGGGTGGGGGTCAGCCTGTCAGTGCTCAGACCATACGCCACACACTGCATCAAATTGGTCTGCATGGCTGTCATCCCAGAAGGAAGCCTCTTCTAAAGTTGATGCACAAGAAAATCTGTAAACAGTTTGCTGAAGACAAGCAAACTAAGGACATGGATTACTGGAACTGGAACATGGATTACCAAGATAAACTTATTTGTTTCAGATGGTGTCAAGCGTGTGGGGCTACAACCAGGTGAGGAGTACAAAGACAAGTATGTCTTGCCTACAATCAAGCAAGGTGGTGGGAGTGTCATGGTCTGGGGCTACATGCCAGCACTGGGGAGCTGCAGTTCATTGAGGGAACCATGAATGCCAACATGTACTGTGACACACTGAAGCAGAGCATGATCCCCTCCCTTCGGAGACTGGGCCGCAGGGAAGTATTCCAACATGATAACGACCTAAACCCTATTGAGCATTTGTGGGGCATCCTCAATCCACCAGCTCAGTGATGTCGGCATGAAGGAGTGGAAGAGGACTCCAGTGGCAACCTGTGAAGCTCTGTTGAACTCTATGCCCGAGAGGGTTAAGGCAGTGCTTGAAAATAATGGTGGCCACACAAAAAAAAAAAAAAAAAAAAAAAAAAATATATATATATATATATATATATTATGTATATATATGTATATGTATATATTGACACTTTGGGCCAAATTTGGACATTTTCACTTAGGGGTGTCCTCACTTTTGTGGTCAGCGGTTTTATGGCTGAGTTATTTTAAGGGGACAGCAAATTTACATTTATACAAGCTGTACACTCACTACTTTACATTGTAGCAAAGTGTCATTTCTTCATTGTTGTCAGTCACATGAAAAGATATAATAAAATATTTACAAAAATGTGAATGGTGTACTTACTTCTGTGATATGCATATGGGAGAAACCTACAAAAGGACAAACATCACTGCAACACTCCACCGATCTGGGTTGGGCTGTTTTTCAGCAGCAGGGACTAAGGGACTAATCAGAGTAAAAGGAAAGCTCAACACAGCAAAATATAGAGATTTATACATCCTTATAGAGATTTAGACAGCCAGAAAACACAGTCCAGAGCATTCAGAAACTCAGACTGGGTAGAAGATTCACATTCCAGACAATGACCCTAAGCACAAAGCAAGAGTGGCTTAGACAACCCTGTGAATGTCCTTAAGTGGTCCAGCCAGAGTCTGGGCTTGAACTCAATCAAACATTTCTGGAGAAACCTGAAAATGTGCACCTGTCCCCATCCAACCTGACAGAGTTTGGGAGGTGAAGAGGTTAGGAGAAGAATGGCAGATAATTGACAAATGCTGATGTACAAAGCTTGTCGCATCATACCCAAAAAGACCTGAGGCTGTAAAGGTGCTTCAGCTAAGTACTGAGTTAAGGGTATAAATACTTATGCAATGCACTTATTTCAGTTTTTTCAGAGTTTTTTTTTTTTTTTTTTAAATACATTTACGAAGTTGTGACAATTCTGTTTTTGTTTTGTAATTATGGTGTATGGAGTGTAGACTGATTTGGGAAAAAGAAGTTATTTAAAGGAGTTCAACGTAAGGCAGCAACATAACAAAAAAAATACTTTTGCAAGGCACTGTAAGTAAACAAGTGCAAAGACTGAAGTTTGGGTACTGGAACAGGTCAGTCCGGAGTCATAATTTGACAACTGAATAGAATACAATTACAATGTTTATTGCCGCACACTGCATGCTATTTTATTTCCTAGGTTCAGAGTGGAGTACTTACATATTAGAAAACTGTGCAATATACATTGTAGGAATTACGCATAAACAGTAAGCATTATGTACCTAACTATAGCATATGTTTTTTGCAGTTGTATACTGCACAATTTGACAAATTTAGTATAACAAAGTATTCCAAGCTGAAAATTTGTACGCAAACTGTACAATGTACAAATACTATATACAGTACAGATGCAGAAAAAGTAAAAGAAGTTAGTATGCTATTCTAAAAAGTCAGTATGCAATAAGCAGTACGTTAATATTCCTTCACAGAAAATGTCCTTACCTGGAAAACCGCACTTTTCCAGATTCACCCTTCTCGTGTGAGACAACCCATAGTGCTCGTATACTCATGTTGCTGTTTACGTCCCTATGGATAAGTGGGACTAGTCTAAAATGCCAAACATGTAGTGAAGTATGCAATTACTTCATGCAATCGTTAAGATTTTTATTATTATTATTTTCACAGCTCGACAGTGTGTGACCAATATAAACGTAAGATCTGAACATACATGTTTAAAGAAATTAAGCAAAATAGAGGAACTCGCTGCTGTCATGTTATTACCATGTGACAGCTTGTTCTTCCTGTTTGGCAGCCATCACGTGACACTTTGGGGCGTGGTCGAAACAAGAGTCCCTGCGACGGAGCTGGCGCAGGATCAGCTGTAAAAACTGCGCTATTTTCAACTATATTGGAGTAGGACATCACAACTGATCTCAGACCTGCTTCAAACGCCATAGCTCTCTTTTCCTCACCCCGTATCCTTTCTTTCTATTTCCGGCCCGGTCATGGCAGCTGGATGCAGGAAGCAATTGTTTTCAGAATAGAGATCAACAACAAGGAGCAAAATACAGTCTCGAAACTACGTCCTTTTAAGAACCATTTGAGTTAACTTTTGCTTTCTGGCGCTGTGAAATATGGCTACGACAGCTCAGTTATTCGAGGTAGGTATTTTTTTTCCCAAAGATGTCACGAAAGCTGTCACGGTCTGTTGTCATACCTCATATAAGTGCGTTTTTCGCGTACAGTGTTTGCATTGTTTAGTTTTGACGTATAGTGACATGCTGCATGCAGACAGTAGATTAGCACTGGTGAAGCTACACTGTCACATACATACTCTGCCCAGCTGTTTTGTTTTTGTGTTGTCAGACGATCTGTTTAGCTAAGCAAAATTCTGAATTCAAACTCTTGAGAGCCTTTAGACTAGAGTCTAGACAGCCTCACTATAAGCAGTTCAGATGATCATCATTATGTAATAAAGCTTATGTATTTCTCTATGTCATTATCAGTTGTATTTGGGTTATCTTATTTTATAGGAACCATTTGATGCTGATGAATATATTGAGAGATTGGCTTGGAGAACACCTGGAGGAGGTTCCAAAGGAGGTGCAGAGGCATTTGACCCCAAAAAGTGAGTCACAAAATATTTATAATGGTCATAAGCATGCATCGCAAGACGATCTGAAGGCTTATGCTTATGTATGATTTTTTTACTTGAAATAATCAAATGATATAGGCTAGTAATTGAAAAGAAGGTGTAAATGGCAAAACTTCAATATGTTCTCAAGATGCACCTTATGAAATTGGTAATGAGAAGCCTATTGTGCAGAGCATAGACAAAAGTTAGTTACTTTAAAAAAACTGAAATATAAGGTTCAATATATATTTTTTTATATTATAAACACATTTTGATAGACATCATAGCAGACTGGGAGAGTTGAATGCAATGGGATCTCATATTTTTGTACTTTAGAAAGCATGGAAAATTTATATTTATATATTTTTAATGAGTTATAAATAATGAGTAAATATGCATACTTTTAACCGATACTGTAATTTTTAAGTTGTACAAATTTTCCAGCTCTGTAGCTATTGCATTATTGAAACACTTAAACAGGCTATCTGCATTTTTTATAAAATATGTAAAGTGCGTTCATGCTGTGTATAAAATATATAAATCTTAGTTTTTAACTTATGCAAATAAAACACTGATTGGACTATACATCGCTATACATCCACTGTTCATTTATTAAAAATACTAAGGAAAAAATCACTGTGTTTTTACATAAGATCCTAAAACTCCCAGCTGTATTAACCACATTTAATTCAATCAGTCGTACATTTTTTTTAAATAATATGTGCAGAATATTTTAAAAATAAAATATCTGCCATATTCTGTGCTTTCTGTGCCTAATTATTCATACAGTGGCTGAAAAAAAGTATTTAGAAGCTTAAATTTTGAATGTTGTTGCAATGCATAACAAAATACCACTTTTTTGTTTTAAAGAAATATACCTCAAACTCTTTTGAAGCAAACCATTTCACCCAAATGAGTTAGAATAAAAGGTGTTTTAATAGATGAAATAGATATATTGTTTAGACTGACAAAATAGTTTGGGCAATTTCTGATATTTTGTTAGGAGACCTGTGTGAACTTGAATGACTTTATCTGTCCATTAAAATCCCCTTGACATAAGTTGGTTAAGAGTAACTAAAAAAGTGGAGTTAGTAAAGTTTAGTTCAGAGGAAAAAGTCTAGAATACTTGTTTTGCCACAGATGTCATTTGATGATATTTGGTTTTCTAATGCTTTGAAATTCAAAAGTGTCCAAAAACTTTTCAAAGTGACTTATAATAAATTTATAGTGTTGACATAATCACAACATATCACTTTGTTGAAGCTGGGCAAGTTTGACAGTAATTTCACTGTCAGAGACAAAAGCATAAAAAAGACAAGAAGTTTACTTTAACACACACAGACACAGCAAAAGTGCTTTTGACTGCCAGAGCAGAAACATCGCCCCAAATTTTACACCGAGCTCTCAAATAACCGACCATGAAGAGGCTGTTGTGAGCTGGGCAAACCATTGACTTACAAATGATGGAAGAGAACAAATTTGAGGGGAAAAGATGGAGAGGAAAAAGAACTTAAGCTGCCAGCAGCGTTTAGGGAATTACGGTGATATGAGATTATATACTCATCACTTCAGAATGTTTTGCTACCACCCAGAGAATCCAAACTTGCTGAGTTGGAGCTTTTGACTTTGCTGTCCTACAAGTTCTTTGAAATGCAGCTGACGAAGCTTTTGGTTGTATGCGTGAGGTTTCCTAAATATACGCGCACACGCACACCACAGAGAGGCTCTTTTTATGAAGTACCACAGTTTATGGTAACAGGCCATTAGCTGATTTGTTGCCGAGGTAAGTGCTTATGTGATCTTGACAAATAAGATGCTCTCCCTGGATGCTTTTTCGCTTCACACTTTGAGATCAGGCTCTCAGATTTTTTTTAGCGTCTATTTGGAGAAGCATTCATGAAAGATAAATGAACCTCAGCCCAGCATATACTGATCCCTGCCGTTGAGCTGGTTTCAGGATCTGGGAACAGAGCTTCAGGCATTTTCATATGATTGGTCAGGTTTTATATAACATTTCCTCACAGATTACATGCTAGCCAAGCTAACTTAATTTGGGACGTAAGCCTACATCGCGCAAATCAACTGTGAAATGGATCCTTTTTCAGTGTTCTGTGGACACAAAGAGTGTTCTTTGGAACGCTTTCTGAAGCCTCCGCTCTAGTGTACTTTTTATGTATGAAAATGTCTCCAGAGTTCTGGTTGTCAGCGATTCTCCTTCTTTTGGCAAGTGACTAGTATCCACGTAGGCCATCTGAACATATTTCAACATACAGTGGGATCCAAAAGTGTGTGACCACTTCTTCTTGCATTTCTGTCTCAAATTTGCTTGTTTGGTTAGTGACCTAGAATTGGTACATAATAGCGAATAATAGTTAATAATACTGGACTATACTGTCCATGCATACTCAAAACTAAAGTGTTAATGCCAAGCAGGCATCTATTATCATTCATTACAAAGACAATATAAATGTTTATGCCTACCCACAAGGCTTATGTGGCGAGTATGGAATGTAATGTTGTATCCGTATGTAGGCTATGCGTGTACTGCATGAACTGTACACTTACAGAGATGTTGTGACACTAAATTAGGTTTTTGCTGCAAGACGCCAAGAATGACATTATAAGTGGACTTCAGGGAAAAAAAAAAATTAAAGGCTACAGACGTAGTTTTGTGTTCCCTTTAATGTGTTTAAAGTATTAAAAATGCTTGTCAAGTCAGAAATTGTGCTTTGCTGCCTGCAGCTCTTTAATGTCATGTATTTGGTTCCAGGTTGCTGGAAGAGTTTGTGAACCACATTGAGGAACTAAAACAGCTGGATGAAAGGATTCAAAGGAAGGTGGAGAAGTTAGAGCAGCAATGTCACCGTGAGGCCAAGGAGTTTGCCCACAAGGTTCAAGATCTGCAGAGGAGCAACCAAGTCAGTGGCTTTTACATTTTTGCATTTATTTTAAGATGCCAAAAGACAAGGGGATCTTTGTACCATTTGGGTAGCCATGTGTTATTTCACCATAAATTACATTACATGTGCCTATAAATGTACCCTATATAACCTTTGCTTTATGCTTTATTGTTATACTTGTTTTAAAGGTAGCCTTCCAGCACTTCCAGGAGTTGGATGAACATATCAGTTATGTGGCCACCAAGGTGTGTCATCTGGGAGATCAGCTAGAAGGAGTCAATACACCGAGACAGAGGGCAGTGGAGGCTCAGAGACTCATGACGTACTTCAACGAGTTCCTGGATGGAGAGCTGCGCAGTGATGTCTTCAACAATCCTGACAAGGTTAGATTTAGATAGGCTGCCTCAACTTTAGAAGATAAGATCTATTTTCATTTAATTTTCTGTGGCACAAATAAAAAAAACACATTTTCTTTACAAATGTAGCTACATCATTTATAATCATGGGCATGACCTGAGTGAATTCTGGTGTGATTTGATTAAGTACAGATTAGGGCTGGGCGATATATATCAATCGATAAATTCATGCGCATCTCATCAGTAAAGCCGGTTTTTTGATTAGCGGTAAATCTCCATCACCTGTTTTCAAACTGAACCCGATATTGCGTAGCTTGTCAGTGATCTACGGCTCTGTGTATTAACTGGCGCTCCATTTGAAAACAGGTGATGGAGATTTACCGCTAATCAAAAAAGCAGCTTTACTGATGAGATGCACATAATATCGATATAAATATATCGCCCAGCCCTAGTACAGATCTTGTTGCAAACTAGCTAGCAGTTACTAAGCCCTTACTCCTGTTTCACACATACTCCGTTTGCAGTGCGTATGGCGTGCATATTTATTTCCGCACCCATGTTAACGGATTAGAATGTTCACACTGCACGCAGTTGCAGTCTGGCAGTGTGTTCCAGGTGCGGTGCGTTCACAGCAGTGCAGCGATCATTTCCACACCAAGTCTATTTTTTAATGAAAGTAAAATGAACATGGATTGACATGGAAATGTAGTGATCACACCATAAATGCGTATAAATAAAGTCTACTGTGCTAAAGTACAAAGGAAAAGTGCACTTTTAAATAAACAAGACAACATAATAGATGCACTTGTGGAGGTAGAAAAGAAAAGTTCTTTAAGACCAGTGGGATTGCTTTTAAGAAAGATTTAATGCAAAAGAAAGGCACAAGAGCCAACTGTTTCTGTGCTGTGATAAAAGAGGGTCAAAATGCTAAAATGCTGCACTTTGGATTTGAAATTAAAATAAAGGATAAATGTTGTGTTTGTGGTAAACAGCCATGGATCAGGAGCGGACTGCAAAAGCGTCTTGTGTGAAAGCAAAATGAGTCCGTGCTGCTTCTGCACCACATAAGTAACGCACATAGACTGCATATGCACTGCAGATGGAGTATGTGTCTAACAGGTGTTAGCGTGGAAATTGTTTCAATTTAAAGGGCACATCGGCTGTCCATTTTCCACAAGTTGATATGATTCTTTATGTTCTCTATGAAATGTCTGTAATGTACTTTGGTTAAAATTAATCAATGGTTGTGTAAAACAACACCCATTTTAACTTTTCAAAAACAGCTCTGTTCACAGCGACCCGTTTCAGTGTATGTCTCTTTAAATGATAATGAGCTACTTCTCACTCCACCCCTTTCCTCTATTCTTTGTGTATTCGGTGACACATTACCCTCAAAAACTAATCGACTGCGTCCTCATTGACTCTGATGTTAGCAGGAAAGACTCTTATGTTTACTTTTATGTCTAACTACAAAACATCTGCTTTGCTTACGAGATATGTTTGCCGCTACAGCTTGCTCGAGCACAGAGGAAATGGCAGACACTGTAAAACTAGTTGAGGGCAGAAATATTCTAATATGGGACAGTCCATCAGCGGTCGTGGGCAGGGCCTGAGCAGTATGACATCATACTGCTGGGAAAATCAAAACGGCTTGATAATTGAGACCGTTTAGGCTTTTTGGGGAATTAAAATGGATTTTTATCATTGTAGGGTGGTTGTGTCCACACACATTTATATGCGAAGGCAGAGTAATATACTTTCTAGACAGAGTTCAGTGTTGAAGTTGTAACCGGACCAACTATTGCAACCAAAGTCGATAAAAGTTTGTTTGTATGCAACAGTGATGCATACCACCATAAAGGATGCCTGAGGCTAATATATGTGGCCTGCTTAGATGTTGATGTACGCCAACTTAATTGGAAATGCCACTTTATAAATTAATCTCTTAAGTCATTCGGTAATGATGTGACCAACCTTGGGTGGCAAGTCTTACATCTTCTGATGCTATTAGCATAAGGCCACCAACATGCTTCCAGAGAGCCATGTGGGAATATACCCGCCAGACTTTTCAATATTTCTCAAGACGTACACGCCTCCAGAAGAGAAAAGAGGGGAAGTGAGAGGAGCTGCCGGTGAATAGCTGAAGGGGGGAAGGAGAGAAGGGAAATGGAAGGAACGAAGGCTGGGTTAATCCCTGTGAAAGGGAGGGCCGGGCCCAGGCAGCGAGGAGACAAGCGCCGGTAAAACCCCCTACTGCTGGGAGACGGCTACATCACTTACATGGGATTTAGCTAATCTTAGCTGGGGGACAGATACTTAGAAAACCTCGGCGAGGAGAGCGGAAAAGGGATGGATCCACCTCACGGGAGCACAATAATGATGTTAGCTGAGGCAGGCAGGAAAAGGAGAGTGGGAACAGAGGATATGTGGACGGCAGGGCCTTTCGGATCGCCTTTTTCTTCTCCTCGTCCATCGGGCTTGAAGGGAGAGGTGGGGGGTTCTTGTCAGGGTCCTGTTTTTGCCCAGACCTCCTACCTGCCTATGGGGACAGATTATGGGAGGTGATTTACCGAGGGATTAGCCATAGTCCATTCTTAATAGTCATGAGTGAGTGTATGGTGTTGGCTGGGCACCGGCTGATGGACGGGGGTTAAGGTCTGATGATGAGGTTCAGGTGTGCGGGGCTGAGCTAACTCTTATCATCCTCATGGTGGACGAGCAGAGTGAGGGACATACGCGAGAGGGACAGATTTACCGTAAGCCGATCCCCAGATTTAAGGGTGCTGCCTCTGGCCTCTGTTTGTGTATTGCGGTGCCTGTCCTGTAGTGACCATTTTTCCTCTCTCACCATGGTCTGTCTCATCCCAAACAGATAAAAGAAGCTGCAGACATCATTCAGAAGTTGCACCTGATTGCTCAAGAGCTGCCGTTTGATAGGTAAGCGACCTGCAGATAGAGTCTAGGCCATATTTGGGGAATGTTGTAATAATGTTGTGCTGTACAAGAGATCATATAAACAGCACTGATTACACGTTAAAGGCTTAAAGTATAGTTTATTTGATGAGTATATTCTTTTCACTAAGCAGCACTAAAACCAGCAAGGCATACTTACTTGCCGGCAACCCGCCAAAATAAAAGCTTGTTGATTTTAGGTTTGAAAATGTTGAAAATGCATACGAAAACAATTGAAAATGTAAATATTAGCCTTATATTTTTTGCAGTGTACTATAAAATAATAGTATTTTTTTTAATATAATAGTATTATCACACATTATTTTGTTTATTTGTTTTTTTAAAAAAAAAAAAACAAATTTAATAAAGTACAATAATATTACTATTATCTATGTATTTATATATATATGTGGACCCCTGGTTATTTTGGTTTCTGGTACCAGTTGTTGTTCCTTATCTTCCCCTTCCTGACTGTGAAACACCAGCCCAGGCCGATGTTGCCATATTGCAGAACAAATAATTATGGTGCAAAAAAAAGCATTTGCTTGTGCAACTTGAGAAACCTAGAAAAATTGGGTTACATGCATCTTATTTTTATGACAAAAGTATACTTTGGGCTTAAATCTGAAATGTGCGAGTTCTGGGCCACTAGTCAGAAAGGTTTACAAACAATTCTCACTTCTGCCATTGGTCGTATTTTAACTTTAGCTTTAAGAAAATGCAACAGGTCAAATTAAAAGCAAGCAAATGTGGTAATGCGTTGGCCAAGACAAACCAAGCAGGTAACACTTTATAATAACTGCACACTATGAACCATTAGTTAAGCATTAGTAAATAGTAAATTCATCATTTATAAATCATTATCTCTACATTAATAGACAGTAGTAAGCAGTTTATAAATGCAGCTAGAAATGTGTTGTTCTTGAGCATGTCTATCATGTTTAATAATTGTATTTTCATATTTTATTAATGATCAATATATAATTTTTAAATTAAGTTTTACATTATTTACAAACCAGTTATTTAGTTGTCATCAGTGGTTCATAAGATCATTTAGAAAGTGTAAGTAAATGATTAATGAACTATTTAAATGTACATTTATACATATTATAATAGTAATAGTATATAGCAATAGTGTGTTAATAAATGCTTTATAATGCATATTCCTACTGTAATTCATGATTAATTCAGGTAGTTATAAAACATTTAGTAGCTGTTTTTGTGATCTCATCTAAAGTGAAGCCAATTTATACCTCGTGAAGCATTACAAAGAAGATTTAAAGGCTCAGTTATCTTCTAAAGAGAAAAAGTATGCAAACACAACACAGAGTAATACAGAACATGTATGTATCTTCTCTTAGTTCTCTCCGTGTCGTCTGGTGCATGAGGCATCTGCCTCAAACTGTGATCGCTACCAACATCAGCATGTCGCTTCACACATACATCCTGTAGGGAGTGCCTCCACTTGCTGTTAATGATGACATGGTCTATCTGGTTCTGGGTTTTCCCATCAGGTGAAGTCCAAGTAAGCTTGTGAATGTTTTTATGCTGAAAGACTGTTCCACTGATGACCAGGTCGTTCAGAAGTCAATGGGTCTTTTCCCGTTGTCATTGCAGTCTCCAACTCCATGCTGCCCCATGACCCTCTCTCGTCCCGTGTTATCGCTATCGCTTGCATTGAGGTCTCCCAGTAGGAGAAGCACGTCATGTTTTGGGATGTCCTCAAGTGCTGCCTGTAGTACACTGTAGAATGGGTCCTTTTCTTCTTCTTCAGCATTGTTGGTATAGGCGTAAGGCCAGTAGGATGGACAGCTTGATGTACTTTGAGTATTTCTTTGAGTACTTCTTGTTGATGAGTAAGACCACTCCTTCTTGGTGAACATCGTCCTGTCTACCTGACCAGATGATCACTTCCCCACTACTCAGCTTCTGTTTCCCCATTTTTGTCCATCTTGCCTCAGTGACTCCAAGTAGGCTGTAGGTGTAATGTTCGCACATTCCAGTTTTTAACTCGCACTTGGCGTTTTGGCGTCAGGAGGTCGGTTTTCGGGCAGAGGACTTCCTTTCGGCCTTGATCCTCATCCTTCATTTGTCTAGTTGCCTGGCCTACTTCCCTTTCTCTGCCAGGTGAAGATTTTTTTTCCTTGCTGTTTTTTCTGTAGCAAACGATTTTTTGCGGGGTGGGGTTGCTAGCCCTACGCCAACCCTCCTCCTTTCTCAGCCGGGCTTGGGACCGGCTATGGCAACAAAATAAGTAACAAAACTAAAAAACACAACAAAATGAAGAAAATAAGCTAATATTTTGGTCTAGTAAGAAGGTTTTCTTGTTTCAGGGTGTGCTCATGCTAGGCGGGGTTGCCCTGAACTTGAAGACAGCCGAGACTTGTAAAAGTAAAGTAAAAATATAAATTGTCTTCACTTTAGATGAGCTCACAAAAATAAATAATTGACTACTACTAAATGTTTTATAACTACCTGAATTAATAATGAATTACAGTAAGAATATGTGTTAATAAAGCATTTATTAATGCTTTATAAAATGAAATTTTATAAAAAAAATTAAAATCTTTATAAAATGAAATGCTTTATAAAATGAAAATACAATTAGTAAAAACATTATAGATATGCTTATAAATCAGGAACAAAACATTTATAGCTGCATTTATAAACTGCTTACTACTGTCTATTAATGTGGGGATAATGCTTTATAAATGATTAATTGACTATTTACTAATGCTTAACTAATAAGTCCCAGTTTGCAGTTATTATACCCACAAGCAAAATCATTCACATAGTTTATTTTGTCTGCTTCTGAGATCTAAGCTAAAGTTCAAACATGTTTGTTGTGATATTCTGTCACTGATCTTCTGTAGTGTTTTGGACTGAAAAAAAGGTTTTAAATTACCTCTGTTCTTATGTTTTTCCCATGCTTGTTTTCCTCCTTCCATCCCTTTTCAGATTTTCTGATGTCAAGGCCAAGATAGCAAGTAAGCAGCTGTAGACTAAATAAGACAGCAGTGTTATTTACATGTCTGCTAAATATGCAGTATTAACATAAGCCCTGTGTTTATTTGAAAGGTAAATATCATGACCTTGAGCGTCAATTGATCCAAGAGTTCACAGCAGCTCAGCGAAGGGGAGAGATTGGACGTATGCGTGAGGTGGCAGCAGTCCTGCTGCATTTTAAGGTTTGTCAGGATCATAATAGTTTTTATTTGGGACATTTGTTCAATGTACAATATACAATTATTATTTCTTATCTTATTTGTTACAGGGTTATGCCCATTGTGTGGATGTCTACATCAAGCAATGTCAAGAGGTACCAGATTGAACCTAAGGCTGAGAATGTTTTTGTTCTATTTATCTATCTATCAAAGATGCCCAATGTTTGATCTGTTATATCACCAGTGTCTTTTGGTGTTTGTAGGGAGCGTACATGCGGAATGATGTATTTGAAGACATTGCAATTCTGTGCCAGCGGGTTAATAAACAGGTTGGAGAGGTTTTCTGCAGCCCAGAGACTGTCATGGCTAAACTTATTCAGAGCATCTTTGAGAATAAGATACAGGTACGTAACACATGTACACATTACCAAATTGTATAATTGTGCTTGCTAAGGCTATTGCTCATGCTTTATGTAAGAGAAATGAACAAATTAAATTTTGTCTGGTGGACAGAAAAAAAATTTAGATTTAAAGGAGGGACATAGCTATATCTAAGGACTAGATTATACATACTTATGGTGGGCCACTAAAGTAACCAGAACACCGTAGCAACCATGTAGCAATATTTTTGCAAATAGTCAAGCATTGTGGCTGTGAGTTTTGCAGTTTGGCAAGTACTACACACGTTTTTCTCCAAAGCATCCAAAATCTGCTACAAAAATGTAGTTGCATATAGGGCTGTCAAGCAATTAATCACGATTAATCGCATCCAAAATAAAAGTTTATGTTTACATACTATATGTGTGTTTACTCTGTATAATTATTATGCACATATAAATACACACACATACATGTATATATTTTAAAAATGTATTTATACCTGTATACAATTTAGATTATAAATAAATATAAATATTTTAGAAATAAATCTAAAATATTTTTCCTTAATATATACATGTATGTGTGTGTATTTATATATACATAATAAATATACACCTTACACAGACATATAGTATGTAAACATAAACTTTTATTTTGGATGTGATTAATCACAACTAATCGTTTGACAGCACTAGTTGCATAGCTTAGTGGGCAAGTGTACATACATATAACCTTTTATTGGTGCTTACAGAGCACACACAAAAACACTTGTGAAAGTATTTGACAGCAGCTATCTATCAACAGGTGCCATGTTAATTGACTTATGAATTGATTTCTGATTTTAGGCTCATGTCAAAGAAAGACTAGATGAGACCCGCAACTCTGATGTGGAGCAATACCTCAAGAACCTCTATGACCTCTATACACGGTATCAATTTATTTTGTTGTCTCAAATAGTTCAAAGTATCAAATGTTTGTCGATTTCAAGTGCGTTTCTTAACACCACCTTTAAACTGTCATACCCATTTGGCTTTAGGACAACGGCACTGGCTGCTAAACTTTCAGATTTTAACTTGGGCTCAGACAAGCACACGTTTCTATCTAAGCTGATAAAGAATATATTCTCCTGTTATCTGGAGAGCTACATAGACATGGAACGACAATATCTGCAAAACCGCAGTGGCATGATTCTTCAGCGCTATTACGACTCTAAGAACCACCAAAAACGTCCTGTAGGCACTGGAAGGTGAGGAACTGTTGGTTTATTCTTTTCTTTTTCCAGAGTTACTCTGAAAACTTCGAGCTGTTTTGTCAAATGCATATCTTTGATGGATCTTTTACCATTATTGCCATCTCTTCTCCTCAATTTGACAGTATCCAGGAGCTAAAAGAGAGGATCAGACAACGCACTAACCTGCCTCTGGGACCCAGCATTGACACACATGGAGAGACTTTCCTCTCACAAGAGGTTGTAGTTAACCTGTTGCAGGAAACCCGACATGCCTTTGAGAGATGTAACAAGGTAAATTAATTATAAGTACTGCTTAAGTACGAAAACACCTGCTGTCTTTTGCTTCTGTTGGAAGTTGTGGGTTGTAAACATTAGCATGATTGACTTGCAGTTGTCGGACCCAGCAGATCTACCAAAAAATGCCTTCTCTATTTTCCTGCTTTTGGTGGAGTACCTGTGTGTGGACCATATTGACTACGCCCTTGAGATTGGGCTGTCAGGTACAGTAAACACCATCTACAACATGGAAATGCTATAATCGTAAAATTTCTAAAAAAAAAAAAATAAATAATAATATATATATATATATATACATATATGTATATATATATATATACATATATGTATATATATGTGTGTATGTATGTATATATATATATATATGTGTATGTATGTGTATATATATATATATATATATATATGTATGTATATGTGTATATATATATATATATATATATATATATATATATATATAGATCATTATCTGAAATATAAGAAATAGCTGGAAAATTTTACTGGAAGAATTATGAGAATTACTGCTATTATGGAAAAAAAGCCAAAAAAAAGGAGATGAAGTGAAAAAAGGTAACACTTAAGATATTTTTTAAAAGGATGAACTTCTTGTAACTTAACATGAAATTCTAAAAAGAATAGTTAAAGACATCCATCTAGAGAAAACTCAAATATCTGAAAGTTTACAGGCTGGGAAAGTCATTAAAATATTAAAATGAGTCTAAATTTCTATTTGTATAGAGGTATACTTGATTGAAAGCCATAGGTGATAATTTCATAGGTGATTTTGTAAGCAAATTGTTTTGCTGAGGTAGTTTTTTTTTATGTTGTTGAACAGACCAGTTTACAAAAAATATTAACCAAATGACCTCCATACAACTATGAGAAGTCGTAGACATTTGTCTATTGTAATAGACAAATGTCTATTACAAATACAAGTAACGCAAGTTACGTAATAATATTACTTTTTCCAAGTAACTAGTAAAGTAACGCATTACTTTTACTTTTTCAAGTGACTATTTGAGCTACTTTTTCAAATATGTAACGCCAGTTACTTTTTCCCCTATTTATTGATTAAAAGCTCTCTTGTCCCCATGTTAAGAAAAATCAGGAGTAAGATGTTACTTTAATTCTAGAATAAATGTGAACGTGTAAAAACACAAAAAAACTCACAAAAACACTGATTCAGTATTCCTCAAAATGAATAAAAACAGTAAAATTCAACTCAGAATATGGCACAAACCTGCAATAATTAAATATGTTAAATAATACAAATTTCCTTTATGTATCTAATGGACTTCTTGCACTGAGCCTCGTGACGCACTTCGGTTTTGAAATACTATGTCTCATTTATTTCCAATTATGTACATTTTCAGTGTGCTGTAATAATCTACTTGACTTAAACACAGAGTAAAATGAGAGTTCACGCGATGACTTCAAAATCCAAAATTTTCAGAGACAGGAGAAGAAATATTCTGATGATTACTGTTTACAGAATCTTAAAAACTCAACGAAACATGACGTTTTATTCCAACATAAACCGATCTAAGAAAACGGTGGCTGGTAATCATACGTGATTGTTTCACCACAGGGTGTCAGTGCTTCGCGACGCTGCAGTGTTTTTGAGATCTGATGAATAAGCTCATAATAAACCTTTATTTGTCTCTATTAAATATGTTTAGTGACTGTTCTGTGTCATCATTTTACTGTATGTAGCCTAATGCCAAAATATGAATATTCAAAGTAGTCCCACTGCCAGTGTGTTACTGTTAATGTTTTTTTTAAATGTTTAAAATCATTAAATAAGGCAGTTACCGCACATGCATTCAGCCATTTTAAACAATGAAATAAACAGTAGGGGCTCGGAGTAAGAGCACCGATGCACACAAACAAATTAGCCATGGTTTTACTTCAAATAAAACCAAAAATTGCAATTTAAGTTAAACCATATAACCACAAATTAACTTGGGTTTTACTACAATGACCACAGTTTAACAATGGTAGGCTATTTGTAGTAAAAGTATTGTTACACAAATGGTAAAAACTGAAAAAACATGGCACTTTTGCTATAGTAATTTTCAAAAGGGTGTTTATCAGTCAAGCCCATTTTAAACTGTACATTCAACAGGTATGAAATATGATCAGTAAAAGAAAATACTGTTCATGAGAATGCGGCAGGTTAGTGGGGAAATATATTTATTTATTATTCATAATGCACATACGGAAAGGAAATATATTTATAGTAACATTTCAACAGGTTGAAGATAATTCATGTTAACCCAGAGAATATGATTAATTGTTTTTTTAAAGAAATGCCAGTCCTAAAATAGTAATAAACAGGAATAATGTAGTAATAAACAACCGAGTCGTAACAAGTAGAACGCGGAAGTACTTGTGCAAGTAGTCCATTCCATTTTATTAACCAGCGTCTTTGCTGCCGACCTTCGATGATCCATTTCATCCATGCTAATAAGCAAAAATTACTTTTACATAATCCAACATTTGATTACCTTTTTTTTTTTATTTCATTTCTGAAGAGTTTCTTATTCTTCTGTGGTCTGCTGTACAGACATGAATTTACTTTTCTCTAAGCCTGAGGCTTTTGTTGTGAAAAGACTTTTACATTTGCCAAAAATATAACTTTTTATATTATAAACAAGCAAGCCTTGCCTAGATTTAAAAGTAATGCAACACATTACTTTCCATAAAAAGTAACTAAGTAATGTAATTAGTTACTTTTTTATGGAGTAACTCAATATTGTAATGCATTACTTTTAAAAGTAACTTTCCCCAACTCTGGTGGAAACTGTTATTTACAAATTAGGAGAGTCCAGATACTGTATACAGTCCATTAGACAAAGCATATTTTCCCCAATTCTCCACTCTTATCAAATGAATAAATCTGCGGTGGACTTTACATTTAAAAATTTCTCTTATTTGTCTTTTGACTTGTGCAGCCATCCCGTCTGCGGATGCCAAAAATGCCAACCTCTACTTTTTGGATGTGGTTCAGCAGGCAAACACAATCTTTCACCTCTTTGATAAGCAGTTTAATGATCATCTTATGCCTCTTATTAGGTGAGTCTGACTGACGTTCTTTCTCTTTGTTTCTGTGACTGCTGACTGGTGACTTTCTCATGACATTTACTTGAACTCTAACCCCTGTAGCTCCTCTCCTAAGCTGACAGAGTGCCTGCACAAGAAGAAAGAGGTGATCGAACAGATGGAGGTGAAGCTGGACACCGGGATTGATCGGTTAGTTCAAAACTCTCAGGAAGCTCTGTTTAATGGGGCTTTGTCTTAATCAAGCATATTTTAGACTTCATCATTGCCATTAAATGCAGTTTCTCTGACCTTTTCTCATGTTTCATTGTTTTTAGGACACTAAATTGCATGATAGGCCAGATGAAGCACATCCTGGCAACTGAACAGAAGAAAACAGACTTCAAACCAGAAGATGAGAACAATGTCATGATACAGTACACTGCAGTAAGATCTTAAAATCATATACTCTGATTATTGTCTTGTCAATCTTGGATCAGTGCAGTGAAAAGATTCTCTGAACAACAGCCTGGGAAATATTAATACACACATTCTGCCTGATTTTTCTGTATTAATATGTAATCTTTCCTGTGCCCTTTCTTCAAGGCGTGCTCAAAGGTTTGTGCCTATGTGAGCAAGCAGGTGGAGCGTGTGCGGCGGTCCATGGATGGTAAGAACGTGGACACTGTTTTGACTGAGCTGGGAGTGCGGTTCCATAGGCTGATCCATGAGCACCTGCAGCAGTTCAGCTACAGCTCCATGGGTGGCATGCTAGCCATCTGTGATGTGGCGGAATACCGCCGCTCCGCCAAAGAGTTTAGGGTAAGGAGAGGTCAAAGTTCTTATTTTTGCCACCTTTTTAAATGTCATCAATTACTCATCATGTTGTTCCAAACCTGTAAGATTTTCATTCATCTTCGAAAAACAAATGAAGATATTTTTTATTAAACTTTCTAGATTTCTTGTCCCTCCATTGAATGTCCATTTCCCCCCAAAAAATATGCTTCAAAAGCTTCATAAAGGCATTGTAAAAGTAATCCATTTGATTTGCGCAGTTTAATCAAAGTCTTTTGAACAGACATAATTACTTGAATATGATGAAAAGATTTAATCTAGGCTTTTATTCACATATAAGCATTGATCAGTGTACATACATAGAGCTCATTAAATATAGTAAAAACTCAACTGTAAGTGCTTGACATTCACCAGTCTTATTGGTTCTAACAGAAGCTTTGGTTTCGTATTATAACTAGTGGTGTCAATCGATTTAAAAAAAATAACTAACAAAGTTTTAATCCTACCTGACAATAAAGTTTTTAATTATACTTTTATATTGCAATAATTTCACATTCATGCTTCGAATTATTGTAGAAACAACCTAAAAAACTTATATTTTAATGTTTAATGACATCTTTTTTTTATGACTGAAGGCAAGTATCACTGATGTCTCTATGATTTTTTTTTCTTAATATTTAACCATTGAATATAACCATTCAACAATTGAGAGCTAACAATTTTCACATAAAGCATTATAATAAATGTCACACCTGTGCCCTTCAGCAAGAAAATATAGCCTTAAGTTATCTAAATTACACTACTAGTCAAAGGTTTGGACACACCCTCTCATTTAATGTTTTTTTTAAAGAAGTCTCTTATGCGCATCAAAGCTGCATTTATTTGATCAAAAATACAGTAATATTGCAAAATATTATTACAATATAAAATAATGGTTTTTATTTTAATATACTTTCCAATATAATTTATTCCTGCGATGCAAATATGAATTTTCATCAGCTGTTACTCCAGTCTTAAGTGTCAAATGATCCTTTAGAAATCACTCTAATATGCTGATTTATTATTAAAATTATCAATGTTGGAAACAGTTGTGCTGCCAAATATTTTTTTGCAACCTGTGATTCTTTTTTCAGGATTCTTTGAATAACAAGTTAAAAAGAACAGCATTTATTCAAAATATAAATCTTTTCTGACAATGTAAATCTATGCTATCATTTTTTTATTAATTTAACACATCCTTGGTGAATAAAAGTATTTGAACAGTAGTAGAAAAGCTTTCTATTTTAAATAAATGCTGTTCTTTTTTAACCTTTTATTGATCAAAAAATCCTGGAAAAAATATCACGGGTTCAGCGCAACGTTTCCAGCACTGATAATAAATCAGCATATTTGAATGATTTTTAAAGTATCATGTGACACTGAAGACTGGAGTAATGTTTCTGGAAATTCAACTTTAATTACAGATATAAATTACATTTTTATGTATATTAATATAGAAAAACATTGATTTACATCATACATTTCACAATATTATTTTTTTTTCTGTATTTTTAATCAAGTGAAAACAGCCTTGATAAGCATAAGAAACTTCTTTAAAAACCATTAAATGAGAGGGTGTGTCCAAACATTTGACTGGTAGTGTATATCAAATTCAAAATTATATAAAGATAAAACTTGGTTATTAATTTCCTCTTTTTAAATTTGTTCTTTGATTAACAGACATCACAGCAGCTGGTTATTAGGATATTTTGGCTGCTGTAACTTTAAAAGCTGCCGCTGCTGAACTGATACTGCCTTAAATGTGACCTATAACTAATAAATACTTACATGCACAGTTTTATATTTAATTGCCTTTTTTGTACACTCATGTCTTAACTGACGACATAACTATGAATTTGCATGCTCGCAGTTTTATTTGGGTTTGAATATGATACAGCGGCTTAATATAGGCCTAATACAGCTAAGAGCACAGTATAACGGCTGACAGGACAGGTAAATTTGCTTTTTCCGACATGTGGCCTGACAATATTTCATCTGACCCAAGTCATAGGTGTTTATGACTTTCTTTTTTCAGACGAATACAATCGGAGTCCTGACTCTTTTTAAGCTTTATAATGGCAGTGAATGGGGGTTGAGATTTTGAAGCCCAATAAAGTGCATCCATCCATCATAAAAGTACCCCACATGGCTCCACAAAGTTAATAAAGGCCTCCTGAAGTGATGCAACGTGTTTGTGGTAGACAAATGTCCATATTTAAAACTTTATAAACTCTAATTTCTAGCTTCCTCTGTCTTAGGCATGTTCATGAGAGAGTGGCATTCCAGAGGATGATGTAGAAGCTCTGGTCAGATTATGATAGTCTTGTGAGAACCAAGTTTTGTTTACAGCAAAGGAAACCAGTCACCTCTTGGCTTATATCGAAATCCTCCAACATTTTTCCTTACAGATCCTTGTTTTGAACTTCTAACTTGTGACCAGTGGTTTATAAAGTTATAAATATGCATACATACACAATTATCGAATTGCCTCAGAAGACCCCCTGGAGCCTTGTGGAGCACTTTTTATGATGGATGAATTTACTTTTTTGGGCTTGAAAATCCATTGACAAAACAGCCATTCACTACCATAAAATTAGCATAGCAAATAAGTAAATTTTGATGAGTAATTTCTACTTAATTATTTTAAGTTTATCATGCAGTCCTCAAGTACAAATCACTCTACTCACTCAAGTACAACTTTACTCAAACATCATAGTACTGAAATAAAACAAAATGCCATTAAAAGTATGTAGTTTACTTACAACCATGTAAGCAATAAGGTTATATGTTGTTTCAGTGTAGTTTCGAACCAAATGAACACAAGAGACCTCAATACTTGGCAAATGATACAATGACGGTAATGATCAGTGAGTAGTTTTTGAGTATGAATGAGTCATTTTAAGTAGAAAATAAACTAGATTTTACAAAACAACAGCCATAAAAGAGTGTAAATGCATACATAACAGCAAAAAATGTAACCTTATTAATTATTTAACGGGATCATGACTTTGATATTGATATTTTGATATATTAAAGTGGATATAATGTCAACTATTTATCTGGTTATTGGCCAAAAATATATACAATTAATTACTAAAACCAGTTTTGGCTTTTTTTTTTTTTTTTTTTTTTTTTTTTTGAAGAATTCAAATGACCAATAATGACAGAAATGTAATGCATTTCTCTCCCGCAACCAACCAGAATTAAAGGAACACTCCACTCTTTTTGAAAATAGGCTCATTTTTCAACTCCCCTAGAGTTTAACAGATGAGTTTACAAAGACAAACATTGTGTACAAAGGCCAACAGAAAATGAAAAGTTGCAATTTTCCAAGCTAATATGGATAGGAACTATAATTCTGGCATAATAATCAAGGAACTTTGCTGCCGTATCATGGGTGCAGCAGGCACAATGATATTACACAGCGCCTGAAAATAGTCCCCGGGGTGTGTTCCTTTAAAACTTCTTGCTTCAGTTGGAAAGTCATTATTTATGTGTGTGGTGTTAATGAACTGCTTTGCCAATTGTCATCAATAAATGGATAAATGTAACCGTTTTTACTATTCCAAATAAATTAGGTATGCACTAAAGTGTTAGACTAACAGCTGCATTCCAAATCCTCCGCAGGTTCCTCTCGTGCTCCAGCTCTTTGACACGCTTCACGCTCTGTGTAACCTCTTGGTTGTTGCCCCGGACAACCTCAAACAGGTGTGCTCTGGAGAGCAGCTGACCAACCTTGACAGGAACCTCCTCCACGCTTTCGTCCAACTGAGAGTAGACTATCGCTCAGCCCGACTGGGACGGCATTTCAGCTAATGACTGGCAGGGCTGCCCAATTACCACACAGCCTACAGAACTGCCGTCCATTCAGAGCTGCGAGAAACACAAGTGGACAATCTTGAGTGGCTTTTGAACTGTCTTTGTCTATGAGTCAGTGTGGAAATTAAACTTTGTGTTTAACGAACAAAAGAGCAACTGTTTCAAAGCCCAACACTTCCCAAGTTGCTCAGTTTTAGGTTCTACATGCAGGTTTTAATGCGAGCGTAGTGTTTTGTTTATGATATTATTTTAAAAGGATATATAATGAGGGTAGAGGGCTGTTTTGTACATTATTCTCATGTCTTCTGCTACTAATGGAGAGAGGATGATCATCTTGGATAGATGAACTGAGGTGGGCCACTCGAATGATTCTGCCACTAGACTTGGGTGGTCAAGAGACTCACTTTTATTTTGCTTTATTTTAATTGTGCCAAATCCATCGTCTGTGGCTCTACTGAGAGGAAAGGGGTGGCTCTGCACGCTGCTCTGGATCAATGAGTTTGTCCAGCTCATTTCACTCAGGCTCTTGTGCACACATAGGGCTTCACAGAGAAGACAATTACTGTTTTGAGCTGAACAATGCAGGTGTTATACAAATGTTGCCATGCTTTGGAAGCTAATTTTGTCCTAAATTCATTTCATACACTTAAGAATACCATCTTTAATGGTGTGAAACACAAGTGCATTAACTTAATTTAGAGATGTTTATTGCTGAATTGTCAAAAAATAACAATAGAATGGTTTCATTTTCATGCTGTCCTGCAGCTTGCAAAGCTGACCTTTCCAATGGTAAAATATAACTTCATACATGAGCAAATCTGTTCTAACAACTTGTTGCTTACTAAAATTAAAGTAAAATCTGCATACACTCATATAGCAATCACATAATTAATAAAAAAAAATGAATAAAATATGAGGCGAGCAGCTTTGAGAGTTGTATGAGGTTTCTAAGGGCTCAGGTCACTGTTTTTTTTTTTTTTCTCTTAAGGATTGATGCCCTGATTCTTAATTTGAACTTTGCTTTTTGTATTCTGATATCTGTATGGATATTCTGAAGCTCAGTGATCAGAAATGTGGGTGTTTCCACCAGTCACAAACCATTAAATCCAAGACACTTTCATCTGACAGGGATGTGTTGAATGCAGTAATGTCATGACTAGTTGAACTCTTAACCCTTAACCTCTGTTGAAGTGGCAGGGGTTAAGATCTTTGACCTCTAGGAATATCCTCGGTGTGTTAGACTGTTAGAAATGATTAAAAGGTCTGATTGATGATTCCGTTATACTGTACTGATTTCAAACATGAATTTATGTCAAAACAATGCTATGTGTGAGCTGAATTGTGTGTACAAGCTGCTCGTTATAATCAGTTATTTCCAAAAATAAAATGTGTGAAACAATGAGACATGTTTTATTGAGGGTGGTTCCGAAGCCAGTGGGTGATTACTATTATGCAATGCATTTTCATGTCTAAATCATGTCTTAATAAATTAGATTAAATATTACCTAAAATATAATTCAACTTAAAAAAAAAATAATAATAATCAAGTGAACATATGGGTGAATTTCAAATTATTTCACTTATTCAGTTTGAGCAGAAGTTGGCATTTTTCAGCTTTTTCCCCTCAGGCATGGTTTCTGGGAATATTGTTTTAATTCGTAATCAGTTAAATATTTATGTAAGTCTTTTCAATTTTGAAAAAAACATTATTCCAAAAATGACTAACATCACATTCAGAGATTTCATATGAATGTTGTAAAATGTGAAAAATTAAAATTTTAGTCCTACTTTTTGACCATACTGTATAAATATCAGCAACTAGAATTGAATCTGAATAAAATGTAGTGTTTTTTTTTTTCTTAACTTGAATATGAGCTACATATTTTCTTATATCGGTAACATTACAATAAAGTTTATTAGTTAACATGAACTAAGAATGAACAATACTTCTACAGCATTTATTAATCTTAGTTAATGTTAATTTCAGCATTTACTAATGCATTATTAAAATCTCAAGCTGTGTTTGTTAGTGTCTGTGAACTAACATGAACAAACAATGAACAACTGTATTTTTATAACATTAACAAAGGTTAATAAATAGTGTAATAAATGTTATTTGTTCATTCATGTAACTGTTAACAAATGACACCTTATTGTAAAGTGTTACTTATTTTCCAATCTATTCACCTGTAGTGTTAAATGAAGAACAAACACTAGGCTAAGTATTGTTAATAAAGTACATGAAGTGTATACACGCAGAGGAGAATATATACAGTATATATATGTTCTTCTTGGAACAGACTTGATAAGTCTTTGAAAAACAGACTCTTCTCAAGGACTCATCGTGTATTCTTAACCATGAAGGTTTAGGGTAATGTCTTCCCAAAGGAGGAAAATTATTCCCGCGACTTAAAAGACAAAATGGGAGAAAACTGCTAAGCTTAACCGCCCAGCAGTGTTTAAGATGTGTGCGGTCGTCACGGCCAGGAAAGGCCGAGAGAGATAGAAACGCTTCAGAGCTGAACTGAGCTTCTGTTTTCACCACAGTGTGCGGCTTCTACAATGGCAAACAGGCAAAGTTAAACAGCACTATTAATTAGGCTAATATGAATATGATCACTGCCAGGGAAATTCAATTCTCTCAGCCCTAATCACAACTGGATAGCTTGTAAAAATTATTTTGTTAGGCCCTGGTGCAAACAGCGCGGCCTTTTCCAAACATTTGAGAACTATTTGTTTTGCATGGCGATTAGCGTTTGCTGGTAGCGAGCGAGCCCGGGAAGCGGCGGAGCAGCGATAACCGTTGAGAGGCGGGAGCGCGCAGGCTCCCGCGGGAACGGCTGACTCAGGGCGAATGTGAACGCGGACCGCTGCTGTTGTTTATGGAGGCCTGTGTGTTTGAGCAGGTGGCGAGGATTAGCGGCGCTGTCAACACTGAACGCTGGATAAAGCCTCTGCTCACCCTTTCCTCAGTCTGCTCATTAGAGCTCATCATTTTACCATTTCACTCTCACACACATATCTGAAGAGGTAAGGTTCGTTTGGAGGAAGGAAAACGTTCACAGACGAATCCTCATGTGGAACGGTGATCTTTCTCCAGTTGTGGATCAGTATCCAAAAGTTGTTAAAAGTCCAACTGTACTTTTTTCCTCATTTTGCTTCAATGTAGATCAATTACAAAACTTTGCAGGACAGTTCTCAATTAGCATTAAATGTTAAGCGATTTTTAAATTAGACTCAGAATTTGAATCCCCAGAGACCCAAACAACATGTTTTTTGGCATTTGGGTTTCCTCTTACATTTGTTACGTTCCAGTTTTATTGTGTTAAAAAACAGTTGCAAGGAATTAAGGCAAATGTCACCTAGGCCTATGTATTGTTTTCAGAGGACAAGAGTATTATCCTTGATTGTCAGTTTGGGACAAGTTGTCACATATGGCTTAAATGTTAGTTGTACAATTTGTTTGTTGTTTTTTCAATGTCCAAAAGCAATGGTTAGATATTGTTTAATGCTATCCACCTTATTATTCAATGCAGAAGTAAGCCTATGGGCAAGACGTCCGGTTGAGAAGAATAACAACGTGCAGTAAACGGTAAAACTATTTGCACTACAAACCAGTGTGTTCATAATTAAGAAAATGCATTAAATTAATATGGTAAGACACACCAGTTTGCAATATCAAGCAGCAAAATGAGCTGTTTTGTACAGCTAAAAATTGCTGGACATGAATGAAAACAGAAGCCAGACCCATAAAATTTACAAATGGTCATGCCCACTCTGAAGGGAAAAATAAGGTGGATATTTTCACAGAAATTGACTTGGAAGAAATAAAACTACCTTGAGAAATATTCAATGTAAGAAATAGCTCTCTCCTATCATGTATTTTTTTACACACTCTAGTCTAGTGTACATATGAATTAGCTGTGCTTAGATATGAGGCATTTAATGTAAATTATTGTTTGTGCTGTTTGAGAAATCTTAACTTGCATTAAACACACATGGACCAGTCTTTATTATGGAATATATTAGCATTTGCTCCATGATTTAGACTATTATTATATCATAGCATCTAATTAGCATATTATTGGTTTTAACAATAAATAAAAAATAAAAGGAATATCAATTAACTTCACTTGAAAATATTTTTTTTACCTATAGTGTCAGGCATAAACATACACGGTCCTGATATTCCCTGCAAAGGACATTGCATCACATTCTGTCTTATAAACTAAAATCATACCCTAATATGAGGACTTATGAAAGGGTTATTTACCAGAAGCGATTTCATTATAAAATACAAATGCTAGTTGCAAAAAAAAAGTCATTACAGTCAAACCTCCAACATCATGTCCTTTAGGATGCACTAGGCCTAAAACTGAGGAAAAAAGAAAAACAAGAGGGAAAAAATAGCTGTCATAAAATCTTTATTAGTTTATTGAACCTTTAGAGAAAAATACATGAAAATCCTAAAGTTTTGTATCATATTTGATACATCAGGGCCTTTATGTTCTGTACAATATGATATAGTGATGGAGTTCATACTCATGGAGGAAAAAGACACATCAGTTTTATTCAGAGGCCCAAACGGTGCAAAAAGCTGTATGTATATGAAATTCTAATAGCTTGTAATGTGATCTTAGTATGCAAGATATAGTATAGCAGATTATTTTCATAAAATGCATATGAATATCAGTTGTCACACTATATTTCCCATTAATAAGTGCTAATAAGATTCAATTTTAATGCTTTGTGTTATGATTCAAAGCTCTGTAGTTTTTATTTTGAGGGCAAAACGGATAATACAATACAAGGATGACTGAGAGATATACAAATAACTGTTGTGAGATATTTGATACATTTTAACATGATTTTAAAAATGATCAGTCCAATAAGAGGACTTTTGAGAGATCCAAAAGATTTAATTAAGGATCACAAAGGAAAAAAAAATCTGTACCACCACCTGAAGGTGGACATTTGTAGAATGACACTAAAATAGATTTTACTTGCTAAACAATATGAACTATCAATCAGATGACAGAAGGCATGTAATAGATTGCGCACAGATTTTTCAGCAAGTTTTAATCACGTTTACAATTTAGAGAATTTAGTAATGTATGTTTCAAATATGATACAGGATGGGTTAAGGCTTGGTATTAACCATGTATACACCTCACATCGAAATGTTCTCCTCCTCCGCTACTCAGAGTTAACTTTTCACTTCAGTTTTCTGGGCCGCAAAGGGAAACATAAAAGATCAAACCTATCTTGGTGTTTCTTGGTCATATTCTTACAACTTTACTGTAGCTTGTGGTTTACATGAGCCTACCCACACACCTAATTAGTTATTAAATAGTAAATCCAGTATTGTTCGCAGCGTTATTAGGGCTCCCACAAGCGTTCGTTTGGTCCACGCTGCCTCCAGTGCCCTCCAGTGTTATGGCAGCCCACAAATCCCAGCTTGAGCGCATCACTCTCTCAAATCGCCCTCTCTCTGCCTCCTGGAGCAGTGACAATACAGCATTACAGCACTCAATCCATGTCAACAGCAGCTTTGCTTAATGCCAGCTCAAAGCTTTTAAGCTAAATCTTCACCTAATGATGCTGAACGATTAGCCCTTCGCTCTTATGCCTGTCGATAGACTCGTATCAATTAGGGTTTGTTTGTTTGTTAGTGTAGTGAGGTGACGCTCTTGCGCATTATAGTGTTCGAGTTTCATGTACACTGTACAGTACATTTGCTACTCGTTATTTACAATCAAATACTGTTGCTTTGGAGTTTAAAGAAAGAATTGTGCCAAATTATTGCCTTTAGGTAATATTTAAGATATCTTACTAATTTTGTGAGCTCAGACTAGAGTGCAGTTTCAATTCTATTGCATTTTTCTGCAGTCTTTGTCTTTTTTGTGTTCATGAGTGTTTTTGTGTGTGCGCAGATGTAATACAGTGGCAGCCCCGTCTCCAGTTGTGAAGCAGATGTTGCCCTCTGTTTTTACCTACCTCTGCACCCTTTATCCCATGCCAAGTCCAAAGAAGCAATGGTGCCATGCTAAGTGAGGGACACAATGGATATGTGTCAAAATCCAGCAGAATGTAGGTATGAACCTTGGGTAAGTTTGGTGTGTAATTTAGATCAATTACATTATTTTATTTTACATGTGCTGTCTGACATTTTTATGTCTTTGTGCATTCAAAACTCTGTCTATTTAAAACTTAAAGACTAATAGCTAGTAGCATTTTCAGTTTATTTTGAATTATTATTTTCATTTTATTTTATGGCATATTGTGAAACAGTATCAAATGCACATTTTTTAATTATGATTTTTATAAATCAACTTACTTATTTCTTTCTGACAGCATTACTATATACAAATCCTGTATTCATTTATATATTAGTATTATATATTTAAGCAAAAGCACCTAATGCCCATCAGTACAATTAACCAGTGACCATATATGTTTGTTTTTAAAGAATTTATATAAATTTAGATTATATATACTACTATAAATTATATACAACATATAAGATTTTTTTTATATATTCAGTACAGTCATTTTTATTTTTACCATCATTTAATAAAGATGTCTGACTGTTGCCTGAAGCGACTTTAAAATGATCATTCCACATCCAATGGCAAAAACAAACCCACTTCTTTTCTTTTTTTTATTTCCTGTATAATGTGTTTCTTTGATCTTAAAATAAAACAATACATGAAATATTTTAAGGTTCTTGGCACTGAGCAGGAAACCACTGAGCCAAGCCCTGCCTGAAAACCCGAAACCCAAATGCTGCTGTGAAACCCATACAACCGGAGCCGTTCGGCTGTGAGCCTGCAGTAAACTTGATGGAAAGGCAGAGGGCAGTAGTGCACTAAAGCAGCCCCCCAACAAGCCCTCTCTCCCACACTCCCTCTTTCACAATGGAAGTGCGCCCGGGGGGGAAGTGTTGCTTTTTTAGGTCTATAAGCCCGTATCCCTTAATCCCTCGCCATGATTGACAATCATGATTTAGGGTATATGGTGTCCCATTCTAATCCAGCAGCACTGCTTTCATTTGCATACTTGCCGTGCGTGGCCTCATTTTCAGGGGAGGCATACTGCCTGCTGCCTTTGTAAGAGATGCAGAGAGAGAGGAGAGGAAAAGAGAGGGAGAGAGAGAGAACAAAAAGGGAAATAGGAGATAGAAAGAGAGCTGAGAGGAGAGAGAATTTAGAAAAGAGAGTTGGCTGGCATTGAGGAGAGAGAGAGAAAGAGCAAGGGAGAGAATGATGAAAATTAGATTAGAGAGAGAGAGATTAGAAATTGGGAATGTTTGTGTATGTCTGCCAGGAGTGAGGATAACTGTGTGTGAGAGAGACAGTGTGTGTGTGTGTACCAAAGTCAGTCCTTGCCATCTAGCCACTTCAGTATCTCTCAATTGCCCTCCAGCTCTAAAGATGCGTCCCAAGGCACATCGCACAGACGAGAGAGAGACGAGGAGAAAGGCTAAATTAGCATTAACTTAATTAATGAGGCATTTGTGATAACAACGTAGAATGTCATATGACACCTGCAAATAAAACTGACAGAAGAATTATGATTTAAAACTAAATTGTAACCTTTGGATATCAGTTGCAGGCTACTTTATAGCTTGAAAGCTAGAAGCACGCAAAATATATATTTTTTATTTTATTTTATTTTTTAAAGCTGTAAATCTGAACACAACATTGAATACAAATCTAAAAAGAAAACATGAAATCGTAAAGCAGAACTAATAGTATGTGACCTTCATTTTCTGTGTGTATATTTTCAACTGCCTGCTTCGATGCATTGCAGAAATGTCATATGCCATGTCTTGTTTTCATACATTGAAAACTTTTGTAATTTTGTACGATATCATTATGTGCGAAGGGAAGGTCAAACATTTACAGTCCAAACATTCAAACAGAAGGTCAAACATTTACAGTCCAAACATTCAAACAAAAGGTCAATCATTCAAACAGAACGTTTTGTTTTGACAGATTTATCAATTTAGGTTCACTGCGGTTTGAATAATAAAATGTATATTTTAAAACATCAAATAGTCAGTTATTCAAAGTTATCGGTTAAATGCCTTTGTGGTCAAGAAAATATCAGAAAAATGTTAATAAATTATTAAATAAGTAATTTAATAACACCTACAATAATAATAAGTTATTATTTATTTTTGTATAGTTATGTATCATGATATTTAGCAAATGGACAACAGTGGAATTAAAACCAACATAATACATTAATAAAGTAAAATAATAAAGTAATAAAGTAATTAGAGCTAATATAAAAACAGTAATTATAATATATTGTAAAAAATGACAAATAACTGTTATAATAAATTTTGTAATTATTTATTTATTGATGACGATCTTTGACAACAATGGATTTAAAACTAAATGTAATGTAGTAAGTATTAAAGAATAGTAACCATGATATGATATGAATAATAGATATGAAAAATTATATTATTAAATAATACATAATGTTATAATTATTGTAATTAATTATTTGTTTATTACATTTTATTTATCTTTGGTGTGACAACAATGGAATTAAAACCAAATATAGAAATGATTAAATAATTGTAATAATATAGTAATACACATTACTCTTTTATTTATTCATTTATTTGCTCATTTATTTTAATGAAAGAACAACAGAATAAAAAAACTGACAATGACATACTGTATCAGAAGAGGAACACAGGATATGAGACCCTTTTCACTGTGTGTGTGTGTGTGTGTGTGTGTGTGTGTGTGTGTGTGTGTGACAGAGAGAGAGCAGGTGAGTGTTTTACTGATGCTGTAGGAAGTATGATGAATCTAATCTGATTATTATCTGTCTAAGCTTCGACTTCCCGTAACTTATCCAGTGTTTACTAGACTAAGTGGTTTCTATTCTACATAGACTATCCACACGCATTAACACATACCCAATTTGTTATTTACTAAAAATGAGTCTGTGTGCATTTGCATTGTGTGCTTGTGTTGTGTGTGCGCATTATACAGCATATCTCGGAGTCTGAAGGAGACATGGGGGAAAAAAACCCTTCACTTATTCCCCCATTTTGAGAAATTAAACTCTTGTACTTGATCCAGCTAACAGGATTTTCTTAAATTACTTTATAAAAGACCATCTTTTAACTTCCCTCTCTCACATGCAATCCATTCATTAGTAGGTCTGCCTGAAGGGCCTCCCCACATCAATTGCTTGGGTTAAAGTTACAAACTTAGGCAGCTCTGTGATGCTCAGCGCTCATGGTGGTTTGCGGAGGCGGGGGCCAGAATTATTAATTTCTCAAGTATTAGAAAAAAATAACGAGATTGAATTAAGAGTATTGGCCCTCTGTTATCCTGGGCGGCTAGCCTCGGGGTCCGACTGTGGTGGAGGACATTATGCAAATGCTTCTTCTCTATATCTCCTCTCTGCCTCTCGTCTGTGTCTCTCATTTTTCCTTCTGCTCTCTGAAGGAAAGCCATAGGAGTAGCACGGGACAGTGTATCATTCTGCACGTCCTCGTGCGTCTTTTTTCCTTCACTTGTCCCTGAACTTCATACACTTTACGAGAACAGAATTCTCTGTTTCTTCCCATCTTCCCTTCTCTCTGTTTCTCTAATCTCAGAGAAGGATGAGATTGTGACGGGTCCCATAAAAGAGACAGCTGTCAAAACACGGCCTGTTCCTGTCATCCCAGCCCTCCCTCCGTCTCACTCTCTTTCTTTCTCTCTCTCTCTCTCTCTCTCTCTCTCTCTCTCTGAGGTGCTGATGCTCCTGCAATCTCTGGATGTGAAATGAGAGAGAGGATAATCTGCATCTATGTCTGTGTCTGTCTCTGTTTCCTTTTCGCTCTTTTTTTCCTCTTCAGTTTCACTCTGACAGAGCTCAAAAAGCTCAGAGCTCGAACACATTGTGTTGCTCCTCACTGCTCACATAACGTACAGTATTAACAAAACTTTTTGTTTTCCAAATCAACACTGGAATGACCGGTTTTTAGAGTTTGCCATTCAACAGAGTAGGTTTAACAGAACTACACCCTTAAAATAAAAGTTTTACAGCCTAATGCCATAGTTGGAACTCTGTGATGCCGTATATAGCAGAACCTTCTTAGTTCTTTTTTCGCTTATTTGTTAATTTCATGGGATGAAGAACCCATTCCTGTAAAACAATGTCAATCTCAGACAATTTTTCACAGTTTTTGTTAAATGGTGATCCATATTTAAACTAATATAATAATATGAATAATATAATATGATATAATTAGTATAATCTATAAATATGACAAAATATTCACTAAATTTAAAGAATTTTTTTATTAAAATAAAACAAATCTGAGTAATGACTGTAATGCCTTGTTAAAGCAATGTCAGTCTTGTCTTACTGGCAATACATATAAGATGAAAAATGCAGCATAATTAAATTTAATTATTTAATAAATTATATATAAATTATAATTAAATTATTTTTATTCAAACACACGGTTGACGATGTGTTGTAAATAATAATAATAATAATAATAATAATAATAATAATAATAATAATAAATAAATAAAAAATAAGCCTCATATTAATAACTCTTTTTAGAAAAAAAATTAGAATTATTTTAAATAATCCAAACATAGTCCATGACAGAACAATGAATGAATACTGAACAATGAATGAATACTGGTAAATTACAAAAGTACAATTAAATCTGAACTCAGTTATGCATTTATCCAGAATATGTGGTGTTACATATAACAGAATTACGTAATTGAAATACAAAATAAATGAAACCGTAATCTGTTACAGTTACTGAGAAAAAAAGTGTAATTGTGCAATTAAATTACAGTTACTTGTGAAAATGTTAACGGGGGTAAAGGGGGGTTAGATCTGAATACTTTCACACACATACAGATTTGATTGATTTCTCTCCAAATTGCATTGACTGCTCTAAAATATGAGACACCAATGTTTCACGAGTTTAGGACACAGAATAGGATGTTTATTTGTCAACTCTTTTATTTTCTATGTGGGTTTATGCATATGCTTTATTTTTTAAATTAACAGTTTTTTTTCCAAAGCATGTTGCAAACATCGAAAACAGTATTATAGCTGTTAACTTATATCTTGTTATGATTTTAAATCTGTATTTATTTAGAATTTAGAAAAGTAATCAAATGTAATCAGTTACATTACTTTAATAAAGTAATTGAAATATTTATACTACATGTTACATTTTAAATAGGGTAACCTTCCCCACACTGGGAATATGTTGTGAATATGCTCTTTTTGTAACAATGGACTAAAACATGAATATTATATTGTTATTTCAGGAGTTAATGTTTTTACAACTAGGGCAATTTTTCACATTTTGGTAAATGGTGATCCATATTTAAACTAATATAATAACAAATATAATATAATAAAATCATTATAAAAACTAATAAAATTGACTGAAATCTATAAATATGACGAAATATTCACTAAATGCGTTGTGGTGCACTCATGAACGTGTCAAAGACTGATATGGAAGAGAAGAAATTGTAAGTTGTTATTTTTGTTTTGTTTGCGCACAAAAAGTATTCTTGTAGCTTCATAAAATTATGGTTAAACCACAGATGTCACATTGACAATTTTAATGAGGTCCCTACTACCTTTCTGGGCCTTGAAGGTGTCAGTTGCATTGCTGTCTATGCAGGGTCAAAAAGCTCTCAGATTTCATCAAAAATATCTTAATTTGTGTTCTGAAGATGAACAAGGTCTTACGGGTTTGGAACGGCATGAGGGTGAGAAATTAATGACAGAATTTTAATTTTTGAATGAACTATGCCTTTAAAATATAATAATTCACAAACAGTGTAGGATGAGTTATGTACTAAACTGTAATAATGCCTTCTAGTGCAGCATGTTATCATGACGTCACAGATTCAAGTTATTCAAATAACACGTGAATTCAAAATAATAAAAAAGTATTCATTTTTTGCACTCATATGTGGTATCTAACAAAAATGGTAAGAAAATGTACTTTTCATAAAGCAAACTGAAAAGTAAGAGATTAACTGTACACTTGCTGTAATTATTTTTTGTATATCATGTCAGTACATCATGTGAAATTTAAATAAAAATTTAAATTTGGCATATTTCGAATTCAACACATCATTTGTGACATCACAACTTGTGTGTCATCTAGAATTTTGTTCAGTTTCCTACTTGCAAATATACAAGCTTGTCTTTGCTTCATCATTCATGTACTTGGATGTTGTAAATATGATATTTATGACTCTGACTTGAAGGGCACATAATACATAGGGTTATAATTCACACCTAAAAAGTATGAGAAAAGTAACAGTGAAGCTTTGATAATATACAGTAGCACAGCCATTCAAGGATAGAGAATAAGAGGAGGTCCAAGATGGTTTTGACATCAGGTTCGGAATAGCCGTCTTGGTGGAGCTCAGGATCAGCTGGCAGTGCTCAGGTCTCTTCCTCCAGCTTCAGATGAGAGGCAAATAAGTACGGACAGATCTGATGTCAGTAAATATTAGCTTTACGCCTGCCGCTACATTTGTATGTATATATGTTTCCATGATTCCTTGACAAGCTGATTGCATATTCAGGGGCAGATGTTTCTGGAGTTGTAGCGCAGGAGAGCGAGGGAGAGTGGTAGAGAGGAGGGGAGGGGGGGGCTCCTGTCAGAGGAGAAGGTAATTGGCCCCCAGGCGATGGCGGGTACAAAGAGAGAGTGCGAGAGAGGCAATAGCTCTCATCCTCCGCTCCCCCTCGCCGTCTCTCATCTCTGGTTCTCTGCAGATCTGATAAAGATAAACGTGTGGCAAACGTGTCATTTGATGAAGGAGGCTCTGGGCAAACACGGGCGACATGATGAGCCTGTGATCTGCCTGCATGAGTGTCAGCAGGAGACAGGCCAGAGATCTCAATCCAGAGCCTCGCTCTCACTCTCCAATTCTCTGAATGTCTCTTCTCCTGTTCAATTGGTAGTGCTGTTGTACATTAAAATCAGACACATACATTTATTTGCCTGTTCTTTTTTCCAAGCTCCATGAGCCAGATCCAAGTATGCCACATAATATAAAAAAGATTATGTGGCATATTTGTGGCATGAATCAAGAACAATATTCTTTGCTGGTGATCTTCCGGGTGATCAAAGCAGCCAAATCCCTGACAATATTCAACAAACAGCTGAAAACTCATATCTACCATGAGCCCTCAATTGCATCCTGCTGAGAAAAAAAAAAAAAAAAAAAAATATATATATATAGATATAGATATAGATATATATATATTATTATATATAGAACTATATCCCTCCCTGTTATATGTTGTATAGCTTGTGTTCTAGATGATGTTTGAATCATTGTATTTATAGGAATTTTTATGTTATTGTCTCCTTAAGATAAAATGCTTATTATATTCCTCACTTGACAAGTCGCTATATGTAATGCATATACACTCTAAAAAATAAAGGTGCTTTAAAAAGTTCTTCACAGCTATGCCATAGAAGAAGCATTTTTGGTTCAACAAAGAACCATTCAGTCAAAGGTTCTTTAATGAACCATCACTTTCTTACCTTTCTATAATCTGAAGAACCTTCTTTCGCCACGAAGAACCTTTGTAAAACAGAAAGGTTTTTCAGATGTTAAAGGTTCTTCTATGGCATCGCGAAGCACCTTTATTTTTAAGAGTGTAAGTGTAAATGTACAGTAAATATAGATTTAATATAGAATATAGAAGATATAAAGAGTGTAAAGAACAGAAATAAGATATTTTTCTATTCAACCTTTGTTGTATATTTTTCCATTTTGTTAGACTTGTGCACTTCCTAGTAATATTTATACATTTCAGTGTTTGATTTTAAATTCAGCATGAAATGGAAATTTGCCTTTTTATTGTCATTATCAGTTGCATTATATATTTTTTTTACCTTAAAACTTCATAACTTAATCTGGTGATGTATGACTTCTATCATTTTGTCTGTGAACTCTCCCCTTTCTTATAGTAGGCTGCAAACTTGCATTAAAAGGATAGTTCACCCAAAAATAAAAATTCTTTATTCACCCCTCAAACCAATTAGCGAAAGCTAGAGATTACTGTTTATAAAGTTTTAAATATGGATATTTTTCTCACACAAGCACATCCCTTTGCTTCAGAAGGCCTTTATTAGCTGTGTGAAGCACTTTTATGATGGATGGATGGATGGATGGATGGATGGATGGACTTTTCTGGGCTTCCAAATCTCAACCGCTATTCACTGCCATTATAATGCAAGGACATGTTTTAATATAACGGACTGTATCCATCTGAAAGAAGAAAGTCATATACACCTAGGATGGCTTGATGGTGAGTAAATCATGGGGTAATTTTTACTTTTGGTTGACCTCTCCCTATAAGATCCGCCTCCGCATGGAAGAATTGAACCATTCTTACATTTTTTTCTCTATTTTGACTTAGATATACATCACAATACAGAAGAAAAGATCTGTCACTATTTCCATCACATTGCAACTTTAAGGATGTATTTGTTTCATTATCAATTTTGGTTCTTGATGTGTTGTATCATCACTTGATGTGTTATGTAAAGTCGGGTACCTGAAGCAAAACCAGCTGAGAACAACTGGTCTATAGCATATTAAAGCATTTGCGTAAAACAGGAAACAGGAAGCACCAGTGAATGAAGCAGGAATCATGAGCACATTTTTGGACTACCTCTACAAAATAAATTGTGTGCTCATATATTTGAGAGAAAGAGAGCGAGTAGCTTTGTCAATGGAGTGTGTGTGTGTGTGTGTGTGTGTGTGTGTGCGCACACTCACGTCACCCAGCTTTGAAAGCCAAGCCCCCTGGGCGAGGGCTGTGAAGAGCTCGAATGAGACATGCACAATCAGTTCCACTCTTTAAACCTCTCTCAGAAGCATATCTACTGCCACAGCGCTGTCTTCACAGGCCTCTCCATCAGTTAGTGGGCTGTGAGCTGGCACACTGCTCTGGCATATTCTTCCTGGTCTCAGTGAGGTGCAGATGGAGACTCTTTTGCCTTATTATCTCTCTTTATTATTTTTTTTATTGTATCATTACTCAGTTCACACATTCCTATCTTAATTTCTACTGACAACCTCTATTTTTTATTGTTTCCTCTTGAAGGATATGACTTTGATCATGGTCTCTTTTTCAGGGATTGTTCACTTTATTGGTTTTCTGTCTTATTCTCTTAATTCTCTTAATAAGTTTCTTATTTATGCTGCATTCCATACAACTTGGAAAGTCTGGATGCTGGAAAATTTGAAAACAGTCTTTAAAGTTATCAGTAGACATAAAACGCCATAATACAGTTTGTAAAGTTGGAAAGTTTTAGAAAATACATGCTGCATGTCTGTCCCTCACAGCCTTATTTTCATCCTAATTTCAAAATGGTATTTTATCCATCTATTATTCATCTTTACACAGCTGGATTAGACTATTTAACTGATGTTTCCACTTTTAAATAACTGTTTTATGTCTAATTCTGAAGAATGACAAGCTGAGTAATGGGACAAATGAGAGTATAGAATGAGTATAAATAGGCCTGTTGCGCTTTTTGTTGTGCAATATATTTCCCCAGAAATAATTGCGATAAGCAATATTATTGTCATTTTAAGACCATATTATGTCACTGAATATATAATCATAATATAAACAGTATAATAATGCAAAAAGGCCTACAAACTTTCAAATGACAACAAACTTTTGATTCTTAACCCTTGTGCAACCTTATGGACATTTTTGTCCATTTTAGTTTTGTTTTTGTGATAATTTTGCCTGTGTTAATGCTAACTGCATACATTTTGGCTCAGGTGTGTATTTATATTGGAATGTTAAGATTTCACCCTCATTTCCTTTAATAAATCTATTTTACACTAGGTACAAAAAATAGTTCCTCTTAGGACCTTTTGGACAAACGTCCTCATTGAAACCCATTAAAACTGTGATTTTTCTAAACACAAGTTTGGCAGGTTGCAAAGGACTGTTGCATCCTATCTAGCACTAAGAACCACATGCTAATACAACGCAGAAAATGTGAGAAATTATGCTATCGATGGGCTGTGTATTATCAAGTGATTCATTCATTCAAGGGATAGTTGATCCAAAAGTGAAAATTCTGCAATTCTCCAAACCCATAAGACATTCGTTCATCCCCAGAACGCAAATTAAGATATTTTTGCTGAAATCCAAGAGCTTTCTGACCCTGCATAGACCACAACACAACTACCACTTTTAAGGCCCAGAAAGGTATTAAGGACATCTATAAAATCCATGTGATATCAGTAGTTCAACCTTAATTTTCTGACGCTATGAAAATAACAATGTTATTTAACAGCATGAATGAAGGTCTTACAGGTTTGGACCAACATGAGGGTGAGTAATTAATGACATGAATGTCTTTGCAACAATGCCAAGTGACATGTCACATGACCAGTGGTACCATTACGCAGAAACACGCGCAGGTCTGTCGGGATGCTGACATGTGTTTAGGGGTGGTTGTGGGAGGAGGGAAGGGTGGTGCATTTGGAGAGTGCCTCTCCGGGGGTCACCATGTTTGACTCTTCCCACAATCCCCTTAGAACAAAGGCGTCATTGACAGGAGGAATGTGCCAGGCCACCAGCTAACATGCTAACACCCTCCTCGAGCTCCCTCCCCCTTAACACACGGGGTCTAACCAAGTGATTAGTTGGGGATTAAAATATTTGCTGTGCAAATACCTGCCGTGGCTGTCCGAATCAACGCCACAGCGTAGTTCAAAGACACTCGTTGAACTCGAGCGGGACCTCTAAACTCATGCCTCAGACCCACCCAGACAGCTTCTCAACAGACCTCTAGACGTCTGCCAAGACGTCTACTAATGACCTGACCATAGTCATCTTTGCAAGACACAAATAACTTACTAAAACAAACATTCAACAAAATATAACATCTTTTACTGTCCCTTATGTTGTCCTAAACCTGTATTTGTTTTTTTCTTCAGTGGAACACAATCAAGAATGTTGGAAGCTTCTTTGTATGGACAAAAATCCAAAAGATATTTCTCAAATCTTCCTTTATGTTCCACAGAAATAGGTTAGTCATGTAGATTTGGAACAACCTTTGCTGTCTTTGAATTGAAAATCATCTGAGGAAGCATGTTTACATGTATGTTTGCGCTACAGCGGGTTATGAGGTATATTTAACCTTCAGTCTCAATCTTTTAGTCCAACTTTAACATGACTCAATTTTTGATTGAATATTTCAAGGATTAAATACACAACACTGTCTTTCACAGCATGTGCAGATGCTTTTTGTAGCTAGATTAACTTGTATACAAACTGGATTGAAGGTGCAAATTACGTAGGCAAAAAAGGTTCATAGTCCATTATCCAGTTTTTGTGATGTGTTTTTTTCAGTTTTTGGCTCTAGTCAGACCCCCGTCAACGGCTTTTCGGCGAATTTAGCATGTTGAATCGCTGTTGGTGCCACTGGTAAGAGAGATCACACTGATTGGCTGATCATCTTAGCGAAATGGTGAATGATTAGAAAAAAGAAAGCGGCAAAACAGTGAAACGAAGAGGGTGCACAAAGAAGATTTTTCTTATTTCTTTGCTACTTGGGAATTCCAATTCGCAACAATACCACTAGTTTTTTGATGTTGGCGTGATGTGTCACAGCTTTTAACTGCCATGGGTAAATAGATATAGAAGAATAACAGTGCGATATACTGTAGAAGTATTTGAGATACGCAGTGTGTTTATGATTATGATAATAAATGTAAAACAAATCGGATGATAAATACCAGTTTGCAACATCAAGCAGCCTAACAGACTCTTTTGGATCGCTAAAGTAGCCAGAAGCGACTCTGGAAGCCTTGCGCATTCAAGTGAAAAAAGTTTAAAAGTTAGGCCTTGTTCACACTAATAAGTTTTCATTTAAAAATGCATCTTTTTTTTCTCCATTGTGCCCTTTCGTACACACTGAGACTGTATTTTTGTCATGGAAAACAGCTTTCTGAACATGCTCTCTAAAGTGGATACATTTTAAAATGCCATTTTCACGTTGTAGTGTGGACTTGGAAAATGGAGGCTTTTTGAAAATTATGATGCATGTTTAGTCATGTGACACATATTGTACCAGTAGATGTCTATGTTTATACCGGTATTGTGCCTGTTAAATGTGCTATTCACTTTCACACTGTTGCTAAAGATATTTTGCTTTGTACTGTCTTCATATTACAGATGACAGAAAATTACAATCACAGTTGCTGTTCTGTGAATCCTGATAATTATCCTGCCAGAAGCATTGCATGAAAACGTAATACGTCTGTTACATCTTTATCATAACAGTGAGCTTTTATGAAGTTTTACACATGTGCAGTAATACTTCAAGGAAACTTTATATGGAAACTTTTAAAAAGGGTATTTTGTTTAAAACAATAATGTAATCAACTTTTAGTTTTTGTCATTATAACCAGCTGTTATTTAACAAAGAACTTCATAAAAACTAATTTATTGTGCACGCTAGCTGCCAAATGCATTATGACTCCATGGGTTGAAACAATGCTGACTGTAACACACACAAACACACAAACCCCAAACCATCAGTCCGACCACAACCTGTGCCTACAACAATGTGACCTGTACTTGTTTTTTTTTTGTTTTTTTGCAATCATGTGCAGTTTCTTTATTAAGGAGCCCTAACCCCTACGACTCCAACCTTTAGTATTATATTTAACCTCCAGCAGTCATTTGGCACCAGTTTCTCTTGATTTTCGGCTGCCTCCCTCCACACACCTTTTCATCACGCTGCATTTACTTATGTACGGCTGGTTGTTGAAGCAAAGATTTAATTACTTTCTGTTAAATTAATTTGAGAAGGAAAATAAACAGGCTGGTGGTAGGTCTGGGGAACAAAAGGCAGGGAGATGCTGGGAGCGACAGCGGAGAGTGAGAGTTGCTGAATGAGGCAAGGCACGCGGGGAAAGGAAAAAAAGCAGCCGGGCTCCGACAGGTTTCAATTAAACAGACCCCTAGCAGCTCAGACCAGTGCTACCTGCAGCCCTTAAGAAACTTATTGATGCAGTCTATATAAACATCAATCACTGTCAGGCATCAAGGCAGTCTTATGTTCATTCACCCCACACCGCTGTGACTACTACATGTGCATTTATTAAGATGTGATAGTTCATGGAAAAAATGAAAATTTTGTCATTATTTACTCACCCTCATGTATTTCTAAACCAGTATGACTTTCATTGTACCGTGAAACACAAAATAAGCTTGTTTTTATGCTATACTGGTCACTCTTTCCATGAAATTTTAATTAAAGCTTTTAAACGTCAAAAAGCACCATATACATGTCCTAGCTGTACTTAAAACAAATTGTGCACTATGTTCCACATCCTCTGAAGCCAAACAATAGCTTTGTGTCATAAACAGTTCCTTACTGACAAAAAAAATCATGACATTCACTCTCCTTGGTGCATTCAAGTTTTTTTATGTTTGATACGTGAACAAATCTCGTAAGGTCTTTTTCAATTAATCACTTAATTTGACTTATTCTTGAGTCATGAGATGGGTTTAAATGATTTATTTCAGTTTATAATTGATTTGATTCATATATAAACAGCTTTATTTCATTTAGAGATCAGAGGCCGTATGTATAAAGCCACTCAGAGTAAAATTTTTGTCTTAAATGTCTCAAAATTTTAAGAATGACGTGTTCACTTTCCAATGAACATATTACGTATTGAAGTTATATGATGATATGGAATTGACAGAATGATACAAACTTGATCATCGAGCCTTTTTTTTGTATCTAACCAAGTATCTGACCAACTTAATAACTTCTATTTTACAAATCAATGCTCTAACTTTTAGTTTTTTTTTTTTTTTTTTTTTTTTTTTGCTGGAAAATTGGAAAAGGTGATGTGTGGAGGGTTTTAAAGACCTCACATTTCACTTAAACCATCAAAATATGAAAGAAAAAAAAACACTGATCAGTGTTGCTAACTGCTTTTAATTGAAAGTAGCTAAAACAGTCTCTAAATGTAGCTGATGAAGGTGAGGTCATAATGGCGAGTTCACTGATCTGTATAAATATATCAGTGGGAGAATGTTGTAATCTAAATAAGGTTTGTCTAAGAAATTGATTTTGTTGCTAGGCATTTGAATAAAGGTGGTGAGGAAGTTAATAAACACTTACTTACTAAACACTAAACAATGTCAATGGCAACATTGACATTGACTACAGCATAATCAGTTATTAATATTTTGTTGGTCCTCTCTTGTTTTTGCATGTGTTTATAATTTATTTGTATGACGACATGGCCAAAAATTATGACCACACAATTTGGCATTTTTCATTACATTATTATTAGAAATAAAACAATTGCAAATATGCAATATGCTTACAAAATCAGTGACACTTTTATGAGGATTGTGGGCTTTTTTGGAGTTATTGGAGCTGTTGATGGAACTCATGTTCACATCATTGCTGCAACTGTAAATGAGGAGACATACCAATAGGAAAGGATTTCAAAACACATTGAAATTTGAATAGTCTTAATTAAATTGTTTTATGTAGTTACATCAAGTGATTGGTGCTGTGCTGCTGTGACTTCACATGGGCAGGTTCACTATTGGCTGTTTCAGAGGTCAAGAGTGACCATTTTGAGTCACATAAGTGTCCCCTCAGTCACTTAAGAATCAGTCTTGGACTTTACTGAAAGTTGCTTTTAGCTTCTTTATACAAGTCTCTTACTCTTAGAAAAGTCCTAGGACTATTCTTAAGAGCATTTCTTAGACATTTTATACATACAGGCCCTGTGGTCTTTGTTAATTTGTATTTGGCATTAGCATGGCTGTGAGGTTAGTGAGGTGAGTCAGCACTATGTACAGGGCCTGTTTTAATACCTTATTTTGGACTCACTCCAGAGCTTTTAAGAATACCACTCCCCTCCACATCTCACATCCTTCACCGCCTTGGCCACACATGTGTCGTACTTCATATTTAGAGCATTTTCAGAAATGTTGGAGGGAGGTGGCGCCTATGTCAACTTGAATATTTTCCAGTGAGTTTGCTGCTGCCTCCTTGCATACTGTACAAAAAAAGGAAGTGTATTTATTCCTCACATTCATTTTTTGTTTTTTTTGTTTTTTTGTATTCTGAAAGCCTAGAGTCAAGTTAAAGTTAAAAATATATATATATAGAGAGAGAGAGAGAGAGAGAGAGAGAGATCGTAGAAATAAAAGTGTAGTTGAGACTGTATTCCAGTGAAAAATATGATATGATTATAATAAAGAAGAACAATGCTATCCTGAAAATAATTTTCAACAGGTTGGTTTCAAGTTGTTCAGTTTCTAATAGTGATTTTGTGGCATTATGCCATAAACCTAAATCTAACTTCATTTATTATATACTGTCATAAACATGTTCAATTAGAAATTATATTTTGATTTCAAATTAAACATTTATTTCAAATTCTGTATTAAAAGAATGTGTATACCGGAAAACAGAAACAAATAGAAATGTTTTTCTGGTATATTTCTGCCAGAGCAAAACAACAAACATGTTTTTTTAACTACTTACGAAATAAACATCTCAAAAAGTGTTTAACTGTCACATGATTCGAACAGCTTCCGGGTGGTCACAGTTATGTCTCTCAGCTATGTCTGCCCACCCACAGAACGTAGGTGTTGGTAAATGAGTGGAAAATTTGGATGGGGGAAAGAGTGTGTGTGATTCTCTGTAGCCCTCAGCAGACTAAACCCATTATGCTACCTCCATAAGATCTGTGTGATGTCAATGTAGTGGAGGTGGTGTGCCAACAAATCATCCATTTCACAAGCATCATGTTGGTTTGGGAATTTCAACTCACTCCAATGTGAACAGTCACGTGCACTAAGGCACAAGCCCACAAGATGATACCCATTTACTCATTCGAGCATACATATACTTTTAACACTTCCAGAACTAGCCAACAGGTATCTATTCCCTGGGCCAGTACAGCTCAGCAACCAACATTCTTTTTCTGTCTCTTAAACTGAGTGTCAGTCAGGGGTAGTGAAGCATAGCATGTAATCTGTAAGTGTGGTGTGTTTTAAAATGACCCCATGAGCTCTCTTAATCACTTTATCAAATTGTAAGATCAATAAAGCTTAGTGTCTATGCTGTGTTTTATTATAGATCGGCAAAATAGAGACAGTGTACTCAAGAAACACAATTCTTGGCACTTGTGAGTTTTTGCACTAATATTAAGTAGGATTAAATGGGTTAGGAGGTTTGCCGATTTTTGGAAGTTCAGTGCGGATGGCTCAGGCTTTGGGTCATGTGACCATTGCTGAATGGGCCCTGTGACCAGCTGCAGGGAATTTTATACAACATGCACATATATGCGTCTATTTATTTGAAATTATTAATGCATTAATGATATCTTAAACTAGAGCACTATATTATATATTATTTAACTTATATAGTCAAAAATGGCTAAGGATGTTATTGTTGTTATTAAAATATGCACAATTAATAATCATCAATGAGCAAATCAGCAGTGATTTTTAACCCTTATTGTCTATATAAATCTTCCACAGTTTTGTTAGATATGGTTACAACAAAACTAACAAATAATGTGCGATAACATTTCTAATCAAAGTACTACTTTGGGTACTTTATATTCACTCTAACCCCCACTTAGAGTGTAACAGTGTCTTTATTTGATTGCACACCAGTTTTAACATCGCAAGAATGCTTTTTTCAACTAAAATTTGATAACACACCACTGAAATCCCTTGTTTCAACTGAAGTGTGCTCAATTATTCCCACTTTAATTAACAGTCAAGTTCCGGAACACTAGAAATCAATTCAGTTTCTGTTGATTTGTGTTCCTTTGTAAAATGTTTTCTGTTTCAGTGTTTTTCTATGATCTATAAGCCCTGTTAAGAAATTGAAAATTTTCTGGTGTGTGTTAAAGAGACAAAAAGAGAGCGATAGAGGACGAGAGATATACAGACTGGGAGAATGTGATGCCTGTAACTGTGGGTGGCATGAGGAGCAGCCTACCTAATCTGCTGTGCCTCACTACACCCTAAACAAGGATTAGACACCATGGCCAGGCCTCATGACTGCCCTGCTGCCGTAGCACACACACAGACCGCATTTGTGTTTGCGTCAACTTCTAATCCATATTAAATAAGTTTACACAGCCTTAACAAGGCTTTTGGTAAATGGCATGACAGCCCTCACTTCTCCAAGCAGAAGTTATACATTGATGCACGTTAAATTATTTGGGTGTCAAGTTAATTTGTGCACTCATTCATATCTACTGTATAGTATATCTACTATAGTTTTGGGTAGGTTTGAGTTCCTTTTTGAAGAATTCTTGATAGAACGTTGAAAATCTGGATCTTTCTCACATGGACCAAACATATTTTTTTCCTGCTCAAACATTTGGTGCTTTACCAACGGAAAAAAAATGTTGCATGTGCCCATCAAAAGAGCATCGAAGTTGAAGATTTGTGTTTTCTGTGAAAAATTACTTGTCTTGAGTCATCAGCTCAAGTCCAAGTAATAAGTAATTGCAACAAAATCAAAGTGAAGTCTCAAGTATTCTAATATTTACCAAGTCAAAGTCATCAAAATTGTGATTTGAGCCTCACTCGGGTCCACATATGAGATAGATGCATATACAGATAGATTACTTTTGCTAATGCATTACTTTTTCCACCCTAGTTAGTAAAGTGTAATGGAAGAATTAATTGCTTTTCCTGCAAGTATCTGAACCATGTGGAGAGGTGCAGTCCTGATAGAAAATAAGTTCCAGAGCAAGTGTGTCTCCTGGAAGAGTGAAATCCTCCCCATGAGAGCTATTTGTCAGGGTGTCTGCCTACTCTCTTTGCCATCGCTGTTCGGTGTAAATATTCATGAGGATTTGAGCAGTATAAATAGCAGAGGTGTCCACACTGCCACAACGCTTTCTATCTATGCAGAGAAAAAAGACGGCTTAATGGGCTTATTATGAGGCACATTACATCACCAATGCCCAATTAAAAATCTCCGTAAGAGGAGCGGAGGCAGCTTATGCTGGTAAACTTTGAACAGTGTGCTTTCAAAGTTGCAAGTGAAGGCAACTTGTGACTGTGAAGTTGGGAGTGTGCTCAAGCGAGTGATGTTACTAGAGCCCCTTGAGACTATAAATAAGTACAACTAAGGTCACTTTTTGACTCTAGAAGAAATAGTTGGTCATTTGATGCTGTTCTAGTATTGTAGGTACAAATGTCTTGGCATCATTCAATAATGGGTGTTTAGCTTTGTTGCTTAGGTAGTCAAAAGTCTCTAACCATAAGGATGCAGGCATTAAACAAAAAGTCATGAATTCTTGGTATCTTTTAATAAAAGATTTACAGCTTACTGAAATATAAGCCTTAACATTGTTTTGTAGTCCAATGATGTTACAATCAACATTCAAAGTTGTAAAGTTCTGGATGTGTGGAGAAGCAGGTCAGATTTACGAGATAAGAAGGCGGGGCCATGCAGTGTGGGGTATATGTAAAGTTAGGTTAATAGGTTTTGTAGGGGAGCTCGACGATCACCTAGAATGTACAACACACTTCTGAGAACATGTCATGGATGCCTGCAACTTGTGTTATAAACAAATACAGCTGCAATGGCAGGTGGGCAGGTGTGCAAGAGATGGGAGCGAAGATGTAGAACAGCAATCTCATGATGAGTCCAAGCCTGATAACGAATGGGAGATTGGGCTCAGTCAGGACCTAGAAGGCGACAGGAAAGATGAAGAGAAAAGGGACATAGAGAAATTCTAGAGGACAAAAGTCAGCAGGCAGTAGCAGCAGGCAGCCCCTAAGGACTGGAAGCACCCTGTTCTCCCAGGCCTCCCCTCACTGGGTGCTGGACCAGATGCAGATGTGGAAAAGGGAGAGACAATCGGGCCGGGCAGCACGATGGGCATGAAGGGAGGGAAATGGGGAGAGAGAAAGAGAGGGGGAACAAGTACCATCCCCGCCGCTTTTTATCGCAGCCATTGATCGTGGCATGTGTGCATTGATCCAAGTCGACCATCTGCTAGAGTTAGATAAGCATGTGAGGGTCTGGGCATTGTACTGTCACTCAGAGAGAGAAAGAGAGAGGGAGAAAGTGAGAGATGGGGGGAAAGAGAGGGAGAGACGGCGAGAGATTAAGCGGAGAAATAGTGAGACAGTGCGAAAGACAGCGAGAGAGAATGTTAGAGACGGAGGAATAAAGAGATAGGGTAGAGTCAGCGAGAGAGGAGAGAAGTGATGATGATGGGGAGGGAGGGATGGATGGATGGGGGTTTGCTTCTGCTGCAGGGAATTACGGAGGCAGGATTAGCCTCTTCACTCCCAGGAAACTGAATTTTAAACGGCTGTCTCCTGGCTCTTTCCCTTTCTCTGTCTCTTTCACTCTCTCCCGTGCTAACCCTACCCCCACAGTGCCTTTTTCTCTCTCAACTGTACCTCATCAGATATGTACCTCATCAGAGTTTGCATGTCCTGTGTTCCAAGTGATGGGGTCACTACTGTCCAATAACATCATATTTACCCTGAAGGTCCACGGAGTCATCAAAGTTCCCTCCAGACTCTTTGTCTGCCTCCTGGTCTCAAATCTCCCATGTTCATTTTCTTTGCCTGTTAAAGTTAAGTTGAGTATCCCAATGCCATCTATCCATACTTTGTTCTCTGGCCTACCCTTGTCTTCCAACCTTTTTCAGTTACTAAAATCTAACATTTGGTCTACCCCAATCCTGGGCTTTTTAGTTATAGCCGTAAAGCAAAAAGTATTACATTTCCCTTGTTCACCCTTAACAAGAGTGTTGCCTAGAAGGAGGTCTCAAATCTCTGAAGATGCTAATTCAGTACTAGTTATCATGGCAGTAACTCTTGTAAGGTCCTCCATACTTGTAACTGAGGTAAAGACCAAGATACCTCTAAAGATGACGTGATTTTTTTGATCATTTGAGAAGTTTCTTGGTTCCTGAGGAAGGCCCCCTCTTTGCTCTTGTTCTGGAGTCTTTTTCGGAAGATGAATACTAAGGTTTTTGAGAGTCTTGCGGCATACCCTGTTGCCTGGGAGCCCACAAAAGAGCAACAACAGCTTTCCGAGAGACACAAGGTATTCTGCCACCCACACCTCTTTTAGCCTTCTCCGCCCTCTGTCCTTCCATCCCGCACTCCATTCTCTCTGTTGTGGCAACTTTTTACTCCACTTCATTTTCCTCTTTAGAATGTGCACATTGGGGTCTGACTCCCAGTTAGGACTGTGCCATTGTTGAGGTGTGTGGGGGGGGGAGGTTCCATTGGGTATGGGGGGATTAGCGAGGCCGGTTGGATCATCTTACAGCCGCCAACCCCCCTCCCGACCAGACCCATGGACAATGGGGATTAAACTTCTCTTATTCTTCCCCCCAAATCGACGGGATGACAAAGACGGTATTCCTCTGGGCCTTTTAACACCGGGCTGCACAGCTGAAGTTACGGTCGGGGGTGGCTAGGGACTGCGAGAGGGGGTGCGAGGGCGCCTTGGAGAAAATTAATCCTATGGAATTTTCTCCCTCACCTCTCCTTCTCCTGCTCATTGCAAATGGAGCTTTGTGGCCCCTCTCTGCTATCTTGCCCCACCAATCACAATGAACGAACACACACATACACACATGTAAGTTGGTGAAAGGGGCACAGGAAGGATAACACTGACGCCTTGCTCCATGTTTAACACCCTAAAAGAGAAACCAGCAGACGCCAGCCAGGAACGCTTTGAGTAAAGACCAATAAAGATCTACGTGAGCTGGTGTGGCAGCAAGGGCCGAGGTGTCAATAAGCTCGTTTGGCAGTTGACAGTGATAGCTTTAATTAAGTTTCTTATACACCGGTCTCCCGCTGGACATCCACTTAGTTTAATCACCATATGCCATTCAGAGGCGGCCTACACGCGTAATAGCCTTTTGAGTGCCTCTCACATCACTTCCACACCATTGCAGCTTGTTCCCACTGTATTTGTGCTGGATTGGAAGTGCTGCATGTGCTGCAGGTACAAAACATCAATTATTTTCCCCTAATCTATGAGGCCAATTTGAACCAACATCCAAAAAAGAGGACCAAAAAAACAAGGCAGCTTTGGTGATAACTAATGGTTTAATGTTAGCATCATTCACAATGAGCATCAGGTTTCCATTGAAACTTGCTGCTGTTGTAGCTGTTGGACCAGCATAGCTATACAGTTTCCTACCTAACTCTTGTTGACCAGCATGTTCTTTTTGTTGTAACTTGACTTAACAGAGTTGCAAGTTAACAAGCCTGCTGGCCTGGAGAGTAAACTGTCATAGCCATGCTTTTCATCAACAAAACTGAGCTGGTGTAGCTGGTTGTCTAGTATAGTCTTTCATTTTGACGAAGGAAGTCTTGTTAATTTTGGTACCTAGTGAGGGTACCTGCATACCATCATCCTACTTTGTTACTGCTGTATTTTCGTCTGGGTAATCCTACCTGTGGATACTAAGGGTGCTTTCACACTTACACTTGTGGGTTCATTTGATTATCCTGTTTTCCAAACTGTGGTGCACACCTGCAAACCATATCCTTAACTGCTTAAAAAGCTGGTCTAGAGCAGTGGTTTCCGAATTACCGAATTACCTACTGTTTTTTGACAAACACCAAGGTCGTGCAGTAACTTAATTGCCATCGGAATTCACATCTCTGAGTTTTTGAGAAGAAATCGATTCACAGTTCAATGTTTTATACCTTTTTGACTACTGCAGAACACCGTAGCCTACAACTGGTTTGCTTCGCTGTAATTTGCATGTATTACTGAAATGCTAGAAAGTGTTTAAAAAAAAAACATTACTTCGTAACTGCTCCAACACAGGGAGTGGGAGCAGAAAGAGAAGAAAAAGCACGTAAACATTTGAAATGTGTCTTTATGGCAGCAGCAGGTATGCAGTGAAATTTTAAAATGTGTACTATATGGTGAAGTGGTGCCTGGATAAGTATACTCTTTATTTATTTAAGGTATTGTTTGCGTTATAATGCACTGATTCAAATTAGTAACCAATAAGTAATTATTATTTTACCACTGCGCGCATGAACAGGCGGCATTTCTGTCACTGTCTGTCGGCATCCTCTCTGACTGGGATGCGGGACGAAGTGGGCATGGGCGCAATCATATTTCAACGAAAGCCTCAGTGTCTTTACTGGGTGTTTTTAGGGAATATTTGCATTTATTCATGTGTGATTGGATTATCTATTCGTGTGGTGGACTGTCATGATTTTGGCTAATGCAAGACACTACTGAAGCCTACTCTACACCACTGATATATCCCGTATAAATAGGTATATTTATAATATCCTGTATAAATAGGTATATCCCGTATATACATACTGTATAAATATCCCTATTTGTTTCCCTATTTTTAAACAGATTTAAATTGCCTAATCAAATAATAAATATGATTATGTTATAAAATATGCTTGCAATAATATGAATACAGTTTACATACATATTTTAAATACATTGTACACAATAACAATACATGTGTAAATAAAATAAATTTTAATTACAGCAGATAATCATGTGACTGGCCATATGAGCAGGGCGTTCCCGAGTTCGTAGGATCACAGAACTCGCTTCTCCACTGTGAATAAATCGCCCTCCGAATCCATGTGTTTTATCACTGAGGTGATATGTACATTTATTTTTACAGACGTCCATATGAGAAACAATTACCGTCCGAATAGGACTTTGGAGTCCTTACTAATGAGCTGATAAGTTAAATCAGGTGTGTGTAATTAGAGAGATATCTAAAAGGTACAGTGTTGGGGGTTCTTCAGGTCCAGGATAGAGAACCACTAGTCTAGAGTACAGTTCGTGTGGACTCTGGTATGGTTTACTGCTAATATGAACCTGGCAGTCCTAAAACACTCCAAAACACCTGCCTGGAAATTTCTAGTATGCCTACTAAGTTAATTGTGGTTGGAGCTGAACTCTACAGGACAGTGGCCCTCCAGGACCAAGCTTGGACACCCCTGTCCTAAAACTTACAGTGGAACCTGCTATTGATGAGATGTGATTTGTTCAAATTGTGTGTGTGTTGTGCTCACTCACTTTCCTGACAAGCAGGACTGACACACTGTAAGCTAAGAGACAAACTCTGTTTTGGACCAAGCAATCAAACATAGTGTGAATGCACCCAGAAACAACTTTTAGTTACTTCAGGGGTGTCTAAACTCGATTCTGGAGGGCCACTGTCCTGCAGGGTTTAGCGCCAACTTACCTCAGCACACCTGTCTTGAAGTTTCTAGTATTCCTAGTAAGACCTTGATTACCTGGTGCAGATGTCTTTAATTGGGGTTGGAACTAAGCTCTGCAGGACAGTGGCCCTCCAGGACCAAGTTTGCTTAATATTTTACCTTTTAAAACCGAGGTCTCCAACCCTGCCCCTGGAGAGCTACCGTTTTGCAGATTTCAGCTCTAACCCAAATCAAACACACCTGAAGTGGCTAATCAAGGTGTTTAGAGCTACTTGATAATTACAGGGTTGGAACTGAAGTCTACAGGACGGTAGCTCTCCAGGAGCAGGGTTGGAAACCACTTTAACTGTTCAGTCTAAAAGGGGCAATTGGTGGGCCAAACTGATCCCATTGCACCTTGTTGTTTCCAAGTCCATCCCAGTTGTTTAATGTCAATCCGTTAACGTGCGCTGATGAGTGGTAACCTTGAGTTGTTTTGCTGGGGGTAGTGAATGTTGGCCTTCAATAACAAATGACAACCTTTCACACACAATACAAGCTGAATGATTTGCCTCATAAAAAAAGCATCTTTTACTTATTAGGGCGAGGATATGCAAAATGTTTGCACGTTATCTTGTTCTTTTCACCCTAGCCTCTCTCTCACCCCTCCTCTCCTATCTCTCAGTTCCTCTTTCTCACTCCCACTCTCAAACATGCATGTTTTCTCCCTCCCTCGCTCTTCCTCTCTCCGCAGTAAATAAAAGATTAAATGAGTGTTCTAAAAACACACACTGGTCACCAGAAGATAATTGTTTCAGCTTTGTTTACTGTGCGTGAGTGTTTTCTCTCTCTCTTCTCTCCTCCCCCCTCGTCTTTTTTTCTTTTTCATTGTGCACCATAATTAAAATTCCTTTATTTTCAAAGAAGTTTTACAAGAAGAAGCTAAATTGCCTTTTTTGTGTTTATGTTGCTGTCATTAGCCCACTGTCATATTTTAGGAAGAATGAGAAAGGAGAAAATAAGAAAGAAGTGGAGAGAGAGAGAGAGAGAGAGAGAGGGAGAGGGAGAGAGAGACTCACTCCGAATGTCCTTGGGAAAGACAGGAAGATCCACTTCATAGCATGTTTATTCAGTTCATGCTGTCCTTTAACCAATCTCTCCTCTATTGCAACCCATCTCCTTTCCTCTCTCTCTTTTTAGAAAAGATCAGCTCAAAGTCATTTCGTCTCAAAGGGTTTGAACCTCTTCTGATGTGCTGAAATTAGAACTATACTCATTTGTTGCATTGTTGATGATCCTAATTGACACTATGCGTTATGCAGAATTTTTTAGATCGACAAATATAACAAAGGACATGAATATAGTGATTCCCTAATGGGTCTGAACCGTCTGTGCTTAACCATGCCTATCAGCAGACAAACACAATAAATCTGAATTTCCGGAGCGTGTGAGGATGGTGTCATGGATGTTCTGCAATCACCCTCCCTTTCCGGTCTATTTTATTTTCCCCAAACACTGCATTTGGAAAACAGACAGGGAGCTTGTTATTAAAAAGGTGACAATGAGATTTTGAGCTAAAATTTGCTACATGCCTCTTTCGTAACCAATGCACGATCAAGGCCATCTGACACCAGCTGACTGTGAATTGCCACCAGAGGCCTGATGCCAGCATACTCATCCTGTGCCGCCACTGCAGAAAAGGAAACATAGCAAATTAATATTCAACTATTGACTAGAATAGAAAAACAGCAATTCAGTGGCAGTAACCAACACTGTTTTTAATCCCAAAAGCACTAGAAGGATTTATGCTAAATGGGTAAGTTGATGATCACTCATTAGAAACATTATTTTTAACATCTGTGCCTTGGTGCGTGTTCTGCCGCACTGAGCTGTGATGCTCAAATGAATGATGTGAGTTTGAATTTAACTTGCAACATTTCCAAAGACCAAAAAAAGGAAAAAAAGAGTTGCCTTTTATATTTCAGCACCTGTGACACACACACACACACACACATATCTCTCCATTTCGATCATGCTTTCCTTCTGCTTTTGCTTAGTCAGGCACTCATAATTGAATCTCAGGTTAAGATTACTTCTAGCAGCCACACTTGACTCGGTCAAAAACAACTATTACAAAGATCCAATGTTTTTTTTACACGGCTCTTCACATTGATTAGGCAATGTGCTGCCATGAGAAATGCACTGGATTCTAAATGACAGTCATTTGCATTAAATAAGGAGCGTGGGGCACTGGGGACCTTGCCTGCCTGAATCATATTGGAACTGGAAGTAAATCACACAGCGCTATGGGTTTCATTCGCTGTGTGTTATAGTTATCACACTTGTGATTCAAACATGTTCTCATCAACTCTTCTGTATTATGTATATAAGTAGATTTTTTTTTTCCTAATAATATAGAAAGACTTTCTTTTCTTTCTCTGTAGCTAACAATTGGATTTCACTTGACCCATAACAACAGAACTAGTTAAGTATATTTCAATTGAAATAATAATACTTTTTTATTTTAATCAATTATTATAATAAAATAATTATATTTTATAATATATATAAAATATTTATAATATTTATATAATAATATTTATTATATATATTATTATAAAATGTATAATTTCATCTTTCACAACTTCAAACATAACTTTAATGGCAAAAGATATGGCAAGGTTTGCATTTATGCTGAAAAAAAAAATGTGAGATTTATTTTGAAAATTGTAACTTTTACAAAGAAACTACAACTAAATCTAACATTACATTTTGAAGCAGAAAAACTGAAATAGTATTTCCTTGTAAAACATACCCCAATAATCTTTTTTAGAGTGTACAGTAAAGTAATAATGGATATGAACTGCTTGTTCATTCTTACACTGCATTTCATACTGAAAGATTAAACCAGCATAGATGCCGTTTGCCGATACAGATTGGTTTGTACTTGTTAGTTTTGATGCTGGTCTAAATGATGGACCAGCAGACATAATGTTCATTTTTTAATGCAAAATAGCCCTGCTGGTTAAGTTAGCTAAGAAGCCCAGTGGTACACCAGCATCGCATGCTAGGGGACCAGCATACAAAACACAACATATGCTGGTGACCAGCTATGCGGGTCTTTTCAACAGGGTTGGAGTTCTAAGAAAAAAAACATATCATAAATACACATACAGTAAATCAGCTGTAGCTGGCTGGCATCACTGAACAAGGACACAAGCAAGATTAGAATAGATCTTGAACTACAACAACCGTTAATGACTTGGGCTGTTTTAAATTTCTTCATAGGTTTGACCATGTGTCCTTTCTAAGTCCCACTCTCCATCATTTAACCTCCTGGTCAGAAGAGAAGAACAGAGGAACAGAGGGTGCTGGGAAAGGAGGGGTGAGTGAGGTAAGAAAGAAAGAAGGCCTCTAAAAAAAAATCTTTTTTATTTTCAAATGAAAGGCCAAAAAACGTTTTGCTTGCCTCCTCCTGAAGCGCTGTCAAACTCAATCAGCAGTGAGGACTGCTGATGGCTGTTCATTGGCCAGACTCTAGTTGTGGACAATGGAGTTTGCTGTGAGCCACGGCGCACACACATACTCCGCAGCCAATCACGGCTCTCTCAGAACAAGCCTGTTAGAGAACAGTGAACAAAACCCTAAAGACACGTATTTACCGCATAAACAGAAAGGCATAAACATTCACCACTTTCGCAGAAACCATTGTTCGACATAAAAGAGAAACCGATACAACTTTGCTAAATAACAACATTACGGCCACCTGCTACAGCGTTGCCTCGTATCCGCAACGCACAGCAAAATCAGAATTATAAACATAACACCTCCATAAAACAAGCACAGAGACACACAAATCCACGTGTACACACAAATGAAAATGGGCCTATAATATGAGTGGGGTAAAATGGCCTTGAGCCTCAAGCCCTTTGCTCAGAACCCAAAAAGGCCTTGAATAGACAAGCCTCAAATCACATTGTCGAACAAATCTGGTATTAAGAAGAGGAAGAGAAGACTTTGCCCCAATTTACCGTCTCTGAAGACTTTAGTTAAGCTAGTTACTCTGGAGCTTAGGTGGAGATGAGGGGGCTACGCTAGTGTGTGTGTGTGTGTGTGTGTAAATCCCTCTTCGTGTTTCAGGGACTGGGAGAAGGGGCCACTGGTCGCCAGACGCCCAGAGTCTGACACTCCTTCAACTTGAACCCCCCTCTTGCCAAGTCTGTGTTTACCCGCACCAAACAATAGGCCTGCTATTGGCAATTAAATGGCATTTGGAGATCCCTGGTGCAAGTTAATGGTATTACTGTTGTGATTCTTTCTCTGAATGGTGTGAGGGATTTCTTTCTGCACCAATAAAACACAGCTCACCGTCTTACCAGCATTACATAGCTTACCTAAGGCTTATGATTCACGGCTGCGTGATTACCGTTTGACTGTTTCTTTAAACGGCATAGTCACAGCTATGGCTGCCGGGCCAGTCTGCTGGATTGCCTCATATAGCCTCATTACCCATTTCATTTGTCTCGCCATGTTGCCTGTTGGTCGCGAGTCACTGTTAATCTCCAAATTGAAATACATCAAATGCAGTCCTATGTGGCAGTGCGTTATTCGCCCACATACTTGTTTAACTTTGACATTTTGTAACTCTACTGATCTTTTGCTTTTGCCTGTTTCATCTTTCATAATGATAAATATGTAATATTTGTGATACAAATATTTTGCCCTAGCTTTCCCTAGTTTTAAAGTTTTTTTGAATGTGCACACACTACCTTATATTTCTCCAGATAGTCCTAAAAAAATACTTACAATAAAACCTACAGAAGCCCCATAACATTTTTGTACACTTTTAAATCAATCTCTAAAAAGTATGAATGCCATAATAAACAATCAATAAAAAGAAAAAAAAGTCTTTATTTAGATATTTGTTTATGCAACGAAATTCATAGTTTTTTAAGCGTTACGTGAAATTCATCAAAAATTAATTTCCATCTACTCCCTCCAAAATTATTAATGTTAGTGAATCATAGCTCATAGTTAATGTGATGAACTGCATGTAAATATTAAAGAGTTAGTAAAGAGTAAAGGGTTAGTTCATCCAAAAATGACAATTCTGTCATTAATTACTCTGTTCCAAACCTGTAAGACCTTCGTTCATCTTCAGAACACAAATGAAGATTTTTTTGATGAAATTCAAGAGGTCTCTGACCCTCCATAGACAGCAAGGGTTCTTCTACATTCAAGGCCCAGAAAGGTACCAAGAACATCGACAAAATAGAAGATGTGACATCAGTGGTTCAGTTGTAATTTTATGAAACTACGAGAATACTTTTTTGCAAAAAAAGAAGCATGCGAGGAAAGCATGCGCATACATCACGATATTCTCCAAAATTATGCTAGGCTGATGCAGAGGAGAAGAATTGTTAAATAAAGTTGTTATTTTTGTTTATTATTCTCATAGCTTCATTTATTAGTTCAATTATGATTGAACCACTGATGTCACATGGACTATTTTGTTGATGTTCTTGGTACCTTTCTGGGCCTTGAACATGGAAGGGACCCTTGCTGTCTATGGAAGGTCAAAGAGTTCTTGGATTTCATCAAAAACATTTTCATTTGTGTTCTAATGACTGGTTTGGAACAACACGAGGGTGAATAATTAATGACAGAATTTTCATTTTTTGGGTGAACTAACCTTTAAAACATCTCTGTAAATTTGAAAGTTGGGTAAAAGTAATTAAAAATGACAACTATCAATAAAAAATGAAAATTTTAGATGTATAATTTATGCAATTAAATCCATTAGTTTAAAAGTGTGTTTTGAGTATACAACATGGCTTTATTTTGGCAAGTTGTTGCTCACCCCATCAGTATTGCACCTTTCACTAGTTTCTTTGGTTGTGCAGATGGATTGTTTTTCTTCACCATCATCAAAAAACAACACTAAATATATGTACGGCACAAAAAAGAGCAGTTATTTCTTCGCTTTTTTACTTCTTCGTCTAAGAATCCTTTCACAATGTCTACTATAGCTCCCACCCTCCACTCTCGCCCTCTCTGTCCCTCGTCACTTGTTTGCCCAGAGATCCTGTTTAGTGTGTCTTTTTCTCCCAGACAAGGGGCTTTGAGAGGAATATGAAAAGACAGATTTAAAGGTGAGAGGTGCTGGGGGGGAGGAAGGAGGGAGCGGGGGGCTGTACTATAATAGCTCTCCTGCTACATTCAGATACTTTGCTTTTTATCAACTGGAAGAGGAGGGGTTCGCCAATATATATATAAAAAAAACCTCCACATGCAAAGGTCAAGTTTCTGAGGAGAGAGGAATTGAGCGGCGAAGAAAAATTCTGACTGTGTTTAACTGGCTAAATGATTTTTACCCAAACGATGACATAGCGCTGACCCTCAAAGTAATAGATATCTTCTTTATTAACTGAGAGAGTGTTTAATATTCCAGTCACTATGCAAGAGCGCTGTATGCATTCCTATTTCTAAACACATGTCTGTTCTGACTTCAAAAAGAGATTTTTAGAGTGTTCTGTTATTTTATAGAAAATTATAATTATTTGAAGAAAAATGCTATAATTTTGCATAATTGGTCTATAAATGTGTAATTGTATTACTTATTATATTATTTATTATATTAAATTTGTCATTCAAGTTTAATCCGTTTGGAGAACAAGATCAAGGACTGACACGGGTCAGATTCAAACTCATTACTCTAGACCGAGCACCACAACTAAATGTGTCAAGCAATGCTAATTTCAAGGCCAAAGCTCTGACTCATTCTGCTTAATTTTTTTCTTTTCCAAGTTTCTTTTCCTTTATGTTTAAACCAACAAATTCTGTCAACATTACATCTGTCAAGGGTTTTCCCCAAAACATGGCACCTGGATGTAACATCCATGGCGTAAAACTGTGGGTTAAGAAGCCTGTCTAAAATGCCAGGGGGGATATAACAATCAAAATTGTACACGTGTCTAGTTAAAGGAGCCAATTAAGTAATGACATAGCGGGGGAGTCAGGATCAACACTGCCTGAGGAAAACCCATCTGAGAAACACACACACTTACACAGGGCTGTCATAGCCGCAGGCTCTTTCACCTCTCGCACACTCAGTGTGTCAATAGCAGCTTAGTTGCATAAACCGTATTTTGTGTGGCATTATAGGGAATATTATTATTAACATTATCACTTTTTACCTGGTGAACGTGTCATTGGAAATGTGTAATTGGCTTCTGGATGTCGCAAAATGTTATAAAGAAATGTAAATGGGCTTAAATTAGAAGTACAAATTTTTTTCATCAATGGTGCATTAAATGAATCAAAAGTGACAGTAAAGACAATATTTGTATTTATATATCAAATAAATGTTCTGAAAATTAAGCTTTGATTCACAAGAATAAATTACATTGTAATAGAAAACGTTTTTTAAATTGTCATATTAATGTCACAGTGTTGCTGTTTTTACTATATTTTGTATTAAATAAATGCATCCTTGGTAAGCTTTAGAGACTTCTTTTGAAAACATTAAAAACCAAACTTTTAAAAGGTAGTATATATAGTCTAGCCAAAATGTATTCAGACACCTTTAACATTTGCCACATTATCACAGTTTATTCACTATATTTTGGAAAATGGTAATACAATCTGACAAGAACTCATAATTAAAACTGTGTCAGAACTAATTTATCTTGATAATCACAAATGAATTACAGTCAAACCAAAATATATTCAGACACCTTCGAAATTTCCCATGTTATCAGTTTATTTGCTATAGTTTAGAAAAAGGGTAATGAAATATGACAAGAACTCAAGAGTTACACTGTGTCAGAACAAATTCATCTTTAAAATGTTATAGAACTTTAATAGAAAGGTATGTAACAAAACATGATCAGGTCAAAGTGTCAAATAAATTTTTGGTTCCAAATTTGTATCAGTTTTACTGGTAGTCCACTGTATGAAGAATTTCTGGGTATAATATGTCACAGTTTACTTTATTTTGCTATCCTCACTTACATTAATGAATATTTATATCATAAACAGATTTTTGGGAGACAACAGAGGCAGAATAGGGACTTATTGTGGAATAATTAGGACATTTTGTAGACTAAATTAAAACTGAAAATTAAGTCATCCTCATGAGCTTCAATATGCAGCTTGTTGGGCTGGAACATACTTTATGCAAGTTAATGAATGCAAGAGTTTAATTTTATGCGTTGTTCACCCAAAAATGCTGTGATTATTTACTCAGCCTCATATCGTTCCAAATGCATAAGACTTTTGTTCATCTTCTGAACAAAAATTAAGACTGACACGGAAGAGAAGAAATTGTTGAATAAAGTCATTATTTTTGGATTCTTCACTCACAAAAAGTATTCTTGTAGCTAGGTAACATTACGGTTAAACCACTGATTACGTAGTTGCATTGCTGTTTAGCAGGCTCAGAAAGCTCTTGGATTTCATCAGAAATATCTTACTTTGCGTTCCGAAGGAGAACAGAGTTTTACGAGTTTGGAATGACGTGAGGGTGAGTAATTAATGACAGAATTTTAATTTTTGGGGTCTACTATCCCTTTAAACATTTCAGCAAGTGCATGTTCAATTCTCAGCATGGCCACAAGGGGCACTATAGCAGACATTAGTGTTCATATTCGATAATACGGTCTCTTAACTAGTTGCTTATTAGCATGCTTATTACTAGAATATTAGCCATTTATTAGCACTAATTAAGCACATATTAATGCCTTATTCTACATGACTTTATTCTACATCCCTAATCTTACCCAATGCCTAAACTTAACAACTATAGTTGTTAAGTATACCCTACTTACTATTAATAAGCAGCAAATTATGAATTTATTGAGGGAAAAGCCTTAGTTAATAGTGAATAAGTGTTCCCTATTCTAAAGTGTTACCTAATATTCTTCTTCAGGAGTCATTTGTCTCTGTCAGCTCAAGTGTTGTTTGAGGAGGAAGTAAAAGCTAGTTGAACTGTCAACATGTTTACAGACATTTGAAGGTAAATCTATAACCCTTTGGAGCACTAAGGTTCGCTATGGCCTTATAACACGTTACATATATTCAAACATTACTGTCTATGTTGGCGTTGATGTAACTCCTTGTCGGATTTAATACGTTATTCAATGTTGCAGTTGTAAAGATTGGTGTAATTACTGTAGGGGGAATTTTATATAATTATTCTTAAAAAAAATGCGACTGGCATTTCATAATAAGTCCATTTCTGTTCATCAAAGAGATGGTGATTCTCACCTTTCTCTCTGATTCTGTTGTTTCATTGTTTTTCTATCTACACTCGCCACCTGCAAGGCTTTAACCTTGTCTATCACTCATCCTTGATATCAAGTAATGACTATATCAATGAAAAACAGATGAAGAAACCTGACATAATCCATCCATTGCCTCTTTATTGAGTGTATAACGGCAAGATAACGAAACGATGGAGTAATACCATCCTCTCGACCCGCTGACTCCCAGTCAGAACCTAATCCCTGACCCAGGCCCGTATCTCGGACTATATGGGAAAAGAATATTCCCAGTCTCGCTTGATCCTCCCTCCCATCCCTTTCCCCAGGGACTCATCTCCTGCAGCGCTGCAATTTAGAGCATTTCAGCCCTAGCTATGATCTTAATTAGCTACACCTCCATCCGATTTCTCTCTCGCATGCACTCCTTGCGTTCCTCCCTCCCTTTCCCTGTCTCTCGCTCCCTCTCTCTCTAATTAAGCTCGGAGTGATCCTTGGCCGAGGGCCTCCGTGCGGGCGAAGAGAGACAGAGAGAATCTGTTGGCCAGGGATTACAACCTTAAGCTAGGGCCACATCACAGGCAATCATCTCCCCCACCACCATCACCCCCTCCAACGTCCCCAAGTACCAGTGCAGCATCAGCCTATGTTGTCCATTAATTTGCTTTGTATATTAAGCAGCCCCTTAACTTGAGTCAAAGAGGATTTCCCACTCTCAGGCAGATGCTGTAATGAGACATGTCAGAAAGAGGTGATTGGTTTTAGTGTCCGACACAAGCGAAGAGCCCTGCGTTTAGCGTGGCCTTCCACTCCCACTCGTGTCCTCGGGTTAACAGATGTTTTTGGATGCATTTCAGCTCAAGAGGCAATTGAATTCATAGAGAGCGGAGTTGACGGCCCAAAAAAGATGACTCTTAAGATAAAACTGAGTAATAAAGTGGCCTTTTAAAATCAATCAGTTATGAATCACAGTGAACACTGTTCACTGTAAATGAGAAGAAATCAGCTGCTAGTTAATTCATTCTAAAAGTTATTGGTGACTTTTTGACTAATGATATTTAATATGTAATATAATGCAGTGCAGAAAATATTTTACCAAAATATATCAATTTAAATGCTTTCAATTTAAATTTAGATGCTTTACCCAAAACTATTTTTTTGTCGGTTACGACAGGCACTGTGTCAGATTATGCGTTTTTTTTTTGACTCATAAAATTTTGTCGTGTCGTGAACCAGAAACATGTCAGACTACACGATGCTACCGGAATATTCATCGTATGCCGTCATAACAACGTACATGCTGTCATCGATACAGCGGGACCAAGTTGCTCCAAGTGTAAACAGTGCTAGCAAACACTGTGTTTTGCCCTGTCTTGTCTTCAGAAAACCCCCTAAAAGAAAGACATTAGACACAAATCTGGATTGCATGACAGGACAGCATGGACTGTCAAAGAGAACTGAGGTAAAATAGTTTTTATTTTACCTTTTTTCACTCTGTCGCGGTAGTCCCTTATCATAAATGCGGGAGTATTGTTGTCGTAGCTCCACAAACATTGTAAAATTCCACCTAGCAGGACTGATACCATTGTCTGTCTTTCGTTTCGGCATGTTCGAAAGTTTGTGCGAATGAGTTTCTGTGCTCCTAGGCCACTGTCATAGATGTGACGGAACTTGTCGTATACGATGTAAAAAATATTAAACATGCTAGTCTTTCTGTTTTGACGTCATGAAGCATCACAGACATGTCGTGGACTATGACACACTACACGAGATGAAACGTTCGAATCTTGCGTCCTGACGGCCATTGTCATATACGAATCCCCACGACACCCTGCAGCAAGCAAATCTTGGGCTAAAATCGTGTAGTCTTACCGGGGCTAAAGACCTTTGTTCATCTTAAGAACGCATATCAAACTATGATATTTTTGATGAAATCCAAGAGCTTTCTGACTCTGCATAGACAGCAACGCAACTATCACATTCAAGGCCTAGAAAGGTAGTAAGGACATCGTTAAAATAGTCCATGTGACACCAGTGGTTCACCGGTAATTTTATAAAGCTACGAGAATACTTTTTGTTCACAAAGATGTAATGTAATTTGTCATTATTTTTGTTTTCTTTGCACACAAAAATATTCTCGTAGGTTCATAACATTACGGTTGAACCACTGATGTCACATGGACTATTTTAACAATGTCCTTACTAGCTTTTTGGGCCTTGAACGTGTCAGTTGCATTGCTGTCTACACAAGCTCAGAAAGCTCTTGGATTTAATCAAAAACAGTTCTTATGGGTTTGTAATGTAAAAGTGCATTATGTGAAAAAAAAAAATCTTGTTTCACATTGGACGCATAAGCATGTATATTTTTTAGGCAACCATGTTAACAGTTTATTAGCACAATCAAATTAAAGTAGGCAGGGTTTACTGTTCAAAGAAGCAGAGCGCAAATTCCAACGCAGAGCAGCAGTTTAACATTGACAGAGATTGAAGTAGGATAGGAGCTGCAAATAATTTAATATTAGTCAACTGTTTTACGAATAAATATTTAATGACCAACAGCTATATCCAGTGATGCAAACTACTCAACCTTTTTTATGTACCATAAAAGTACGTTGTGTCTACTGCAGGGGTCGGCAACCTATGGCACATGTGCCAACAGTGGCACATAGAGGGATAATTCACTGGCATGCAAGCAATATTGGAAAAACTGCACACCGACGTACATTTTGAGCTAATCATTCCTCATAGTCAAACAGCCTGTTAGGAGTTATAAATACTGTTAAAGTGCGAGAATTAACTTGCGCTAGTCTACAGATGTGCATGGCTTTGCGCGACCACACTTCAGATCAGCGATCCAACAACGTCAATGTCAATGTCAAAATAATTGAGATGACCAATCAAATTAAAGTAGGTGGGGTTTACTGTTCAAAGAAGCAGAGCATCAGTTTAACATTGACAGAGATTGAGGTAGGATAGGAGCTGCAAATAATTTCATATTAGTCAACTGTTTTATGATAGAAATGTTTAATGACCAACAGCTATATCCACTGATGCAAACTACTCAACCATTTTTCTTAAATATGGCCATATTGAGAGAGAGAGTGAGAAATTGTGAATTAACTGCATCTGCTTCTCTCTCTACAAACAATGATGCTGAGTTTGGTTATTTCTGAAACAGCAATTTTACTTTGCAACCTTTGTTGCTGAGAAATTTAATGTAACGATTCAGTATTGATTATTAAACGTCGCAGGGCATTGTTAAGAAAAAGTTTCTGAGATTCTGAATGTCTCCCTGTTTGTGCAGCGCTGCAATCTCTGTGCAAGTGATATGTGTTATTATAGAACGGTCATTAAACATAACATTTTAATGCACAATTGTCCTTGCCACATACACAGAAACAAACAGTGGTGTTCAGTGTCATGGCTTTCATATGGCTTTCAGGACTGTGGGGGGAAAATACCTGAAAACACATTATTGCAAGGTGTTTGTTTGGCCAAACCTCAAAAGCAAGGATAAATGACTAAAAGGTATACTTTAAATGTAAGATTAATTTAATTGTGTAAACTATGCTTAGAAGGCATGTGTGGGAGGGAAAATGTGTAGCATTACATTAGAGCTATGTTGCCCATCATAAATGAAAGCATATGACAGGTGAGACAGCTAATACACCTGAAAAAGCAAAACAATGGACAACAATCATTTTACCCATTCTTGATTTTGTTTACATACTGCTGTTCAGATGTGCGATACCACCACTACCATTGTTAAAGCACAATGAGCATGTGCTGTTTCTGCTCTGCAGTTTCTGTATTAGATACACTCTGCCTTACATATGACATATGACAAAAAAAACTACAAATAGGGCTGGGGCAATATGGCAAAAATCTAATCTCAATATTTTTTTTTTCCCATATTGATCAATAACGATATATATTTCGATAAATAAACTGTTAATGCTGCCAGCTTTAAAAGAGTATCCCAACTATGACTGAAGCCACAACAATTTGAGGTTTCATTAATTACATTTCAAGTATAGTTTACTGACAAAAACAGATTACACATTTGGCCTTCAAAAGTTAAGACAACTTACTAAAATAAATTAAAAACTGAAAGTTGTGACAAAAAAAGGTAAATGAGAGTAAATGTGCAAAATGTAAACATAAAACTATTGTAAACATAATTTATAAGTAACACAATTACAGTTTTCCAAAAAAGACAAGTCTGTCTACTACATCATCTGGCTTTAAGAGTTAGATTAAATGTGCAAAATGTAAACATAAACATACAACTAGAAATTGCACATAATTTGTTAATTTGTTTTACTATTTTTTTGTCAGGAGTCTGGCTTTAAGAGGTAGATTAGGGGACCGTTCACAATGTCGCGCCTAAAAACGCGTGGAAAACACTGTGCGCGCCGCTTTCTCCTTCTTTCCAAAGTGCTCTGTAGCTTCCGCTCCCGTTGCTAAGCAAACAAGATCTGTGCTCTCTATGAAGACACAGAAGTTTAGGCAAAAGATTAAATGAATTTCTAGCACTAAAAAAATACACTTGCTATAGCTCTTTGACTAAATGTATTTAAAATGTTTGTTACGGAAAAGGATGAAGCAGATTGATTGGTTGGTTCTTGTCACATGACCCACAGTGCGCTTTTGGCATTCTGAAAAGTTGAGATGTTTTTGTCTCGATGCGGTGCGGATGTGCCTGGAAAAAATTAGCGTGTCACACCGCATGCGCGTCGTGACTGCGTTGCTTCCATTATGAGCGTGTTTTCAAATAGTCAAACCACTTCCATCTTCCATATAACTGAATTCGTGCTACCTTTTTTGTTGACAACTTCATCATTTTTGGATAATAACTCGAGGTTAGTTTCACTTTCGTTGCTGCTTCCACTCATTTTTGTCGTTCTTGTGTTGAGTTTGCTTTGCAGAGTGCCGTAGGAAATTGACTTTGTTCTTTGACCTGAATGTTAAAAGCTGCACGCTGTTTGGCTGTTGTCACATATTTCTGCTGTGTGATTGGCTATTATATTAATCCATATTGAGTAAAAATGCCTAGAGCTTATCATCGTTATCGACATATATTTTATCACGATTCAATATGATATCGATTATCGGCACAGCCCTAGCTACAAAATTTCAAATAATGGCTATCCACTTGTTAAGTGTTAACATAATGTGTCCAACGAATGCTGTTTCTGGGTCCAAGCCTCACTTATGAGCATTGTTTATTCATATTAAACTTTTAAGCTAAGCATTTTCAAACTTATGGTTTACACTACAGTCTCCGTCCTCACAGCGTCCCAAAAACAAATTATAAATTATAAAAACAAAAATAAATTTAGATTTATTTATTTATATTTGTACTTTCATTGTCTGGCTACCTGGGATTTCGGTATGGAATTAAAGGGCAGGATTATAAATTTTTGGTAGTATTATATCACATTGTGAATGTATAATTTGCACAGTTTTCTATTGTCATCTGATAGAGCGTTTGGACCCGGATGTCATGGAACAGCTGATGCGTGATGTCAGATTTAACAAGCAGATAGCGTTTCAGTGATATTGTAAAAAAAAAAAAAAAAAAAAAAAAGTACAATTAAAAAAAATATTTCTATTTTTATATATTCAAATTCAATTTCTTCCTTTGTTGCCAGCCATTACTCCAATCTTCCAAATCATACGATTCTTCAGAAATCATTCTGATATGCTGATTTAGTGCTTTTTTTAGATAAAGATTGTTAATGTTTTTAAAGACAGTACGCTCATCGAGGCCGCATTTATTTGATCAAAAATACAAAAAAACTGTAATATTGTGAAATATTATTGAAATGTAAAGTAATGATTTACTATTTTAATATACTTCTAATCTAATTTATTCCTTTGATGCAAAGCTGATTTTTTATCATCACTCCTGTCTTTGTCACATCATCCTTCAAATAATTTTGATTTATTAACATTATGACGATGTTATCTATTTTGAATAATTGCTGTTCTTTTAAAATGTTTCTTCATCAAAGAATCCTGCAAAAAAAAATTACAGGTTCAAAATAATTAATTAAGCAGCATAACTGTTTCCAACATTGATAATAGATCAGCATATTGTTAATACATTTCTGAAGGATCATGTGGCACTGAAGACTGGAGTAATAGCTGATGACAATTCAGCTTTGCATCACAGGAATTATATTTTAAAATATATTAAAATAGTAAACCATTATTTTAAATTGCAATCATATTTCACAATATGGCTATTTTTCTGTATTTTTGTAAAATAAATGCAGCCTTGATGAGCATAAGGAACATCTTTCAAAAACATTAAAAGCCCAAACTTTTTAACAGCAGTATACAACATAGATATAGACAGGTATAGATATAGATACAGAATGTATGTATGTATGTATGTATGTATAAATAAACATTCCTTTTCAATTTACTTGCTATTTGAAGGTGTGGCCAAAAGTTGATTATGGACCCTGGTACACAGTATTTTTTTTTATTGTAATTTTGTAAAGGCTGTTCTCTCTCTCTCTCCTTCTCTTTCAATTTCCCTTTCTTCCTTCCTCACTCTCTCGCTCTTACGATGAAAGTGCACTAGCCGCTGGTTCCACTCTTACCGAGAGGCAGGCCAGTGATTAGTGGGGCGGAAGGCCAGTGCAGCCCCTTTCATTTGGGCCCGGGTGGGGGGGACCGGCGAGGGGAGGGCCACGGCGGTGTATCTGTGGCTGACAATGGCGATTACCTTCCCCTTTATCTGGCCAAAAGAAGGGGCTTTGAGAGAGCAATCTGAGGAGTGGAGGAAATGGCACGACACGGGATTAGCCACACAACAGGATGGTAAATTAAATGTTGGAGATGAAAGAATGAGCTCTGACATGCATCAATAGAGAGCATTGGCTGCATTCTAATAATGCAGAGGAGAGAAATACCTGCAGAGATTAGTAAAGGGGGAAAGGGAGAGGGTGGGAGAAAGAGCGACACAGAGAGAGGATATGAAATCAAATGAATGGCCGACCATAGCCGTGAGGTTAACCGTGTGTGCGTTTACATCAGTGTGTCCCTGTGACCAAAGATCATGCACAAACATACTGTTATATCACGGTCTATCAAGGTCTTTGAATGAAGTACACAGTTACTTTATTGAGAATTTGAAGATTGTATGTAAGCTGTCTGAGTGAACTTTATTCATCCATCATTTCTCTACAGCCAACACACACACCCTTTTCTATTAAGAGGGTGTCACTGATGACGCCTGAGCCCAATTTGGAACCATTACTCATGTCTCTACCCAAGACAAGACAAAATTTAGATCCTGATGGACTAGTACTGTTATGAAAGGTGGAACATTGATGACAACAATGACAATTATTTGAAACTACATGGTGAAAAACTACAACACACCCATCTTCGTGTAAAGTGACAGAAGTGGTCAGAATTCAGTTGATGGATACTTCATTCCTCGTTTTGATAAAATATCACCTGTGTTTTTTTTTTTTTTTTGGATGAGCAAGGAGGATTTTTGTTTTTTTCTCTCTCTCTCTCTCTCTCTCTCCCTCTGTCTTTCTAACCCCAAGACTTAACTTCCTTTCAACTTACCAAAATCCCTGCAGTTCTCCTGGTGTGATCCTTGGAGAGTCTTTGGCCACTCAAACTCTCCTCCTCACCATGCATTAGGATCAAATAGACACACGTCCTCTTCCAGGCATATTTGTAACATCTTTAGTTGATTGGAAATTCTTATGTATTGCCCTGATGGTGGAAATGGGCATTTTCAATGCTTTAGCTCTTTTCTTACAGCCACTTTTTATTTTGTGAAGCTCAACATTGTGATGGATGATTAATGGAATTTGGCCTTCTTGTTCTTTATATGTATAATCCTGTGGAACAGGAAGTCATGGCTGCACATGTCATGCTCTTAGTCACCCAGTATGCTACAAAATGTAAATACAATTGGGAATATATATATATTAGAAATATTTGACTCATAAGAGTTTCTAGGGGTGCCAATAATTGTGGTCAACATGCATTGGAGAAAAACATTTATTTCATAATGTGAGTTTCCCTTCACTTTCAATTGTTTTACTTCACTGACAGGTTAGAATTTTGTGTTTTTCTTTATAAATTAAAAATCAAAAAGATAAACTATGCAGATTTTGTCACAGCTCCCTTTGCTCATATTTATCAAGGGTGCCAATATTAGTGGAGGGCACTGTATGCTATTTATGTAATGAGGCTTTTTTCTTTCCCTTTTCTTCATCTTACATCAGGGCTGTTCATATAAGAGATATTCATTTCACTGAAATATTATGTCTGACACGATTGCTATACATTTTCTTCATCAAAGGCTCATTGAAAAAAACATGCCCCTACATAATGTATCTACATTGTTATAGTCTGAAAACAATTTTACTGTAGTGCATAATTTGGACATAACTCCCTGGACATTTCACTTTGAAATTATTGCGAAATGTACAAGAAGCAATGAAAAATATCATTTTTGAAGAAATATCACTACAGGTGCATTTTTTTTAATAAGCCTGGCTTGATTTTATATAACTTATGACCAGGGGTTCTCAATTCTTGCTCTCAGGGTCCACTTTCCTGCAGACCTCCAACCTTGATCAAACTCACCTGACAGTAACTTTCTAGTCATTCTGAAGACCTTGATTTTAATGACCTCGGATAAACTAAAAACTATGTTCTCAAAACTAAGTTTGTAGTAATTTTTCAAGTCACTGGAAACATGGACTCACTCTTAAAGAGATTCAGCAATTTCCCCAGATGAGCACCTGCTACTTTCGATGAAGATCTTCATTTTCTCATTGTGATGGATGATTAAGGGAATTTGGTCTTTGTGTTCCATATATTTATAGTCATGTGGAACAAGTCACGGCTGGACAATTTCATGTTCCTAGTGTGCTACAAAATGTAAATATAATTGAGAATATACACTGCCCTCCAAAAGTGGGGTTTTGGACAATATTGGTATGAATCCTTTTTAATTTGTGATAATTTTGCACTGATATGGGACAACACAAACTACAAAAACATATTTTATTACATAAACAGTTTATACATAGAAAAAAATATTCGATTCATCAAAATATCCACAATTAACAGCTATTACAGCTCTGCATAATCTGGGCATCCGAGCTGTCAGTTTATTCAAACATTGACTTGATATATTACTCCAAGCCTCCTGAAGGATTGTCCAAAGATGATTCACACTGATTGGATGCTTCTTACGGACATCACTGTCCAGTTCCTCCCATAGTAGCTCAATTGGGTTGAGGTCGGGTGATTGGGGAGGCCATTCCATGACAGACATGATGGTCTTCAATGATAATGTCAAGTTACTTTAATGTATTTGCACAAAAAATGATAAGGATTTATGCTGATATCGTCCAAAACCACACTTTGCCTGTCTTTTTTCAGAGGGGTGTTTCCAAACTTTTGGAGAGCAGTATACATCAGAAATATTTTATATATTTTTCCCTTCAGTTTCAGTTGTTTTACTTCAATGAAAGGTTAGAATTATTTATTTATTTATTTATTTATTTAAGATCAAAAAGATAAACTATGCAGATTTATTTTCACAGCTGCCTTTGCTGGTATTTACTAAGGGTGCCAATATTAGTGAAGGTCACTGTATGTCATTCACGTAATGGGGCTTTTTTCTTTCTCTTTTCTTCATTACATCAGGACTGTTTATATAGGAGATATTCATTTCACTGACCAAAATATTATGTCTAAAATGATTACTATACATTTTCTTCATCAAAGGCTCATTGAAAAAAACATGCCCCTTCATAATGTATCTACTTTGTTTTAGCCTAAAAACACATAATTCAGACATAACTCCCTGGACATTTCACTTTGAAATTATTGTGAAATGTGCAAGAAGCAATGAAAAATATCATTTTTAAGAAATAGGGTTGAAGCCTGGGTTGAATTTATTTAACTTATGACCAGGGGTTCTTTCCTGCAGACCTCCATCCTTGATCAAACTCACATGCCAGTAACTTTCTAGTCATCCTGAAGACCTTCATTAGCTGAACGCTTCAAGAAATTGGACCTCGAGAGTTGAGAACCCCTGCTTATTGGTATAAAGATTCAGATTTTAATGACCTTGGTTAAACTATGTTCTCAAAACTAAGTTCATAGTAACTTTTCAAGTCAATGGAAACATGGGCTCATTCTTAAAGAGATTCAACAACTTCACCAGATGAGCACCTGCTACTTTCGATAAAACAGATATTTTCTTCATCATTGTATCCGAGTGTGACGAAAAAAGAAAAAAAAAATGTAGGGCAGAAATCTGGTTGTATGTGTTAGTTGTTGATTGGATATTGTGAGGGATTGCACTGAAAAATATAGGCAGATAAATACAAGTTTGCGAGGACGAGATTTAAGTGGACTAAAATTGAGTCCTGCATATGTCACCAAATCTCTTTTCACTGGATGGTCCAGGTGTGATTTTTATGGAAGCTCGTTTCTGACATTGAATAAAAAAAAAAGGTTATAGCAAAATTTCTCTCAATTTTAACTCAATTTTAACTTAACTTTTCTGATATAAACTTGCAATCGTAAGTTATAAACTCACAATTCAGAAATTAAATTTAAAATCGCAAGAGAAATGAGAAATGAAGCCAAAATTGTCATATACATTTGCAATTGCGAGTTATAAAGTCAGAATTACAAGATATAAATTCAGGTTCTGAGTAATGAAGTCAGAATTAAGAGATATAAACTCGCAATTCTGAGAAAAGAAGTCAGAACTGTGTGATATAAACTTGAAATTGCTAGTCATCACACACATTTCTCGAATTACAAGATATAAACAACTTTTTTTTCAGAATTTTAAGATAAACTTGCAATTACGAGTTATAAAAGTCAGAATTGTGAGTTTATATCTCACAGTTCTGAGAAATAAAGTCAGAATTGCGTGATATAAACTCGCAATTGTGACATTTTTTCACAGAACTGAGATATAAACTCGTAATTCTGAGAAATTAAGTCAGAATTGCGATAAACTGGCAATTGTGAGTTATAAAGTCAGAATTATGAGATACAAACTCACAGTTTCACAATTAGAATTGTGAGATATAAACTCACAATTCTAAGAAATTAAGTCAGAATTGCATGATATAAACTCGCAATTCTAGGAAATTAAGTCAGAATTAAAAGATATAAACAATTCTTTTTTCAGAATTTTGAGATATAAACTTGCAATTACGAGTTATAAAGTCAAAACTGTGATTTAAACTTGAAATAGTGAGTTACAAAGTCAGAACTTCTGACTTTTTTTCACAGAATTGAGATATAAACTTGTGTGAGATAAAAAAAAAAATCGATAACATTTTTTTATTATTCAGTGGTGGAAATAGGCATCCATAGATTTCGATTTAAGAATACAAGGTTAAAAAAACATGCACATATCTGATAATTAGTTTAATATAAGATCTACAACATGCATTTAGAAAATAGACAGGGTAAAGTTTAATTTAATGCCGACTTAGGTAAAAGGTATTTTGAATGAAAATGATAAAAAAAACTTTTCTTTGTGAGACAAACAAATTTAAGTATTCCATGACACTCAGCTGTCCCCTTTGCAAATGACACTAGCATCTCCCGAGAACATTATAAACCCTTTTCTGTTTCAAAAACAAGTAGAAGCACACATGAAACACCCCAATTCAGGGTTTGATTCAAAGCATCCTCTAAATAACCACCACGTAAACACCCTCATTAGATTCTTCTCTGTTGACTGGCAGGTATTAGCTGTGGAGAAAGAACGGGAGGAAAACAGAGGAAGAGGCGAGAGGATGAATATGGTGAGAGATGACGGTATTCATGACAGTTACACAGAGAAACAGAGATATGACAGACAGGCGAGTGAATGTGCAGGAAAAGAGAGATGATTCTATCAAAGTGATGCTTTATCAGTGTTATTAACCCAGCCAGTCAGGAAGATGAAGAGGGTTTGAGCTTAAGCCCTGCAACAATAGTGCGGAACAAAGGCACTCTTATGGACCCTATCAGAGCCAAATATCAAATCAGCTCTCTCAGAATGATCCTGCCCAGCAGAAGCGGAGGTTTGCTGAACCTGTGGCCCCAGTCTCACACACCTCCATGCAGTACATACAGGCTGATAAGGAAGCACTTACACACACACACACAACCAAATACATGCTGATAAGAGAACGTTTCTTTCTTCACCAAACAGTGACACGTCCCCCGTTTCATTCCTCTTCATATTGCAGTGCAGTGTGGTTCTGTCTTTCAGCACAATGCAGTGAATATGAAAGGAATTCTACAAAGCTGATATGGAATGCTAGAAAATGAGATGTCAGAAAAACTCAATGAGACTGAATAGTCCCGTCTGAATAAGCGGTGACGCCGTCTGAAGACTTTGAAATATTTTTATATGTATGTTATGGAGACACTGCCTAATTATGCATAGAAATGGCATTATGAAACCGATAGTTCTGTCTATGATTGGATGAGCCACATTGGAAATGGTAAAACTTTAAAAAGTTATTAAATAGCCAGTACATGTGGTGCACATCAGTTGAATTATATATAAAAGTCTAAATTTCATCTACATAGTTGTTTTGTCGTATTACTGTGGCCACCCTTTTATACTGGGATTATATATAATATATAATATATAAAATAATAATAAAAAAAGAAAAACAAATGATCTATTATAGAAACAAAATACTACTTTCATTACTGTTAATTGTTTTGCAAATACAAAAAAAATATAGATACATTAATGATACATAAATGCATTTAAGAAATGCTCATTGTTTTTCATTCTTTTTCTATTTTTCGGAATCTTAAAAAAATATATGGTTTTCTTAAACAAAAAAAAATCTACATTGTTAATAATAAAAATTGTTTCTTGAGCATCAAATCATCATGTGACACTAAAGACTGAAGTAATGACTGCTAAAAAAGTGATTTTAAAATAGAAAACAGTTATTTTAAGCTGTAATAATATTTCACAATATTCATGTATTTTCATAATATATCAAATGTCAAATATATACAGCTTTGGTGAGCACAAGAGACTTAAAAAATCTGTTAAACCTATTAAAATTTTAATAAAAAAAAAAAAAATACATAAAAAACAAAGATATTGAAAATTCAATTCAGTTGTTTAAAAAATGCTAATTACTTTTTAATTCTTTTTATATTTATCAAAGAATCTTGGAAGAATTTCCTCAAAAAATAACAAATGTTTCTGCACCAAAACATTAATGGCTGCTAAAAATGTAGATTTTAAAATAGAAAAGAGTTCATTTAAGATGCAATAGTATTTCACAATGCATTTTTGATCAAATAAATGCAGCTTTGGTGAGCATAAGAGACCTTACAAATATATTTTAAAAATCTACAAAATAGCTATTATAGAGACAAAACACTACTTGCAATTCAGTGAATTGTTTCACAAATAGTAAAAAAATGTAGATACAGTAATAAAATTACATTTAAAAAATGCTCATTACCTTTTAATTTAGAACAATTTTAAGAGCACTGGGTTGCATTCCTCGGCTGCAATATTCTAGTAAAACCAATCGGTCTAAATTGAATAAATGCTCTTGATAAATTTCTGTGAACATTCTGTCAATGTGTCATACAGTATTTGATACCAACTGCTCGTTTCCTACAAAGTAGGAGTGGAGGCGCGTGACTGTTTTGTCAGAGGACAATTCAGTCAACACACACGCCAACACACATCCACTCAAAACTATTTCCGTTCCTACGGTGGCATGAAAAATCACCTCATCCAAGCAGCCTCTCTCACTGCTCCTGTGAGCCACGCCACACATGGTCACCTTTGAACTCTCAGAGACAAAACCTCACACTCCCTCTCCTCGCCATATGGCTGAGGACTCGGAGTAAAACGTCCTTGTGCCGAATGGCACTTGGCAGAGAGCGAAAGACACCAGCAATTTCATTATCCCACAATGACAGGCTAATTATTGTGTTTGTTTGCCACAAATCACTGTACAACAGACAGCATGTCCGTGTCCTGTTTTCAGCATCTTAATTACTTCCTCTCGTCCATCCCTCCTTCGCTCTGTTGCCTTGCCGCTGCTGTTTGTTTGCATATAAAAGGCAGTAGCTAATTGTCTGGTCTATAAATATTCGGTGTGCAATTAGCAGGCTGGCCTGCCTTTGCTGAGTGTTATCACCCCAGCGTTTGGAGCACTGAGAGAGCCATGCGCTCAATTCCCCGTATCTAATGGCAGTTTGATAGCGGCAAAAGGCCCTTTTGTTTTCCGGAACAAACAACAGCCTGATGTTGCCCTTTCTGAAGTCTCCTAGTTTCACACTGTTTACTCTGCAAAACGCATGTGGAGACATTTGCAGTGGGAAAAATTGTTTGACTGAGAGGAGCTTGTTTAACACAGGTAGCTGAGCTTGAAGGTGAAGGGTCCACAAAGCTTGTAGAGCAACTAGACAAGTCTTCCTGATGTATAATTTGTGTTTTTCATGTGTGTGTGTGTGTGTGTGTGTGTGTGTGTGTGTGTGTGTTTTAATGGCCTCATTTCATTGCTTGTTTCTCAGCATTTAGAAAATAAAAAATAAAAAATTGATGTTTTTCTATTTGGGCAGTTCAGCATGGTTTATTTACTGATTCAGTGGATTTTTAGCACAGTTATCTAATGCCTGGAGTGGCATGATGATGGTTTTCTAGTACAGTGATTCTCAACTCCAGTCCTCAGGGCCCACTGCTCTGCAGATTTTGTGTCTCCCTCATTTAACGCACCTGATTCAGATCATCAGCTTTGTTAGGAGAAAGATTCATGAACTGGACTGTGTCAGATTCAGGTTACGTCTACATTAATCCGGATACATTTGAAAACAGAGTTTTCGTTTTAGAACACTCTCCGTCCACACGCGTTTTCAAGCATTTCCAAAAGTTTCTCATCCACATTGAAACATAGGAAAACGTAACCTCCAAAAACTCGCTGAGATGATACTGACGGAACAGACATAATAAGTTCTTCTGGCAGGATTATTTTATTTAAAGGAAATATCTCATCATTTACTGACACGTCCATGCCTTTCTCACTCATGTTTGATCTAAAAAGCAGCTGCCCTCGTGTTTTGCTGCTGAGTCAGGACAGCAACTGTAAGTGAAATTTCTGTCATCTTTTTAGCACTGTAATATGAAGAATGTACAAGGTAAATATCTTTAGCAGCAGTGTGAAAGTGAATAGCACATGACACAGGCACAATTACGGGTATAAACATAGATGTCTATTGGTACAAGGTGCATCACATGACTAAACCTGCGTCATAGTTTTAAAAAGCCTCTGTTTTTACAGTCTACACTACAACACGAAAACTGCATTTTCAAATTTTTCCAATTTGGAGAGCGTTTTCAAAAAGCTTTGTTTTCCTTGATAAAAACGCTGTCTTAGTGTGTACGAAAGGCCAAAGCAGAGAGAAAAAGGTGCGTTTTCAAACAAAAATGTATTAGTGTGGACATGGCCTCAGAAACATACAAAATGTGCAGGGCAGTGGGCCTGGAGGACTGGAGTTGAGAACCACTGTTCTAGTACACTAAGAAAAGTCAGTAAAAATAAGGCTTAAATTTAGTGAGTTAATGTAAAGGAATTTTAAAGGTGTTTTACCCATCTATTGAACTAGCACTGTGTTGTGTTTGGGGTTAAAGGAAAGGTCAGGAAACTTAACAGGTAATGTTCTGACAAAAAATTATCAGTACCATTTCTGTTTTTTGTATGGATTTGTTTCTTACAGTGTATAGTGCAGTATTTTAAACTTATTTTTTGTCAACTTGGTTCAAAACTTTGAGGTTGGTTTGGGGTTATGCTCAACCAAGCTGCAACTTTTGTATTTACAGTTGTGGTCAAAATTGTACATGCACTTTGCAATATCTGCAAAATGTTACATATTTTACCAAAACAAGAGGGATCATACTAAGTAAATGTTTTTTTAATATTAGTAGTAGTACTGACGTGAATAACATATTTTACATAAAATACATGAGAGTCCACAAGAGAAAATAATAGTTGAATTTATAAAAATGACCTGTTCAAGTTTACATGCGCTTGAATCTTAATACTGTGTTTTTGTTTTTTGTGATAGTTGTATGTAAGTCTCTTGTTTGTCCTGAACAGTTCACCTGCCTGCTGTTCTTCAGAAAAACATAAATTCCCACAAATTATTTGGTTTTCCAGCATTTTTGCATATTTGAACCCTTTACAACGACTGTATGATTTTGAGATCCATCTTTTCACCCTGAGGGCAACTTATACACAACTATTACAAAAAGTTTAAACACCCACTGATGATCCAGAAGGAGATATGATGCATCAGGAGCCTGAGCTGGAGGTGAACATTTTTTTGAATTTGAAGAACAGGGTAAATGAAACTTATTTTGTCTTCTGGTAACATCTCAGAGGTATCTTCTGTAGCTTCTGAACTGCAGCACTAAATGAAAAAAAAAATATATATATATATATATATATATATATAGTATTTATAAAATAAAAAAAAGGTACACATCTTCATTCTGTTTAAAAGTTTTCACCCCTGGCTCTTAATGCTTCGTTTTCTTCTGGAGCATCAGTGAGCATTTGAATCTTTTGTAGTAGTTGCATATGAGTCCCTCAGTTGTCCTCTGTGTGAAAAGATGGATCTCAAAATCCTACTGTCACTGTTGAAAAGGGTTAACATATGCAAAAGATACTGGAAAACCAAAGAAACTGTGGCAATAGGGCTGTGCGATATTGAAGAAAAATGCGATATGCGATAACTCATTAAATGATGCAATATTCGATATGCAATATAATTCTTAAAGGGCCACATGCTCAGATGAAACAGTGTTACTCAGCTGTTACTGGGTGAGTTCTGTGAACTTCTAAAACTATCTTGTGTCATGTTGTGCCACAACATATTTATTTTGTTTGCACACACTTAAAGAATATAGCTCATCCTCATTCTGATTTTAATATTACTAGCATACATTTTTCACTTTTTGTGAGAAGAAAGCACCCCTACAACAACTTCTGAAAGTGAACAGTAGTGTTTTACTCTATCATTATATAAAAATGTCATTTTAACATCAGTTTAGGAACTGAATAATAAAAAGGAAAAATAAAACACTGCTTAGTGTTCACTCTGTGAATTCAATATGTACTGATTCTTATTTAAGCTACAAAAGTTATTTAGGCAAGATCAGTGAGTGACCTTCTCTTTGTCTTTTGTTCATGGTCCCAAATACTGCAAGCTGTAGCGATATGCATATTTTGCGATATGTACATTTGTAATATTTAGATAATTTTTATATATTGCACAGCCCTAGATCTGAACTTTTATTTTCTCTTGTGGACTGTATGTAAATGTCTTTAATGTGAAATATCTTATTTAGGTCAGTACTAAATAAAAAATGAAATGCATTTTGTATGATCCTTCTTATTTTGGTAAAATAATCAACATTTTGCAGATGCAAATTTTTATATATATATATGCTTTTTAGAAATTACTCTAATTTGCTGATTTGATGGTCAAGGTTGAAAACTCTTGTGCAGCTTAATGTTTGTAGAAACTGATTTTTATTTTCACAAAAGTTCAAAAGAACAGCACTTATTTGAAATAGAAATCTTGTGTAACATTATAAATGTTTTTACTTTTACTTTTGATCAATTTAAAGTGTCCTTGAAAAATAAAATTATTAATTTCTTTGAAACAGAAAAAAACTACTGACCCCAAACTTTTGAACGTCATTAGAACTCACATAATATTATGTGATAATATTCAATAATTTTCCCTTGTAGCTAGTTGGAACTTTTACCTTTTTTATGATGTAATCATCTTCCATAACGCGGTCACTCCAGTATTTACCCTACAATATTATGCCGTCACCAACTATTGCATCACTGAGGTTAACGCATTCTAATCCTTATTTTGTAGCACCACAGTGGAAAAAGAAACCGCAATCGTGCCAACTGTCCCGGAATGGCAACGGCCTGATTTCCGTTTGGCCTGACAGTGGAAAAGAGCCTATTATGGTTGTACTATAACACACAATCTAACAAACACACACTCTGTTGTGACATGAAAGAAATGTTTGTTTGTGGAATGATTTTGATTACCACAAAAAAAATAAATGGTTACAGTAAAACCCTTATTTTAAAAAAAACAGGATAGTATTCTATAGTAATTTTATAGGTTTATAGTTTTTAAAAACAATTGTGCAAACCTTTTTTATTGTTATAAAAAAACAGTAATGATATTTAATTAATATGTTTTAACTGATTGTCTTTTTTTTATGAATCATAGTTAAGCCTTAATAATAAACCCCTAAAAGTAGTACTTTTTCACCATCTGGGAGAGCAGCAATGGATTCAATAAAAAAGAGAAAAACAGTAAAAGATGGGAGACTGAGAATATAACTTAAAGGGCAAAAGAGAAAGAGGATCTCTTCACGGATGAATGCTGCTCAGCTTGACCTGCTGAAGTGAAGACATGAAGTCTTTCATCTACCCTAAGCATGACTCTTCACAGAGCAAATGAACCTGTCCACACACTCTCTCCACTTTTACACACTACTCTGTGAGCAATGAAGTGTGAAGAAATCACACAGCCTGGGAAAATCTGGACCATCTCAGATAAACAGCAGCGCCAAATTTTTGGATGATTTCTTTGACTTCAAGAGGAAGATAATAAAAGAGGTTGATAATAAAAGGTTGTTGAGAAGTTTGAGGGTTTTTGACTGAATGAACAATTATCTCAAGCTCATCTCATACAGTGCAGCCTTAATAATGCATAAATGTAAACTAAAATCTAGAATACATGTCAGAAATATATATATATATATATATATATATATATACAATACATAGTTCATATACAAGAAATGTGCAAATAAAGCTGATTGATCTCTATATAAATCGGTTTGCTCAGCTATAAGGCATTAAAAACAGTGCTGTATCATTCTGCCCCACCCTACGTATTGGAAAAAGTAGCTCTTTACTGGAAAAACTACTCTATTTTGAAAACAGCTGAGCTACTGTCACGCTACGGTGTTAGTAGCATCGCTACTTTTTGTCAGTTACTCCCCCAACTCTTGTGATATTTCTGAGTTCATCTGCTGAAACAAACATTGGCAGTGAGAAAAAAAAACAGAGATAGCAATGTCAAACTCGAGGTGAAGACATTTTGGAAAAGGCTTCTGGTTCCAAAGAGTTGTGGGAGCAGGGCGGCTGAAGGAGAGGACTATGGGTAAGGGCAGCGGAAAAGGGAGTTTGCTAATTAGACTGGCTGTGATCCTCTGGTTTAGGGGAAAGACAGAGGAAGAGCTAGTTGTTTGGACTTTTAAAGTCACATGAAAGGTGCAGTAAAGGATGACTGTACTCTAATAAGATTATTAAGTAGCTTAATTTACGAGTGGTGGCACATATCAGTGGCCACTCGGGCTCCGTTTTACAGGCTGGTGGAGAGATTAGCCTCAGTCGTCAGTAACCAAAACATGATTACCCACCAGAACAGAAGTCTGTCTGCCTCACAGGGTCCTAACAGAGTCCTGCTGCACACAAGACACTTGGATTAAGCAAACGGGGTGCGTCCACTAATCATCAGTGACACCACACAGATAGCACAAGTTGAGCATTGGGTAGTGTTAGGATGCAGGACGCTTCTCCAGACAAAATTTTGAGGGATGGCTACATAACAATAAGAATACACATTTTACTGTATAATTACTAAATAATAACTATGTAGTTAATATGTAATTACTGTGAAATGTATGTTGGTGTTTTTATCAAAACGCATTCATGGAACACTGAATTGTTACTGAGCAGTAACTAGTTTTTATAAAAACACCCTAAAATATTAAGTTGTTCATATTTTATGAGACTAAATAGCTTATTTTTATCACCTTTTGCTATGTTGCTGCCTTATGTTAAATCAGTCTACACACCATACACCATAATGGAAAAAGCAAAGAACAGGATTTTAACATCTTTGCAAATGTATTAAAAATTAAAAACCTAAATGATTCCATTGCATAAGTATTCATACCTTATCTGGGACAGTTGAAATTTAGCCCAGGAACATTCATATTGCTTGTAGATATTACTACACTTCAAGTGAAGTTGTGAACCTGAGGCAAATTCATTTGAATGGGTATGATTTGGAAAGGCACACACGTCCTAATGAAAGATCTGACAGCTGAAAATGCATATCAGAACAAAAACCAAAAACCAGCTCTGATGTAAAAAAAACTGTCTGTAGAACTCAGAAAGAGGACTGCATCAAGCCACACATCTGGGGAAGAGTTAAGAAAAAAATTCTGCTGCATTGAAGGTTCACAGAAGCATGTAGTCGCTGTTACTCTTAATGGAAGAAGTTTGAACCACAACTCTTCCTAGAGCTGGCCTCCTGGCCAAACTGAGCATTTAATGGAGGAGGGCTTTGGTTAGATTGGTGACCAAGAACCTGATGGTCAGTCCAGTTGAGCTCCATGATCATATATGCAGATGGGAGAAACAGAAGGACAAACATCACTGCAACACTCCAATGATCTGAGCTTTATTGTGGTGTGGCAAGACTTAATCCTCTCCTCAGTAAAGATACATGAAAACACACCTGGAATTTGTAAAAGAAAAAAGCACCTAAAAGACCCTCAGGCTGTGAGAAACAAGATTATGTAGTCTGATGAACCTCAATTCCAAGCATCATGTTTGAAGGAAACCAGGCACTGCTCATCACCTGCAGAGTACCATCCTAAAAGTAAAGTGTGGTGGTAATAGCCTCCTGCTGTGGGGATGTTTTTCAGTGGCAGGGACTGAGGAATTCATCAGAATAGAAGAAAAGCTCAATGCACCAAAATATTGAGAGAGCTTTAATGAAAACCTAGTCCAGAGCATTCAGAACATCAGACTGTGCAGAAGGTTCACCTTCCAACAGGACAATGAAGGTTCATCTTCCAACAGGACAATGACCTTAAGCACACAGCAAGAGTAGCTTATAGACAACTCTGTGAAACTCAGTGACCCAACCAGAGCCTGGGCTTGAACCAAATCAAACATTTCTGGAGAAAACTGAAAATGTCTGCCAAACCCCATCTAAGCTGACAGAGCTTGAGAGGTGAAGAGGTGAGGCAAAGAATGGCAGATAATTGCCACATGTTGATGTGCAGATCTTGTTGCATCATACCCAAAAATTCTTGAGGCTGTAAAGGTGTTTCAGCGAAGTACTGATTTAAGGGTATGAATACTTATACAATGTACTTATATCAGTTTTTATATATATATATATATATATATATAAATTTGTGACAATTCTGTTTTTGCTCTGTCTTTATGGTGCATGGAGTGTAGATGTGGGAAAAAAATAATTTAAAACAGTTTGACATAAGGCAGCAACAACAAAACATGAAGAAAAAAAAATGAAGGGGTATGAATACTTTCGCAAGGCACTGCAAGTACTCTAAAAAAAATAATGCTAAATGTTAGTTAATCTTAGTTAATGCATTAACTAAGGGTACCTTATTGTAAAGTGTGACCACTGTGTCTTTTATCAAGAGAACTCAAAATATGTCCAGTCCAAAGGTTGTTGGTCTCTCTTGTTCTTTGTTTTTAAAAGATCATAATTAGCATATGTTTCTTGTTCATTGACTGATGTTTGTAAATTGCTCAGCTCTCTCTACCTAACCAGAAGGCAAGAGCCTGTTTACCCTTGAAAGCCAGTAACTTTTACATTTCCTGTTGGCGTGCCACCGCTGCGGGCCCATTATCCAACATGACTATGCAGACACATGGACCAGTAATGAGATGCGTTGAGTCAACATATCCTACCGTTCAAACGCCGCTGGCTGGTTCAACCCAACACTCAAATTCTTCTGTCTCCTGTAGGGACACCCCGTATATGCATACCTCTGTCTCTGTAATAGAGACAGTACCAAATTTATAAAACAAATGCATTTTTGTATACCACATATATATACATTTTTTTTTTATCCCAAGAGGCAGCTTTGGAAACAGATGTATATTGTACTTTGTGCAATGTGCTCTTTATAGTAATTTATACAACAGTTCTTTCTGGTCCTCAAATATGATTAGCTGAGAGGAGTGCGATATTCTAGTGATAATAGAACCGTTCCAATGTTTGTATCACTCCACTTGTGGTATTTCTCACAGGGAGTGTCATGGTGGATGCCCAAATCCACTATAATTTAAAAAATAATACTGTTTTGTGTCATGGATTGTAGTTTTAAAAGCTTTTTAAGTGAGAATGTATTTTTGCGGTTTGTTAATAAATAAAACTTCTATTTGAAAATTTCCTATGACATTTTTGGAGTTGTGAGCTCCAGAGCGTTACCCCCCCACCAATGACCCCTCATCTTGTCTAGCTCTGCGATGTGCATGCGTACTCTGTGTACTCTGGTACAATACAGTTTACAGTGTATTTCAAAAAACTCCCATCTCATTTTCTCCTCCAACTTAAAAATTGTCCTACATAGATGCAAATGTACCGACCTAGTGTTTACAGAGTGAACGCGCAAAGAAGGTCAAGACTCTTCTGATGCTGTAGACCATCTGCTTATGTTGTGCCTTCAGAGATGCTCTTTTCTATATCTCAGTTGTAACGACTAGTTATTTGATTTTCTGTTGCCTTTCTGTCAGCTCAAACCAGTCAGGCCCCTGACCTCTGGCATTAACAAGGCATTTTCGCCCACAGAATTGCCTCTTACGGGATATTTTCTCTTTTTCAGACCATTCTCTGTAAACCCTACTCTAGTGTGACCATACTTACCATTTTCCCTGACACATCCTGGCCAGGATTTCTATATTGCCTAAAATATCCAAGTTTTGGCTTTCATAATTGTGGAAGTTAAGATAGAATAGTAGTTTAAGCAGTAACATGCAGGCATTGCACATAATCGACCGCTTGTGGCGTGTGAGAAGGTGGGATCTACAGAGAACGGTCAAAACGATGCAAATATGTGTACATATTGGGTTTGTTCAACAAGAAGCAATACTGTGCAGACCAATCAGTGTATGACATGAAAGTATCCGCAAGGGTGATTCAAAAGCATAAAACTGTCTGCTCTGCTCTCTATAGCTCTCATGTTACTTTGTGTCACACAGCGATCGGTCTGCACAGTGCATACAAAGCCAAACCTAGATATTTTAGGCAATATAGAAATTCTGGCCAGGATGTGTCTGGGAAAAATGGCACGTATGGTCACCCTAGTCAGACCAGCCCATCTGGCATCAGCAACTGTGCCACATTCAAAGTCACTTAGATCACCTTTCTTCTCCATTCTGATGTTTAAACTTCAACAGATTGTCTTGATGATGTCTACATGCCTAAATGCATTGAATTGCTGCTATGTGATTGGCTGATTAGATATTTGCATTAATAAGCAGTTGAACAGGTGTACCTAATATATGTAACTAAAATGTATGTGTAACAAAAATTATGATATAACACATATATAAAATTCGATAGCCAGGATACTGTTGATAACTTTTAAAATGGAGATCTGCCACTGGCTACAGATTTTACAGTCTTACTGCAGGTCATTAAAAAACAGAAAGATAGTGCTTTGACACTTACTGTATATTCTCAGATCCTTGATTCTAATGAGCAATGGAAATGTTAATGTGTCTGCTTTTATCTAAGTCAAATAGTGTCAGGAAATAAATGAAAAACCTTTCTGAGAGTTTCCATTTATCAGAGACGAGTACATTCTATCTAAATTCTCCAGCTACTTATTAGAGGACTTACTAAACTTCCTGCAGCACTTAATATGCAGTATTTTATCTTCATGACTATGACCATTTAGGTCTGTATTTGGGTAATTGGTAGGATATTTAAAAGTAATACAATAACCTGCTTGTGTTTTAAATTTTAAGAAATAACACTTTCTGGTTATCAAATGTTAGTGGAATATATCCATAGTTCGTGTGACTTATTAGGCTATAGAAAAACTTTTTGAAATAACTTTCTAAGTAAAGTCTGAGACAAGGTTTTTTCAGTTTGAAAGGTTTGAAGTTTGTCAACGCTATTTGGTTTGATATTAAATTATGATCATTTTTATATGTTGTTTAAGATTTAAATACTTACGTGGACCACTGCATATATCAAAGGCTGTTGTAACTACAGCTAAAGTAATTTTACTGTCCATTATTTTTGTAATTCACTGTACATGACCCAAAAATGAAAATTACCCCATGATTAAGTCCCCTTAAGCCACCCTAGATGTATATATATGTATAAAAAATGAGCTTTATAATGGCTGTGAGTGGGGGTCAAGATTTTGAAGCACAAAAAAGTACTCACCATGGCTCCGGGGGGTTAATAAAGGCCTCCTGAAGTGAACTGATGCATTTGTATGAGGAAAATATTAGATATTAGGGCTGCCCTCGACTAAAGATTTTTCTGGTCGACTAGTAGTTGTTCATTTTAAGCATTTTAAGACTATTAATACACGTTTATTAATAAACCATATAAATCATAATAATGAACCTTTAATTGCCTACAGCTTAATAAGTGCTCAAACGCATGCAAAAAAAGCTTGCCACAGCGCACCGGCAGATATAAAATGATAAATGTGTCAGGGAAAAACAGCAAGGAGACTGATTAACATTTTAATAATTTGTTGATAAACTTGTGCTGTCTTTTTATGTCGGCTTAAGAGATGAACACTTTGACACTGACTCATCATCTCCGCAGTAGTGATGCGCCTGTTTGCATGTTTCATATGGATTACATTATTTGAGAATATTTTCTATTTTAATTGGTCAATTTAAAAGTAGACATTTCATTCTCTATAGATATATTTTTCATGTCTGTAAGGCAAGTATACACAGAGTTTCGACGCTTCGTGCTTATGTTCAGAAGCCGAGACGGCAGAATGCGCATCCTGTTCGCTTTAATTATTTTACAAAAGCGCAACATTTTGTTGTTATTCTGAGTGCACATAAATAAACAGTCTTTACAGATTTGAAAGATGTATGACCAAAAATGAGTATTTTTAAGAGCAAGTGACCGCACCGGTGCTGCCTTCTGTCATGCAGATCTGTCACACTCCGCACAGACAGTTCAATAGCGCTAGGTTAACATTAGATTGAGTGGCCATGTAAAGTTGCTACTACCTACAAATTTCAGATGAAAAGCCATATTTGAGGTCAGTGAATGACAGGCGAGTGTTTGGATGTCATGCCCGATAGACCAGCTGTTAACGTGATTTCGCCACTTTTCTGTGACTAAGCTATTCCAAGAATCCAGTGTGTTCCAGTGTATGGTGTAGGATGTAGGCATAGCATTAGCTCCGGTGAGAATATGCTAGTCGCAAAAAAAAAAGGTTTTGTTGACAGCAAAGGAAAACTAGTCTCCTCTTGGCTCATATCAAATTCCTCCGACAAATCCTTTTTTTGTACTTTTTATTCTTGACAAGAGTTGTGTTTTGCTTTCTCCTCTGTGCTTCATCGTTCATCATCGAGTTTGTCTATATCCTACATCTTTCCGCTGGAACGCCACTCTGTTGTGAATGAGCGTACAATTTATGAAGTTGCAAATATTGATATTTTTCTTACACAAACAGATTGCTTCAAAATCTTGACCCCCTCCATTCACTGTTTTTATAAAGCTTAGAAAACCCAGGACATTTTTTAAATATAACTCTGATTGTATTTGTCTGAAATAAAACCTAGAACACCTAGAATGGCTTGAGGGTAAGTAAATCATAGGGTAATTTTCATTTTTGAGTGAACTAGCCCTCTAAAGCTTTAATTGCAGCTTTTAGTAAACTTGATGTAATGTCCCAGTGGCACCTTCTGCCTCTCTGCCTTCAAACAGGGTCTCTATTCCAAAACCTAGTGAGCTGACACATTGCCTACTACCTACATGGGCAGCTCTGCCTTCTAAGGCAGAGATAAAACCTCATAAGTGACTGATTTTGAATTTTCTACATAAGCAGCATCTCGGTGCAAATAGCGCCTGGCACAGGACACTTTGACTCAGAATTATTCCAATAGTTTGCTGTTAGCATGTTGCTAAGCTAACAATAAACCTGAGTCCCTTTCTAAAATTAATTGAAAACAAAAAACTCTGGTGAAGGATTCTAGTTCTTCATACTGTACATGGTTTGTAGCTTCTCTGTTACCGCCTCGCTGTCTCTCCAGACAGTCCGCCCGTCTGCCCGCTCGTGCCTGCCTGGTAATTAAACATCCATGCCATCAGGCAGGCAGCTGGCAGCCCTCCCTCGAGAATGCCAATTAAGTTTGTAAAATATTTAGGCTACAAAACTGTACAAGGGGAGCCATCGTGGTGCGCAATCATTCACAGAATTCTGTAGAGGCCTGTGGACCGACTTCCCCTGCGGCCGCCCATCTGTGTGATACATCGAGAAATATCACCTATACACACTGCACACTCCCCTGAGGGAGAGACTTACGATCAGAGTACATTAACATTAGATCAAAGTAATAATTATGTAATGGCAAGGCGTAATATACACAAATATTAGCAGAGTGGGCTGCATTACTCATTGCAGCAGTCTAATTTGTTTCAGTTGTAAACTAATCATAGATAATATACAGAAACATGCAACGCAAGTAGCGATCAACCTTCAACCTAGATATTCATACCAAATGGATTGTGTGATATTTTGTTGTAATGTACCAATAAAATATACCAAAATTGTATTTTAGACTTGCACCCACTAACCACTTCAAAAATAAATCTGTATAATATAAACATAAAACCGAGCACTAAACTAAAACTAAAATATTAAACAAAAATGTGCTTATCTATGTAATAGCAGAGCCCTGGGTCATTATCCTCCATAAACGTTTTTTTATTCTTGCACATTATGGCTATATCTGATGACCTCACCACCCTGGTGTCAGGACATATGAGAGATGGACTGCTTTGAGAACAGCGTGAATATCATTTCCATTTTATGCTTTTTAAAATGATCACTTCAGCCAGTGTAATTGGCCAATCCAAAGTACAGAGCCATGGAGAAAGGTCAGCTAATTTAATGGACCAAGAGTAGCCTGGCAGAAATTAAAGAGAAATCATACTGACTTAAAGACACTGAAAATGTTCTTCGACACAAGCTAAACTAGAAAAACGAATTGAAAATTATAGTCTATGCAAATTAAAACTGCATGTAACTGCATTGGTCAACACTGTGAAAGATTTTTCGACAAACATCGAGATGTATACTGTCTAAAAGAATGCAAAGTAATGACATACATGGAATTATGCATTGTTATACAACTGCATGTGTAAATGTATAATTTTGCATAACCTTATCTTTGTTTTTCGAAACTATCTGCACTGACAGACTTTCACATCAACTAATGTCATTCACAAACAACAAAATGCAAATGTGCATCCGCACACATAAACACATATGTATGTGTCTATGTATATGTAATGATGAGTTTTATGAATATCCACCAATTGCATCTTGACTGAAAATCACACAGACTAATGAGATCCTCTATGTACAATGAAGAACATTAATATATATGTAAATTAGCAGAGGAACAGGCTGTCATTGCTATAGCGCTTTCTCTCTCTCTTTCTCTCTCCATCTCCATCTAACGTCTAACTCTGTTTCATACTTGGTGTGCTTATGCTGAAACAAATTTATGAAGACTCAAACAGCTAAATGAACACTAAATGTCTATTTTTATTTATTTATTTTGCACATGGGCCCTGCGACATGGTTATAACTATGTTTATGCCAAGAAATTTCCCTCTGCATCACACCATAAAAGAAAGTTGTTTTCAGTAGAACTATTACTGTTTAAAAAGAATCAAACCTTTTGCATGACCTCATGACGAAGATGACCTGGATTCAGAATACATCCCTCTAATCCCTGTATGTGACCATTCTGAGCACACCAATGGTGCTGTTCCCAGATCAGTTGCTGCGAAGGCTAGGTAACAGAGAGGAGGGGCCAGCTGTGAGGTGGGGGTTTGCGTTTAAGGGCCGCAGGTCGGTTGTTCAAAGCAAACTCTGTGCATTGTTGGGTGGCGGAGGATTAGATCTCTCCAACCCAGCAGAATTTGCCTTCTAATTAAAAGGGATAAAGAGGTAGGAAAATAGAGGGGCACTGTTAGGTGGAAAAGAAAAAGAAGGGGGTGAAAGGTTGGTTGAAAATACACTGATTGTAAGAGTATTTACCAGCTCAGCAGTATATGGTATAGGGCGGATTCAATGTCTTGTAGCCGGTATTAGGCCATCATCATTGTACTAGCTCACCCTCTTCCACTAAAAAGAGCAGCGGGGGTCAGTACAGTTTCAACCCGAGGCACTCAGAGTACCAATATACTTAAAAAACAAAACTTCAAGACAAAACTAATGACATGCAACTATTAGTTATATATTAGTCTTGGACCATAGAAAATCATATGAAACCGTCAAAAAAATTCTAGAATCCTGAAAAGTATCATGGTTACTACAAAATATAAAGCAATGTCTTCGACACTGGTAATAATAAGAAATGTTTCTTGAGCATCAAATTAACATATTAGAATCATTTCTGAAGGAGCAAATAACACAGCATCTGCTATAAATTTGGCTTATATTATATTCAAAATATATATTAAAAAAATGTTATTAACATAATATTTTTAACTAATAAATAAATTGCATAATATTACTGTTTTTGCTTTTTTATCAAATCAATGTGATTTTAACGATCTCCAAACTTTGAAATAGTGTAATATATCATTTTGCATAATCAGACAAGACCACCATGGGTGATTTTGTTTGACCCTTAACCAATTTCTTTATACTTCCTTTTGGAGTATATAGATATCTAGTAAAAAATGGTTTGTTATATTCTTGTTATACACTTTACAATAGGGTTCATTAGTTGACATTAGTTAACTACATTAGTTAACATGAACTAAGAATGAATAATACCGTTGAAGAATCTGCAAAAGTTAATTATTTTACCAAAAGAAGAGAGATCACACAAAATGCATGTTATTTTTTTATTTAGTACTGACCTGAATAAAATATTTTACATGAAAGACGTTTATATATAGTTCACAAGAAAATAATAGTTAAATTAATGGCCCTGTTCAAAAGTTTCCATACACTAATACTGTGTTGTTACCTGAATGATCCACAGCTGTTGTTTTTTTTTTTTGTGATAGTTGTTCGTGAGTCCCTTGTTTGTACTGAACAGACAAAATGTGCGCAGTTCTTCACAAAAATCCTTCAGGTCCCACAAATTCTTGGTTCTCTGGTCAATTTAAATTCTCTGGTCATTCAGGTAAAAATACAGTAGTAAGAATCATATGTAAACTGTTGAATAGGCAAATTTTTTTATAAATTCAACTATTATGTTCCCCTGTGGACTATATGTAAACATCTATTATGTTATGTATTTATGTAAAATATTATTCAGGTATATATAAATAAAGAATAACATGATTTTTTTATGATCCCTCTTATTTTAAGAATACAATAATCCAAAATAGAGAATAGTAAAATAATTAAAATTTTGCAGATTCTGCAAGGTGTATGTAAACTTTTGACCTCAACTGTACTTCTATAGCATTTATTAATCTTAGTTAATGTTTATTTCAGCATTTACTGATGTATTATTAAGATCACAAGCTGTGTTTGTTAACATTAGTTAATGCACTATGAACTAATATGAACAATGAATGACTGTATTTTTATTAACTAACATTAACAAAGATTAATAAATAGTGCAATAAATGCATTGTTCATTAATCGTTCATGTTAGTTAATACATAACTAATGTTAACAAATGATGCCTTATTGTAAAATGTTACAAATATAATATAATATTCTTGAAAGATTCTAATATTTTTGTCCTGACATTTAAAAATTCCTGCTTCAGTGGATTAATATGTTTGAACGTCCACCTTAAGATGGATTTAGGTGGTTGGTTAAGAGTTGCACAACTGACCAAAAGCACCTCATTCAGTGGAAAACAAAAGGGCTCTATTAATATTGTAGATGTTGGGTTGTTGTTATGCAAGTTATTTACTGTTATGCAGACTTTATCTCCAAGTCTGAATTTAGATGACCAGATTAGTCTCTTGGTCTAGTCACATTACTTGCATAATAATTTAACTCTTTGTGTAAAGTTGTACATCTATGATAGAGTAACCACTGAACATTAGGTACCAGTAATAAACAACGCTTGTTTTAGCACCTCTGGATCACTCTTTAGGGGACATAGTTGTAGGCCTCGGCCCAAGGGGGACCCCCGACCCTCGGGGTGTTTTTGTTTAAGTCTCCCCCTCTCCTCCTCCCTCTTCTCATCCAGTCCCTCCCCTCTCGTCAACCCACTGCTGTTTTGGAAGCCCATTTTCAGGCATGGGGTCTGCCTCCCCCCGGGGGTCCCACAAACAAATGCTCTATGCTCTAAGCTCCCACAGCAGCTCCGATTCTCCCCATAGACCCGGGAGGTTAACGACGTGCCAGTGGAAAACATGACCACCTCCCCACCCCCTTATTCTCTCTCTACCTACCTCTCAATCTTTATTTATCCCAGTCAATCCTCGTGCTTGGCAACAAGTGAACCACTCACACAGAAGTAAAGTGTGTGACTTTTGACTAATTTTGAAGTCTTAAAGTGACAGCAACAAAAAAATTACATTCAGTCATCATTTACTCATCCTGAACAACATGAGGGTCAAAATGAGGTTTGAACAACATGATGACTGAATTTACATTTTTATGTTGGTTTAAAGGCATAGTTCACACACACACACAAAAAAAAAAAATCTGTCATTAGTTGCTCACCCTCATGTCATTCCAAACCTGTAAGACCTTCATTCATCTTCAGAACACAAATTAAGATATTTCTGATGAAATCTTAATATTTACCTTTCTGCGTTTTGAACGCGTCAGTTGCGTTGCTGTCTATGCAGGGTCAGAAAGCTCATGGATTTAATTAGAAACATCTTAATTTGTGTTCCGAAGATAAACATAGGACTTACAGTTTTGGAACACGAGAGTGATTAATTAATGACAGAAATTTCAGAAATTTTGTTGAACTATTCCTTTAAGTAGTTGTATTACTCACTTAATACTTTACAATTTGCATTATTTGCCATTTACAATTGTTCAACAAAAACAACACCAGCAACCCTGTTTCAGTTTCAAAATTAAAGGACGTCCAAGAAACCAAAATGCTATTTGAAACGTGGAAGTGCTGATCTAAAACGGGGTAAAGCCTGTCTATATCTAATTACTCAAGATAAATATTAAAGCATCCACACACTAAAGATTAAAGTGTGCAGCCATTTTGGAGCTTGCGTTGACAATTAACCTTTCTCGTTTGGTGATTTGTAACACAAGCAAATCCTGTTATCAGCAAATATAGCACATGGCTCACACACACTCAACTCCAACCCCAAACATCGGCGTAAGTGGTGTTTATGGTCTGTAACGAGAACAACAAAATAAACACTGGGTAGATCGCACCGGTACACACAGCCAAGCTGAGTGAGTGAGAGAGAATGATGGAGGAAATGAGATTTCACAGCAACTGGCTACAAACTTAGTTTTTTTTGGCAATTAAAAAATAATTTTCAATCTTAATAGTACCACACTATTTCATTTCGGACTTTTGACAGTGGCTCTTAACAGCAGTGTCGTTGTGATCCAATGCACTGAAAGCCAGTCCTCATGTGACCCATGTGCTTCCACTGGGGCTGAACCTGTTATCCACAATGCCTACATCACACCCAAATTCCCAGTCTTTGGCAAGATTCCCACTCACATTGTGCCGAATCATGTGGGCCTGCTGCTGTTGCCATGGGGACATGGTAACCTTGCCTCAGACCTGGGGGTGGTGGAGAGATTGAGGTTGTCAACCCTGACAGTATGCAGAGCAGAAAATAATGGCGAGATGACGCATCAGATGATATCTCGGAAAGAAACAATAGAGGAATGCACTGAACAATTACTGGCAGACAAGTTCGGGAAAGACATCGTGGACTTGGCAAGGCAAAACCACAAAATGACAAACAGACAATGGCACTGACAAGCACAAACAGTCAATAATTGAAAAACAATGATGCAGAAAACAGATGAAGCTTAAGTTTGAGAGTCAAACTGGAGTTGCACTTAAGTTGTTGACTTGACACTTGACCTGGACTCCTGATCCCTGTGAACAACAAAAGTCTTTGTGTCTACAGGGAGAAGTATTTTAGGGAAGACTGGAGACACTTTGCTTGCTGATATAATTTCCCTACTGTTATCTTTTACAAATTAAATTTGTTTGAAAATCTACATCGTATACATAAACTGTGTAAATTCATTGTAAAAAGCATCAAATACAAATAGTGGTTTCAAAACCTTAAAAACCACCACACTATCAAAGTGAATTGTAAAACGATTATAATTTTGTTATTGGAATTAATCTGTCATTTAACATACACAAGGTGAAATGGTCTTGTAAATCCATTTCATACATAGAGGTGTACACATTACCGTCACCAAGAAAGGATGGTGGTCAAATATGATTTCCTTCATGTACATAATTTATAAGTGGTTAATTTTGCAACTCATCCTGTTACAACCATCCCTGGTCTCCCAATTTAAAAGATTTAGGGGATATTTGACCTTATTTGAAAATATTATCTGTAGAAATTTTGCCACATAAAGAACTAGAAAATGGAGTTCTAAAATAATCATCTTCTGTGAAAGACGAGATATTTTAGGAAATATCTGAAGTAGGTTCAGTGTTGTTTTGGATGATACTGTTGATATTCACTGTAGGAGAAAAAAGTTATTTTGTGTTGTTCCCCAAAAAAGGAAGCCCAACAGATTCATTTTCTGGTGAAGTTTTTGGTTAAAAGTATATTCTTTTTTTTGCATGAGAATAAACAAACGCATAGTTGTCCACTCATTTAGTTCATTCAGAGGCCCAAAATAACAACAAAAAAAAAAGTTTCTGATATTTATATGACCAAAAAGTAAGATGAAATTCTGGTAGCTTAACTATAAAAAATTATGTGATTACGTGATTTTAACAGCAAAAGATTGTAAAGTGCTACAGTGAACACCTGTTAATTGGTTAACAGTAATTTTATGTACTAAATGTGACCCTTGACCACAACATTTTTCGAAATTGAGATCATCTGATGATTTGTCCAAGATACAACTATTTGAAAATCTGGAATCTGAGGGTACAAAAAAATCATTATACTGAGAAAATTGCCTTTAAAGATTCAAATGAAGTTTTTTGCAATGCATATTATTAATCAAAAATAAAGTTTTGACATTTTATGGTAGGAAATTTACAAAAATATCTTCATGGAACATGATCTTTACTTAATATCCTAATGATTTTTGGCATGAAAGAAATATTGATAATTTTGGCCCATACAATGTATTTTTGGCTGTTGCTACAAATATACCCATGCTACTTAAGACTGGTTTTGTGGTCCAAGTTCACACATGTAATTACATTTAATGTAATTTTATAGTAAAATACTGTGAAAGTTACAGTTTTTGTAATTAAAAAGTAATATGTTTTTGTATAATTTACAGTGACAATCCCAGCATGTTTTTGTTGAAATAACTATGTTTCTTTTCGTTTTTTCTCATCCGTTGTGTACATTAAGGTTTTATCTGACATCTAAATATTTATTGGATTATTTCAGTGTCATGTGTGTTACCATGATGGTGTTTAGTATTTGTGTGAATGACACTGTGAATTCTATATATTAGTGTTTTCTTTCTCAGCTTGTGGAAAAGCTGCTTGTTATGAGCTTTAATTCATCATTTGGCTTTCCCATCACCACCTGTTTTTGGTAGTTATCAGTGTGTTACAATTGTACAAAACAGATAGTAGTACTTCAATCCGTTGGCATGTTGCCATTATATCAGTTAATGAAATACATTTTTAAGTTAATCCTGTAAAATCTAAAATGTTGCTACCATATTTTTTACTGTAAAGTTCTGGCAACCACAGCTTACCAGTATTTTACCGTTTATGTCACAGTGTTCAATGAGATTTTAAAAAACAATATAGCAGACTGCTTACATTAAAATGCATATAAATATGGGACCCTGGACCCCAAAACCATAAGGGTCAATTTTTTTAAACTGAGATGTATACATCATAAAAAAGCTAAATAAATAAGCTTTCCATTGATGTATGGTTTGTTAGGAAAGGATACAACTATTAGAAAATCTGGAATCTGAGGGTGCAAAACAAATCAAAATACTTAGAAAATCTCCTTTAAAGTTGTCCAAATGAAGTTCTTAGCAATGCATATTACACAATAAAAAATTACGTTTTGATATATGTATGGTAGGAAATTTACAAATTATCTTCTTGGAACATGATTTTCATTTAATATCCTAATGATTTTTGGCATAAAAGAAAAGTCAATCATATTTGTAGCTATTGCTACAAATATGCCCATGCTACATAAGACTGGTTTTCTGGTCCAGGGTCACATATCAGTTGTTACTATATCTTACATTAATATGATTTAATAAGATGATATTTAAATAATACATTTCATGACCAAAGCTCTGTAGTTTTTCTTGTGGCAGCAAAACATATAATTCAGTGCAATACAATAATAATTGAGAGAGGATCAAACAAACATTCCTTAAAAACTCATACTCACATTTTAAAACAAATTTGCTAAATAATGATGGAAAAATGGAAAATCAAGTAAACCTTCAGTCCATTAAGTGTTCAATTGAAATGTAACAGCTATATAAAATAGCTATATTATATATCACATAAGATTTGTTTGCCAAAAACATCTAAAAGTTTCAGTTAGTAGCAGATATTAAAGCATTCCATGAAAGAGTAAAACTAAGTGGTGTCGTATTCTGACTTCACAGACATCCTGTCATACGCACCACACTAAACGCGTCAGGCACAATGTGCTGAGCTTATGGAGTGATCAGTCAGTCCCTCACACTACAGAGGTTGCTCTGATGGGGCGAATCAGTTTGGGCTTGAGCCATACAGTTGGGTGGGGGTTGGAAGTAGGGGGGGTTTGTTGGCAAGGTGAGGTTGCGAGGCTCCAGTTGGTCCACTGGAGGCTGGCTGACTGATGGGCAGAGGGGGGGACATAGCCAGTCTGGCCTGGGCAAGGAGGAGAGGCTGGTGGGAATGGCGGAGGGGTGCTGGACCCTGGCCCAGAGTGGTGACTGCCTGTCTGTCCAGGCGCTGGGCCACTCCAGCCTGCTCCCCCAGGCTCCTACCCCTGAGTGGGCATTTCAAAGGGATATGCCTGCCCTCTCTCTTTCAATCACACTTTTGCCCTTGCTTTCTCTCCCTCCTTTCCCTTGCTCTTTTTCCATCTTTATCTCTGACTTGTCCTACCACCCTTGCCTCTCAATCATTTCAAAATGACATTGATTTACACATAATTGATTTGCCAGTCACAAATAGCATATACAGTATTAACACGTCCTTATGCACGTTGGACGTTTCCTGTGCAGTAACCTTGCGATCTGTTTGATTTCGACCGATTCGTCAGACTCTGACCAATCGCACTGTGGGGCAGAAAGCTTGAAAGAGAGAGGTATAGAAGGGAGAGGAGGAGGGATGGAGTTGTACCGCTACACTGGACCCATCTGCCCGATGTCTTCCCCTGCTGCGGAGCATGATGTTGCTCCATGACTCGATGGCTCCACCATGGTGCTGACCATTATGCTGCTGCTTTATTGAACTGTGCCCCAGAAGCTCCACAGCAGAGACCACATTGATTTCAGAGCAACTGAGCTGTTCTTCTCCTTCGCCGCATTTGTAGATGTCATTTTAAATATTTATGACTCCATATGAGTCACATTAGGCTTTGAAAATCATGGTAAAATGATACAATATCACAAGCTCTATTCCAAATATGTTTATTGCACAAAATCTATTACAGTTTAATGTTGAAAAAAAAAAAATATATATATATATATATATATATATATATATATATATATATATATTTTTATTTTTTTTATTTTTTTTTTTTTTTTCAAAACAGATATAATTTGATTGCATTATTATACTTTTTTTCACTACTTGGTAAATAAATAAATAAAATATAAAAATACACTTACACAAAGATTTGGAAGACTTTTAAATGTTATTTATTGTCTTGGTTGTAATCATATCAGCATCATAATATAATTTCATTAAATAAGTTCATTAGGTCTCTTAGATTTAAGGTCAAATTCCAAGTATTAACTACCACTTATGCCACAAACTCTTAATTGGCTGCTTATTGATAATTAGTAAGGTAGTTGTTAAGTTTAGGTATTGAGAATCTAAAAAAAATAGTCATACAGAATAAGGCATTAATATGTGCTTTAAGTACTAATAAACAGCCAATAATAACGGTTAATAATGAGAATTGGTGCTTAAAAAAAGTGTTATCGTTTATTATGTCACTAAAAGATTTTTTTTTTTTTTACAATCAGCACAAAGGTAATTTTTACATTTTAAAAGCATTTTACATTATAATTTTGAGAAATTTGATATATAGAGTCTGTAAGTCTAAACAAATACTAAAAGCTTTGCACATTTAAAGCATTACTCAGTTTAAGCAAAGAAATAATTGACCTTAAAATGATTAGTTTGCATTCTAGCTTTCAAGAGAAACGCTCATTCTGCAAATGACATTAAAGCGACAGTAAATACATCAGGCTGCAATTGATTTGACCGCTCTATTTTTCTGTTGAGCTTCTGTCAGTTCCTGAGCTACCTATCCACCACCTCCCCTGCCAGCAATTAATGTGACTCCTCCACACCCTCTGTCCGCTCCTCGTCTCCCACCTGGCATTTTCCGGGCAGTAGGTCTAGTGAAATTCCTGCATCCCTATTGCCAGCCGCAAGGCGGTAACCACTGGGGTTTCTGAGAGTGTTCCCACCCCCAGCACACATACACACACACACATAGCCTGTGCTGTCCCAGTCTGCAACTCTGGCAGACTCTACATTCTTTTCAGCAGTACTGGTTCCCCATGGTAACCAGGAGAGTGGAGAGTGGTGACCTGTCATGTTAATGTCAAAAATAAACACTTTTTTTTACTGAAATGCGTCCACTTTCAATATACAATGCATCAGAAAAATCGGTCAATATAAATGGCTACAAAGTAAATGACTCTAAATATAAATGTATTTCTTTTCAAATATACAGGAAGTGTCATAATGTGTTCTTTTCAGTATTTGAACATATATTGAAGTCAAAATTGACTAGTTTAGAGTTTAAAATTAGAAAAGAACGGTAAAATATGTAACAGCATATTTATCCTGCATGATTGCTCTTAGTTCGGAGAAAGAGCAACCATAATCTATACATTGTTTTATCACTGGAAGGGGAATTTAAGGGACAGTTTGTGAACTTTTAAGCATGTACACAAGCACACACACAGACGGTTCTTGTGTTTACACTCCTAATTGGAGGGGAAGGTTCCAGTTGACAGACAAGCCCTTAGAGATACACAATTGGAAAAAAAAAAAAAAAAAAAAAACAGCTGCCAGCCTGTGGCTGGAAGGGTAGCTGACTACAGGCTGGAGCTGGGACAAGAACATGGCAGGAACGTGATGAGAACGTAATGGAAACATCCAACTGACAGAATTATGAGAGTCCCAACAGACTTTTCCAAAAGAGATATAAATTGTTAAGAGGGACTGGCACTTAAAAAGAAGAAAAGAAAAGATCTCCAGAAGAAGATTAAAATATATATATTTGCATAAAACAAAGAAAAAATTTGTGCAAGAGCATTAAAAATAAAACAGAGGAGATGCGTGTGAACTGGCAGTGCATAAGACAGCAAGACGGTACAATTTGGAGTCTGAGTATTGGTGTACGAACAACTGTGCCAGAATGTCACTCAAAACAAAGTGGGGTTTGGACGGGGCACAAGCAAGGAATGCTCACCCCATATGGGGGCTCGTCCTCGACTCACATGCCTTTCAAACTGGGTGCAGGGTTAATTATATCACATAATTAAAGACTCAATAATGTTAACGTGCATTTTTGAGGATGGGTGCTCACAATTTGGCTTGGGGACAAAATAACACAAATAATTGTTATATCACTTCTTAAAGGGACAGATCACCTGTAAGTAAAAATTCTGTCATTTCATTCACCCTTGTGTCATTTCAAACGGCAGATATTTTGAAAAATGTTTCCACTGTTTGTGCCCACACAGTGAAAACCAAAGGTGGTCGGAAACAACGGAAAAACATTTTCCAAAATATCTTCATTTGTTTTCCATAGAAGAGGGTGAGTAAATGATAACAGTTTTAATTTTTGAAGGTTAACTATACATCTGTTTAGACTAGGTTTGTCTCACAAACCCATAATAAGCCAACGTTTGTATTGAACGTTTCAATAAAAGATTGTTTTAATGTATATCTTATGATCATTGATCCTTTCATGTCTGTGTTACTCATGTTTGTTGCACTGTGAGTCTAAAAGTGATGCATAAACAGACACACCTTTACCTGGAAGGCAAGATAAAAAGGAAAAAAAAAATAGCCACGATCATAAATAGCCATTGCTTGTGCCTGTTTGGTGAATTTATTATGGGGATTTCACAGCCAACCTCACAATAGAACGTTTCCTAAATGTGATCTTAGGGCCTTGCAGACTACAAGAAAGACATCCAAGCATTTACCACATAAAGCCTGAATAAATCCGACCCTCTCTGTTCCTGTGCCTTTGAACTCAGAGAGAGGCGAGAGAAGTGAAGCCCACACTGCAGGGCAGGTTCCACCGTACACCGTACACCTCATGCAGTTTTTGCTTTTCCCAACTATATGTATATGATAGAGATAGTGAGTGTTATCATTATTCGTTTAGAAAAGTCAATTTGACACAATTTCACCACAAGTTCTTTGAAGGTCTGAGTTCGTAGATCTTTCACCAAGTTCACCTTGAGGGCCTTTGTATTGTGTGTGTGTGACAGTGAGAGAGCAAGAGCGTAGAGAGAAAAGCATGTTTATGCATGACTGAAAGAACGTTTAGTGTCCCCTTGTGTGTACTTGTTTGTCCTTGTCAGTATGGTGGAGGGCTTACTTTGCCTCATATTGATGACTTGAAGGGAAGAATCGGTTTTAATTGAATCCATTTGTTTGCTGCTTGGCCTTGTGTAAACAGGAGACAAACAATTACAGTAGTGATTAATAACCGTTAAATATTTTCAGAAGATACTAAATGCATCATGCATATGCACAGAATTCTGTCTGGTTTCGTGGCTTTTTTAGCTCTGGTTGGAGGTTGTAAAGTTAATAAATAAATTAGTATGCCCTTTTTTTTATTTTAAAGTGTAAACAGGTGATGCTGTGCAATATTGTTGCAGTGTGAGTAACTGTATTATAAGGAATTTAAAATGTTTTCTCTCTCTCTTGTCTCTCTCCCCAGTCTGTTTCTTTATGTAGATCGCTGTAACCTTAGTGATCTCTTAAAATGTACTGTGCAATCATTCTCCGTTTCCCCCACCCTTTCAATCTGACATCCTTATTTTCTCGGACCGTGACGCGTAACATTTAACCCCATTTAAGTTTCCTGTACCTTACGGGAAGATGTGGCACACGGGAAATTATGAATGTCAATAAAGATCAAACGAGCTCTTTTATTCATAGTAATTACTTTGTGCAAATATACCTTCACGTTCAAGTGTTCCTCTCATCAAAAACGACTCTGTTATCGCATTTAAACACTGTCACAATTATGTCAAATCAGAGAAACATTTGGGGGAATATTAAAGCAAGTTCATTTGAAATGTATCATGCTAAATTATGTCCATTCAGACATGCCTAGGATTTCAATCTATTCTCCAAACTTAGAACCTTATAAAGAAAAAGAAAAATCACAATATATGTAACACCGGAAGATACAGTCAAGTCAAACATGCATTTAAATGAATCAACAAAGTATTTTTTTATCAGTCAAACAATTTTAGAGTACTACCGCTGAAGATGTTCTAATCTTCAGTTGTTTAATAAAACTGTGAAGAAACTGATCCTTTCCTACTGTGCTCCTCCAAACATTCACATAAGATAACATCAGATGATGTCCACTTTGCTTTTGCCCACCAGTGCTTGCAAAACATTTGGACCTGCAGGGAAGACAGAAAGAGAGATTAGTATTTTAAAGGTTTTTAGGCAGGTTTATAAATACTGTTCACATATATTTTTTTTGTAAAGTATTAGTAGTAATAATAATAATAATTGATCATTTTCATCAATAATAAAATAGCATAACTATTATATTTTACATAATTAAAAAAAATATATATTATTATTGACTGAGTATTTTTCTTTGTTTTAATACAGTAATTAATGTAACATTTAGTCATAAAAAAAGAACGTCGTAATAAATTACTAGATATTGTTACATGCTCAGCATTAGAGCCCAAATAAACGTTTAATATTGCATCTCGCCATTCAACCAAAGTGGAGATTAAAGGGAAGGGTGTCATTTACTGGGATTGCGCTGTTGTGGCCACAGGCGCGAACACGCATTGCTCTTTTTTCACTTTGACAAACCACAATTCCTTTAAAGATGAGAGTTCCCTCCGGACGCGGGGCGTTTAGAATTTGATAAATAATTTAGCAGTTTAAACAGCGAGAGGCAACGCTGGGCGAGATCCCAGCGATAAAGGCAAGCGGAGTGATGGTGGATGAAACATCGTTTATTTATCATAGCTGTGACTTGCGTGTTACTAAATAAATTACACAGCGCGTTACTATAACTTGAAACACGCGCTTCCGAATTCTACGTTCTAAAAATCTGCAGATGTGAACTTTTCAAGTGTTTTTTTAGCGCCCGTTCGGCTTTAACATCTTAAATGAAGAAACGCAAAATTCCATCTTTTGTCCATGTTTTTTTATTATTTAGATGTTCTCGCAGTCCTACCACGGCAATTATCATTTTGGTTCATCCTTGACATGTAGCGACCTGCAGGTTTTTCCAATTTTTCATACTTGAGCTCAGGCGAGTGAGTTCAGAGGAGAAACGGCAATTTGCGTTGAAAGATTCATTTTTCATTCACTTTCGAACACAAAGAACTCCGGTGAAAGACATTGTTTATAGATTTTCGAAACGGTACGTGGCAGGTGGATGTGGGGAAATATTAACAGGTAAATCACCAGGATAATGGTGGCTGTCATCATCTCCAGGGCATTCCACAATAGCAGGTGCATAACTGAAGCTTTCCATCCTGTCTTGAAGTGTACAAGTTTTTTTCTGCATCTGTAACGCAAAGAAAGATCACACTCGATTAATGGGATGCCATTCTGAGATCTATATATAACATAAAACCTGTTAACAGGCCTATAGAATACTTTTTAAATAGATTCTAACTGGAATTAAACAATGGAAAGTTTTACTAGTATTGTTTTTAAATTATCTTTGCGTTTACGCTTTCAAAACGGCATCATCCAAGTAATGTAAAAAAACAGGATGAACTCAAATGTCATTGATAAAATCCTGCCATCATGACGTCAAATTATTATTGTTATTATTATTATTACTCCAGTTGTTGTTGTTTGCATAATTTATTAGTAGGGTAGTACATAAGAAAATACACTAACTTAAATATATTTTAACTTAAATATATTAATAATAATAAAAATGTGCCATAGTTTATGTTTTAATAATAACAAAAAACATATTACAATTTATGTTTAAACAGAAAAAGGATTAGAGCGTACTGATGCTATGACAGTTTTAGATTGGAAATTCTTGTTTGCTATAATAAGAATTTAATCTAATGATAATGTTGATAATAAAAACAACAGAATTAATAGTAGCCTAGTAGCAGCAGCAGTAATAATAATAATAATACTAATAGGATGTATTCATAGCTAAATAAATTTTCTTAGAAAAAGTAGCATTTTATTTAAACATATCTGTGCTGTATTCAGCTAAACAAAAAGAAACATGCGTTAAATAAGAATGATCTTTGTTAATGCTCACCGTTGTTCATTTGTCCGTGCATCTCGAGTCACCCGGGCGCTTGTCAGGTTCTCCTCTTCTCAGGATATCTTAAAATGTATAGACTTAAAGCTGTTATGATACAGTCGGCTTTCCTCCCACACAGAAGAGTCCCGATAGACACGTCTCGAAGTGGATATTGGCAACATGTTGTTTTTAACATTTTTAAAGGTGCCTAATTCACCTCCTCGTTGCGCTTCTCCACACTGGTTTCACGTGTATTCTACATGTCTTATAAAAGGCCCTAATCTAGCCCCATGGCAATGCGATGCACTCATCTCTTGATACATTTGGGTATATCAGCTTGAGCACTTGCAGTTTGAGCGTCATGTGGACGAGAGGACAGTTTTAAGGAATTAAGTCCCCGTAAATCCCTGCAGCTACGCAACAGAAATGCAAGAGGTCTGCGTGGATTCAAGCGTCCGTATTCAACATTTGTTTTCTCCGCTTTAACCTCGGTTTTATGATATAAGAATAACAAAAACTGAGTCTGCTGTTTTCACTCGTTGTTATTAATCATATTAGAGATTATATAAATTATACTAGGCCTACTGTTATCTTTGAAACTTTTTGAAGTGGTAAGAATACAAACTAGCGCATACTCACTAAGGGCCATCGCAGTTTAAAAAAAAAGTAATTTTGAAAAGATAAATAGTGCAAATATTTAAAAACACTTTTTTTAAGATAGGACTGTGAAACTAAAAAATATATTTTTTTTATTCCACTTTATTCATAACACTATGAGTTTGTGTTACAACAAAATTACATTCCTTTGATTCTCAGAGATGAGAATGTGCTCCGCTAGGGCCTCGCTCTCATTGGCTGGAGAGTTTGCATCAAAAAGTAGCTGTCGACATTTGTTTCCCTGCAAAGGGCCCTGCGAGAGAAACAGACTCCAGTCCTGAGCTCTTCATTGGCCAGCGTGCTGTACAAATCAGACTCCAGCAACTTCAACCCAGAAGAGCAGCGAATCATAACCGTATGTGCTTTAATCTCTCTAAACCATTTTATCCATTCTTCGTGTTTAGCTGTAGAGGCTTCATCATAACTCATTTGCTTCACGGTTTGATGAAAAGGATTTTATCTCGATGTCTTCGATATTTTTGTAACGATTTAGACGTATATTCGCTTTTGGACATAAAACTTTAACGGACTTCGAATTGAATCCAGTTATTCAGTAAGTAACCCGCCTTATGGAAGTCGTATGAAATATATCTTTCTGCATTAAGATTTTGCGAACAGTGCTATTGTTGTTGTTATTATTATTACAGTCGTCGTTATTGTGTGGTGTAAATTATTCTTTCTGTGCATGGCCCAAACGTTGTTCTCTTGTATTTTGAGAACGCCAAACAATTAGCCTATAACGTGGCTCTGAAGATGAATATATATATAGGCCTATAGATATTTGCTAATACACATCTTGACTTGTGATAGTACACCGTTTCACAATTTTTATTTTTTTTTTTATTTAATTTAAATCCGCGGCTAATAAGTGACTGGTTTGTTTTCTTGCTTATTTTAACCGTTTAAATGCGAATTAATAAATAATAAGCGAACAAAGACAGAATTTGGCACACTTCTCTTATTTCTGATGAGAATATGAATACAAATAAACAAGGAATAGGCCTACATAATATAGCTACATTTTATAGTGTCGTTGCATGCCGCTTCATATATTTTCCTCTTTCTTGTACAAGTAGCCTAAATATGACTCTTTTAGTCTCAGTACTTTTTTTTTAATTTCAGTAGTTTGCTCTGTAGCGTGTCTGAGACACCGTTGAAGTGTCTGTGAGTGTATGTGTGTGCGTGTGATTTTTTTATTGTAGTCATGTACAGAATCAATGAGGCCAAACGTTCAGCTGAAGAGGTAGCGTCCAGTAATTAGGGGAGCGCGTGCCACACGGATTATCTCGTTAATTTATCAACAACAACATTTATCATAATTAATTCTTGGATGAGGTAATTACTATTGAGCGGCTGCGCAACTGGTAGACGAGGACTGTTTTAAGTGACAGATTGAGGGGCGAAACCGTTGGATTAAAAAAAAAACTTTTTTGCATAATAAGACTGAAGTTTTTGTTTAATAATATCGCCATTTACTTAGACAGGATTGTGATTTGGATGATGCTGAACGTCGGTTAATTTAGAGTTTTGCTTGATGACCCAATAGCCCATTATAAGAAACTTTTTTACGTTTCATTTGGGCCCCCCCCCAACAAATTAAGTGACTAATAGCCTGATCTGTTCATTTCTGTCAAATTATTTTGAAATTCTAATAAACTAATATCTGAACTAAATAAGTTAACTAATAACATCAACAATCTGTCTAGTGACAAACAAAATGTTTAAAGGCAGATCAAAGAAATGAAAGTTGAGCTATTTGTTTGCATAGTCAGAAATAACATGTAATTTCAGAAAAATACTAAACCACGTAATTACAAGTTTATACTCCTCCGATATGAGTGGGGAAAAGAGGTGGTTACTTTTTTCATTGTTACATTTGTCCCTCGCCAATGGAGCTTTTGTTATCAGCATTAGTTATCAGGCTAACAGTGGCCTTTGTTTCCACCAATAGCTCCCAATCAATGCTCTTATGCCTGAGACAATTAGCCGGGTTCCTATGCAAATTGTGTTTCTAGCTTGTGTGCACATTTGAACGACTGAGTTTTGTCTTTGTGAAGACTTGTTGCAATTAATAGATGTTAGTTTTTGGGGTTGGTGGGGAGAGGGGAGGAAGGGGAGGGACGGGGGGCGTTTGTCAAGATGAGCTTGGTTCATCTCATGAGGACAGCTGGAGGTCTGGAGCGGCTTTAAGAGCACGTTGCTGTGTGGACGTGGTTTATTCGCCTATAAGTCATCGCAGCTAGAGGAACCCAGTTTCTAACTAATGACAGACGTTGAAACAACAACCTCCGTCGTCGCAATTAAGTGAACGTCTCTGTTTATCTTTGTTGTTTTTTAAAACAGGGTTTTTGGTTTCACCTCCACCGCTGAAGACGTTAACAAGCTAGAAGCAGAAATAAATAAAGCTAAGGAAAAGAGACCGAAGGGCCGGTGTTCAGCCTTCCTGTTTTTCTCCAACTTTAACCCCCCACAACCATCTTTAGCATGATGTCGTATCTCAAGCAACCACCTTACACGGTCAACGGGCTAAGTTTAACTACCTCCGGTATGGACCTTCTGCACCCTTCCGTTGGATACCCAGGTGAGAGACAAATCCGAATTAAGCATTTTATGTAAAGGATAGGCTATGCACACAACGATATTGAGTTGTCTTTTATGGACTATGTAGTTACACTTTTGCCCGTATGTGCTTAAATGTAAATAGTAGGCCTGGCTATTTTATTTGCTTACACTTTCACTCTAGGCGGCTTTGTGATGCAAGTTATTATTCAGCGGTTATGTGTAGCTGATTCATAATTAAATTGTACAGTTATAAGGCAGTTATACATTTTGAAAACAAATTTCACACAATACAATCTGTATGCCTTATAAATTGTAAGAATTTAAAAACGTACACCAGTTGGTGAATTCAAATAAAAATGTAGCCTATTATTCTGATACATTTAGTAACTGTTAGGCCTGTGTTGTTTTTATTGCAACAATGATAACATATTAAAAGGACAAAAGTTTAAAAGTATTAAAATGTTTTATTAAAAAATAAAACAAAATATGTCAAACGATGTATGACTATATTTACGATGCCGTTTCATATATTAATATTTATATCCTGCTTTTTAAATAAATCTATGCATAAAAGCTTTTCGGGTGGACAATTTTGTGATGCATTTGTTTATTTAAAACAGCGACTCCTCGAAAGCAGAGGCGGGAAAGGACAACATTTACTAGAGCGCAACTAGATGTGCTGGAGGCTTTATTCGCGAAAACGCGCTACCCGGATATTTTCATGCGAGAGGAGGTGGCCTTGAAAATCAACTTACCGGAGTCCCGTGTACAGGTGCGTATCATTCAAGTCATGCAAGAATGTCTTAATTTAAACATTAAACAATGTAAAATGCATAGACGTCTTTGAGAACCGAGAGGCGCACTAATAATAAAAGTAAATCACAATAATAATGTTTCTCTTTTTGCGCAAAGGCAGGCCATAGATAATTATTCTAGATAGAGTGCTGCCCCACAACTGAAGTTAGTTCACACCGTAAATATTAATAAACCCTGCTTTTACCACGTTAGGTTTGGTTTAAAAACCGAAGGGCAAAGTGTCGCCAGCAGCAGCAACAACAACAAAACGGAGGCCAGAACAAGGTGCGACCTGCCAAAAAGAAGAGCTCTCCAGCGCGGGAGGCCAGTTCTGAGAGCGGGGCGAGTGGCCAGTTCACCCCGCCCTCCAGCACTTCAGTCCCGGCCATCTCCACCACAACCGCGCCGGTGTCCATTTGGAGCCCGGCCTCCATCTCGCCGCTGTCAGACCCACTCTCTACCTCCTCCTCCTGCATGCAGCGATCCTACCCTATGACCTATACTCAAGCGTCTGGATACAGCCAGGGCTACGCTGGCTCCACGTCCTACTTTGGGGGCATGGACTGCGGCTCTTACTTGACGCCCATGCACCATCAGCTGACCGGGCCCGGATCCACCTTGAGCCCCATGAGCAGCAACGCTGTCACCAGTCACCTGAACCAGTCTCCCGCGTCCCTCCCCACACAAGGTTACGGTGCCTCGGGGCTCGGCTTCAACTCCACCGCAGATTGCTTGGATTATAAGGACCAAGCGTCCTCGTGGAAACTGAACTTCAATGCTGATTGCTTGGATTACAAAGATCAGACTTCCTCCTGGAAATTCCAGGTGTTGTGAAACTAACAAAACGTCTGCCATTCTGTCCAATCAACACATTAAAAGACCATAAAAATAAACGTTGTAGACCTGCCATCCTTCCAAAAACAGAAGTGTTCCGTCACACGCGAACTCTCCGAGATGGATGGGTTGCATTGTGCCCGACAGCGCTTTTGAAGTTTGTCTTTGACATGAAATATCTATTCGAGCTACATGCACCCCTCGTGGCCTGCAAAGTAGTATTTGAAGGGTCGTGAATGCGTATAAACATAGGCCATTTGACCGCAACCTGTTGTTTAAGGTACAGGGAATCAAAGTGAATTTGTAATAAGTTAGGTCAAAGCCACGGAACAAATCCTTACACAAGAAAAGAGGAGAAAAAACTACACGGCAAAAGGAGCCAATTTTTTGGTTAAGTGCTTGGAATGGGCAGGCTTTCTCTAAGCCTCTTATAGCACGCCGACCTATTTCAATGTTGGCAAGACGAGAGACACTTCCATCAGGAGGATGATAGAGAGGATGTGTGCGAGTGCGTGTGTACGTGTGCGAGTGCGTGCGTGTGTGTGTGTGTGTGTGTGCGCTGAACGCCCCCATGGCGACCTGGATGCACTACTTTATTTAAGAAAAGGTGTTTATAAGGAATCAATATGTAGTTTTTAAAAGACAATCAATGTGTGTCTTATATAAATGGTACATTTGTGTTTTTTTTATCTGTGCTAGCCTTCGAAACTGTGATCTGTTGTAACTGTATGCAATTTGTGAGCTCCGTCGCATCTGCGAAGACTCGGCTGTGATTTTAATAGATTTTAAACTTTTTTTTTCTTTAAAGAAACAAGACGGTAAATAATACTAGTCACATGATTACTATTGGATTAATTTTAAGAGAAAAACAATCTCGAAAATACAGGGACTCGAGAGAATGTGTAAGGAACTGTCTGTCCCCGTTCACTGATCTCCATTGGTCATAACTGATATACCACCCACGTGGATCTTAAACTTGTCTGGAGTGGGAATGTGGTCCCGCCACAGAAATATTAATAAACTATTTCAAATCTGACACCATATTTAAAGTTATTAAGTCTGGACGAGTTATTAAAATTTATTATGAATTGTATGTGTGTGCTTGTGTTTTAATAGGTTAGCTACAATGGTTTGAAATGCAAAGGTTAAAAAAGCTGACTAGGACGGAGAGGCCCGATTTATGAGAAGAAAAAAAATACAGTTCACTGAACCACCAAATTTAATACATTTTCTTGTGCGACTATTATGGTGTTTCAAGAAACAAATGGCAAATGGCGTGTACGTGAAACAAGTTTACCCATTTATTTACCACACTGATTATGTACTAATCATTTAAAGCGCTCTAAATGTGAATTAATACATTTATTAACTTCATCCCGATTTAAAAATGAAATGGTGTCTATTTCCTTTGGAGGAAGGAAAAGAGGAAATCCCGTATCCACATTAAATATTAACAGCATTCTCCTGGTTGACTGATTTACAAGAAATTGCCAAGAACACCAATCAATTTTTAATCAAATGTGCGTCAACAAGTGGTTAGGCTTTGATAAGGTATACAGGCCGCCCACTCAGAAGCTTAAATTAAAGGTTCAATTTGAAAAGCACTGGTTTGTATGCGTCTTGTAATTTGGCTATTAAACATCTGGACACTTAAAGTAAATGTATCTTTGGAACTGCAAGGCGTGAGCAAATTTTAATTATTTCTCATTTTCCCCGCCGGGTTTCCGGCCCTTTCGTTTTGAGAGACGTGGCACCAGGAATGTGCGGCTTGGGAAAGTCGCGCTAATCCGCGCCTCAAAGACCAGTTAATCCCAATATTTCACTGGCGGGGTTTCTTTAGGGCAGAGGGCAATTCAAACGTAACTCAAAGCCTTCTTTAAAGACCGCCTTTTCTGAATGCAGAATCGCACCATTTTGGTCTGTATTGCAACAACGGATGGCATTTCACAATAGAAAAGTGTGTATGCATTACATATTCGCATACCGTAACAATTCTAAAAAGGTTAAAATAATACTGTTGTGTTGGATTCTCAAGACGCGATTGTAGAAAAAACAATTACATAAAATATCAATATACAATGGTACTACAATAAATAAATAAAAAATAGATTGCTTTAAAGAGGCATACAATAATGCATGAATTCAATACTTTAATTCCAAATTTGATTTAAAAAGCCGAGGACATAGCGAACACCCCGGAGTCCTCTGTGACTGAATGGAAAACTTTCACAAAGAGTCCCCTCGGTAAAGGAGGGGTAGAGAGCGAACTGAAGACTTCACCGTCGGGTCCTGGAATAATTCTATTGTAAGGGCCTGACTTGAGCGACATCTCATAATTACACTAGTTCACTTGGAGGCAGAGAGTCAGAATCGAATCTTTGAATTCTTCTATCATAATTGCGAGCAGTGGAACATTCAATTATCCTCCTTGACATTGCCAAATAATCTCCTTTTCATTCAAAGACAATTTAAAGAATGGTGCGGAATTATCAGAACGTTTATAGGAAACCTAAACCGTTTTCAAATAAATTTGGAAGGAAGTGAAGCTTACTAAACTAATACTGTTTGTTAGAAATGTACTCAAAATTTATAGTCATATATATTTGTGTTAAATAACGTCTCATCTGTTTCCAATGAAATACACCCTTAATTTTTAAATTATTATTATATGTTTTTTAGTTTTTATGTATTTTACACAGGCTGTCAAATAGCGAGACAAACGTAAAACAACAAACCGAAAAATTTATGCAGCTGAGACGTTACAACACTGTATAAAGATGTGACAAGTTACACAAATAAAATAAGCAATAAACAGCGACAAGATTTGTGTAGCTTTATAACTTCATGTGATGTTGTCCGTTTGCAACCTGTTACTTCCTAACCGTTGTAATATTTTTATTTGCAAAAAATAAAATTAAATAAACAGCGATAAAGCGAAGAAAACAAGTACAACCTCAACCTCAAGTTCAATAACACTGTGTAAAGCATTACGCGTAAAAAATGAGTCTAAATGCCTGAAATTAGTCTAAATGACTGAATATCTGAACGACCTTGTAAACTCTTCGTTATAAAAAGTATTTTACAAACACATTTTGAAAGAATGTTAAAATAATATTTCTTAATTTAATAATTATTCAAATATTATTTGAACTATAATCAATTTTTGTAGAAAAATTATTTGAAGCAACATTTTCATACTAACTTTGAAACCTCAATTAAAATAAACTGATAATGTATCTACATTAATTTTCTTCGATTAGAGACCATGGTCTTTTTCCCCTCTCTGGACAACGGAGGAGTACAACGACTGATATCATTCAGGCTGTCCAGGAGTTTTTACAAAAAAATAAATCAATCAATCAATGAATAATGATGATTTTCACTTTTAAAATGACCTTGACCGGACCTGGAATCCAGGATAATTTCTCTTGTCGCCTGTGTTGTTTGAAATGTATGAGATGTAGGCTATAAGACAAACTCAGAATATATCTGAATCATTTTCTGTTTCTAGAACTAGGCCTATTGCCTAAAATGAAACCTCCTTGAAGTTAGGAGATTAAGATGCTATTGGTCAGCTGACACACAGAGAACAAATAAATTTACGTGAATATTGAATAATATGAGAAATAATATTTCAACGCGATATACACTATTCACAAAAAAACACAATATTAATCATATAAAATGCCCAATGTAAAAATGTAAATGCAAAAACAATTATTGTGAAAAAAAAGTGCAACTGGTATTATTATATACTATGCCTATTGATAAAGTAATGACTTTATATACTAATAATGTTTTGAATGACTTAATTAATGAACGATATAAAAATGAGAAAAATGGGCGTAAACTAAACAAAAATTAATCCAACAGAGTACCTTTACATCGCTACACAATTACATATTTTTATCCTAAAATATTTGAACTCACATAAATCATTCCATTGTTTGTGTATCTCTCTCATTATATTACCATTCAGGTGGAGGATAAATCATATCACATATCACATACTAATTTAACCACACACTTTCCTTTATAACGTAACTGGGTTTATCGTAATAAAACATACATCTCATCGCCATTTCATCCAACCGTCATGTTTGTAAGCCTGAAGGGAGAAAATACTTGAGCTAAGTAGGTCAATTACGACAGTTACTGCCATTGTGGCGGACAGACGTGCCAGTTGCAACTACAGTTAATTGAATTTTGAGCTACAGTTACGCGAAACTTTACGCCAGTGCCAACCACCCCCAACACTCAGGGGGTCAATCACAAGTCGGGACACTACAGAAATATCTTAAAAACAGGTAAAAACAGATGCATTGCTCTTACTTGATTCCTGATTTATCACTGTAAATAACTCTTCATCTTAGATGATGCTCTATAAATACGCCATAGGCTATATGCTGTCATATTTCTGTGTGGCACGCGGCTGTGCAATACAGCCTTTAGGAATAGGAATTTAGCCCCCTATATATTGTATAGAGATGTACATAAATTAAAATAAGCGCCGAGGGGAGGAAGAACATGGATTATATTATTTGGACTGAGTATTATCGATAATAATGTCAGTATTATAGCCTAAATGAGTGTACAAAGTAGGCTATCTCAAATATAAATCGCCATTTTTTATTTCTTTAAAGTTTTCACAGCGTTGCATATCACCAGGTGATGAATTGAGGCAGATTTTGTCTCCCAACAAGAGAAAATTCTGCCAAACATGGAAATGCGTCGAGAAGCTGGAAGTTATTGAACATTTCGGAATTTAATTAAAGAAATGATTATGACTTTAGTAAGCCAGGGTTTCAGAAATATTGATGCTCAACTTCATAGAGATTAATGAAAGCGATGAAAGATAAATACATTTAATGGGATTTCCCGTGATGCTGATCATTTTAAGGGGCTTTGGAGCAATTATTTAGCCTACAGTTGTGCTCCTTTCAAACTCAACAGATGCACACAGAACAACATTACAACGTTACAACGACGGACATCAGCGGTGAATATATATATATATGGGGGCGCACTTGTAAAAAACTATATATGTTATTAATTGCAAGTAGTTACTTATTTATTAGTTTACTTATTTAATTATTTAAAAGCACATCTACGTAAATTAGCATTGTTTCTTGTTATTTAAAATTACGTGTATCACGTGACGCGTTAAATGCGATTTTTGCAAATATCTTTTTTATTCTTCGACAATGTACAGTGAAGTTGCCATAACAACTACAGCCTCCTATTAAATATCACTTATTTTTTCTATAATAAACTCTAAAAACAAGGAGAAAAACGTTCATTAATTACTTAACGATATCTTTGAGAAACATGCCGTATAGCCAAACGTGACAATTATACTTAGTGCTTTGGAAACTCAGTCTATGTTTGTATATGGACTGTAGCAGCATGGACTGTAGATTTCTGTGCTGAAATATGTATTCGGTCTCTGAAAGCAACCGAATAAATATTAGGAGTCAAAGTTGTTTACAGCCTGTCTACAGTATGGTTATAAACCAGTTTCGTCCGTGATGTTTGGAGCGACTCTCTGTTTATTTACCGATAAACAGGGCGTCAAGGAAGCCCACAACTCCTGCGCACATGCTACTGACTTTTAACAATGCTGTTACAGTCTGTTTCATATGTGTACAGGCATGCTCTGCCACACAGTAGGATGCTCCCAGGGGTTGTAACTTCGAATTCGGTGTTGTTTTAATAGTGCACAAGTCACTGAAAGATCAGACGCCTTGACGTTCATGAGCAAAACCAAGGGCCTCCATTCCTGCAGAGCGCATCTTTCTTTTTTAATTACGGGCAACGCAGCCCTGAAGTAACATATGGGACGGGCAGACGCCGTTCTAATCCGCACCCCGCGTTGGTCGATGTTAGGCTAAACAATGGGCTCTCTTTAACCATTCACGAGCCAGAGGCTTCTTATGGGCACAGGTTGCCTTGGCGCTTGGGGCAGCAAGAGACAGTCACGGAAGTTTACTGGTCCCTCGACCCTTCCAAACTTCCGTGTCTGTCACGCAAAGCACAGCGCTCAACGGATACCCCGAACAGACATTATTAAATATTATGCATTGCATGTGTATAAAAGCTTGTTAACTAGCCAATAAACTGAATGATTTGCTATATTGACCATCCGTTAAAGAAATAGAGCGTTTCCCTGATTTACCTTTCAGTTAAAGGCAGTGTTAGATCGTTAAGATCTACATCTACTTCCCTTAAATCCCTTACTTTGAAAATAATGATGACAATAATCAGGCCATGGAGGCTAATCAATGGAGCAGCGGGTTATCTATTTTGTCCTGCTCATCCAGTCTAAGCTCACTCTGTGCTTTTTGCACTATTTATTTAAGTTTGTGACATCATCAATGAATCTGATAATCTTGTCAAAGATTAAATTAAAAGGGTTTTGTGCCAGTAATAACAGATTTAGATGTTTTAAAAATGAAGTCTAAAGGGATTGGGTTAAGAGCACCAGAAAGCATGTGATTTTAATTTCTCCCACTGATTACATAAATCTGTGGATTTGTGGAGATCTGAAACTGATAATAGTACTAACAGCCTGACAACTGGTAATGTACAGATCACACGCACACACAGAACAGAACAGAACAGAACATTTCTCTGGCCTCCTTCCTCTTTCCTTTAAATTCCTCACCGGAATCAAAATAACTCATTTAGAATTTTCTGCTCGAAAAAAAAAATTGTAGAGGGTGGAAACGGCATACAGAAAGTTTGCCTCAGTGGATAGGACCTCAGCCATTGTCATTCCAAGCCTTGGTCTCCTGTATGGTCTTTGATCCTGGTATTAAGTACCACCACAGTGCAAGTGAACAAGCGAGATTAAACAGAGCAATATTTGGTCATTTGGAATGGCGGAGGAGAAAGAACTAAAACTAAAATGTATAAGCTGATTATAAAGTCTCAACATATGCTGTGCTGAAACTCTGTGTCATAGCAGTGTCTACTGGTCAAGTTAATACCTATTTAGCTAAAGCATACCCAAGGTCCGCATTCAGAGTCCATTTAGGTCCCCCATGAGACTAAAGTTGTGGATTATGCTGGATGGCACAGCTACCCAACATCTAGCCTATTTCCTCAGTTAGGCCTGTAGCCCATTAATGAAAAATCTCCTTAAAGGGACAAATGGAAATACTTTCACAGCGGATTATTCAGACTCTAATGGCAATGTTTTTAGATGTCCTACATGAACAGGCAGCATAAGAGCAAACTGATAATCCCAAACACGAACAGTCATTCCCAGAACTTGATCAACAGAAATTCATCTAAACTGGTGCAAATGACATTGATACATGTCTATTTCATTTATTTTATGTAGTGCATATGGTTTACTACTGCTAACCATTTGTGCATTTGTTCTTTGTGCTTTACCTTGGCCAGAACTCATCCTGATAGCTCCCTCCACCGCAAACCCTCTGGGGTCCATCATTAGCCCAATTAAGCAGGTGCGCAGAGGAGGTCTTACCAATCATTTACACCTTTCTGATGAGCTCTCGCTTGCTCTTAATCTCTCACAAATAAGGTGCACTTGTTAGAAAGAGTAATGGAGACCACTAATTAATTAGACGAAAACCATGAGATTATTGCTTTGAGACTCTCTTGGATGGACTGCGCTTGACGCTGAGCCTGTATATTAGTGGAAAAAAGGACAGGACAAGGTAGTTAGGTCTTGTTATTCTGTCAATCCCTGCAGGTCAATTCAGACAGCTTAAATTGCTTTTTATTTATTCAGCAATTATTAACTAATAATATTCCAGCAAAGCATACTTATTCATAATAATGACTGAAAATGGAGCAGTGCTTAGGATCTGTTAGAATTAGGTAGAGTTGACACAGTAGCAGAATACACTCCTACACTGAGTGCTTAATACAGTTGCATTTTGGTTGTTTATGGAACGCCATGAAGGTCAAAAACACATGAATTTTAACACGTTGAGGATACGTTGTACCAACACATTCTCAATCCCAACTCGTCACACATTGATGCTTGGTCAGGACCATTTAGCATCACCTTTTGATGCACAGTTTACCCCTTTAGCGTAATTTTTCAACATGCAGGGTCCTCCATTGCTTTAAATAAGAAACTCATGGCATCAATATGCCGATGAATAAGGCATTTTAGGAATTTTATCTTTATCGTAAAATTATATATTTGGTTAATAATATTGCCATTATTGCGTATATGTTGGGGTGTGATTTTTTCAGTGAAAACAGTCACAACAGTTTTATTTACTTTACATTATTTACACATTTATGAGCACATAACCCAGCCCCTGCCCCTAAACCTACCATTAGTCAATAAAACACAGGATATAACAGGCAGATTCAACTAGTCATAATTTAGTCTTCTGAAGCAAAACTAGTGGTTTGTAAGAAGAACAGACACAATCACCATCAGCTCAGGATCCTGTGTGCAGTCTGTGCACAAATTCAAAAATAACGCCAGAAGAAGCCTTACGTCAGCCTTGGTTGTGAAATGATGTGTGTTATAGGAGCGGGATCATTTTCAGCAATTAAAACCTTATGTTTTATTTCTTTGCATAAAGATAACATATGGCTTCAGAAGACTTAGAAAGCAAAACCACTTGTTTGTAATACTTTTATACTGCTTTTTTTATGCATATCGAAAAGTGACGCTAAAAGGGTACCCTGTGCTTTAAAAAATTAGCAAGCAGTAAAAAGCGTCGCCAAGGGGTCCTGACCAAGTGTCAATATGTAATGAGTTGGGAGTGAGAACGTGTTGTTAGTACATGTTGTTTACGAGTTGTTTGCACGTTGATTATGTGTCAATTACACATATTCTACACGTAAAAAACAAGCAAACAATGTCTTTGAAGTGTTGTTTGAGTGTTAAAATTCATGTTTTTGACCTTAATGGTGTTCCATAGTTATTTGCATGAAGAAACTGCATAACTATCATCTATCCAACTTCATTTAGGCAAACTGCTGCTGTTTGTTACGCCAAGCAACAGTCCACTACTCTCCAGTCCACTACCGGTCTGCTTGAGATTCAAAAATGGTGCCCTTAATTTATGCTGGGTACACACTGCACGATTTTAGCCCCAATTTTCACTCTCCGACAGTTTTGTGGGAACTGCCAACAAACTGTCCGAAATCTGAGACAAAATGGTGCTCATTCACAGGAGTCACAATCACGTAGTGTATATTATTGAAAACTCTATCTGAGCAAAGCACTATTGTGTCATCAATGTTAGCATGTTACTTGAGATATTAGAGATATGTTAAATATCTGAACCTGTCTGCGACTCAAGAGTCCATCAGTAATGACTTACAGTGAGATAACTTTGGTCTCATGCAAGATAGATTGAGATACATCATCTGAAATCTGAATATATAAGCTTTCCATTGATGTATGGTTTGAAAAGTAGGACAATATTTGGCCGAGATACAACTGTTTGAAAATCTGGAATCTGAAGGTGCAAAAAAAAAAAATCTAAATACTGAGAAAATTGCCTTTAAAGTTGTCCAAATGAAGTTTATGAACTTTACTTAATATCCCAATGATTTTTGGCATAAAAGAAAAATCAATAATTTTGACCCATACAGTGTATTTTTGGCTATTGCTACAAATATACCAGTGCCACTTAAGACTGGTTTTGTGGTCCAGGGTCACATACAGTGAGCCGACAACAACAACTAATGGCTAGAATACACTACACAAGTTTTAAAACCTGAACTGATTTTAAAACACTGGCCATCAAACATTTGCCAACTTTTTAATAGTTATAGAGGAAAAACTGACCATCACAACTGAGGATCACACATCAGCAGACTTTAAAATCTGCACACAACAAGATCATGCAGAAATGTGTGCATTAATGCTAGAAGACATATGACAAATGAAAACAATATGTGTTCTAAAATTGGCTCAAACATGTTTGATATCCTCCGACTGGATAGAATCAGAAAAATCTGAGTCTGTGAACATTTTCAATGAAATCTATCAACTAAAATCTGCAGACTGGCTCTGACTTTCAGCAACTAGCATCAACTTCTCCAGACTGTAAATCAGGGGAAGACTGGGCAAAAATCTTGGTGTTTTCCAGCTTTAAATGGTACCCCAGACAGTTGTGTAGTGTGAGAAGAGCACCGGTCCAATGTTGTTGGCTATTGAGAACTGAAAAGAGAATATATTGACATCATAATTAACATAATACCATAATACCTGCTATAAAGCTATTTTGGTGATCCAATCACTGTGGTCAGGCTTGAAGCATAGCTGTTTCCACCTAGTATTAAGATGTGTTTCAAATACCTCTACGATGAGCACTTGTGTTTGAGAATTCATCACACTAGACTTCAAACATTCCAAATTTCTTTAGACCTTGCAATGGACAACATATGACATCACATGATGCCGTTTTAAAAACATAAATTCAACATGTAACAAATAATAATAATAATAAAAACAGAAAAAACATACAATCTGCTTTCCTGAAATTCCTGAAAATAGGGGTTCTTTTCACATTCAACAACGACTATAGTACAATGCATCGCTGTAGAAACTAACTAGCTAGTTACGCATCTCTGTCGGTTGAACCATGTTGGTTTAACAATATAGTAAGTAGTATAGTAAGTGGAGTAGTACATTCCTGTAATTAATTGATTTGAGATCTCAGAGATGCTGCAGTAACAAACATGGCAGCTGATGAGTACTTTTTTGTTCCTTTTTGTTTTGCTTTATTTGATGTTAGATTCGGTTTCACGTTTTTTTTACGTCATACTCCAGGCTTTCCTAATGCATTTATGCACATGCACATTATTCAAAAACAGGGCTTATTGTGGACAGGCTAAAATATATAGATTGAAATGCATACAGTGCGTGCAGAATTAGGCAAGTTGATATTCTGGTCATATTCATTTTTTCCAAGCACATTTTACCAATTCCAAACCACATCAATCTTAATAACTACTATTCAGAAACCATTTAGTCTCCAGCACCACAATTTTCCAGAACTGCAGTCTACATGGAATCTCCAGAAGTGCAATGCTTCAGGTTCTCAAAGACTTTGCTTGGGTAAAAATCTTTTAAAAAATGACTCTCACTTAATAAGATTTTTTATCTTTCAGGATCTGACAGTAAGTTTTGGGAGTTCATTTTTAGTCCATCTCTGCAAAACAGACTTCTTAGAATAGGAGACTAAAAATGAACATCTAAAACTTACTGTCAGATCCTGAAAGATACATTTTTCAAACAGTGGTACAAGAGGAAGTAATGCTGGTCCTTCAAAAGTCACTCTCAACTTATCTGTCTATAAAGCCTATAAAAAAACATGTATGTCTTCATGTATTTCACAACACATCAGCATGTTATTCGTATTAAGTGAGGGTCATTTTTTAGGATTTTTTAACCAAGCAATGTCTCTGAGAACCTGACACATTGCACTTCTGGAGACTCCAGGGTAGGCTGCAGTTCTGGAAAATGCTGGCTCTGGAGACTAAATGGTTCCTGGTTTCATACCGAATTCTTCATCTTAATTCTTAATTCTTTTGCAGTTAACGTATTTTATTTCCACCTGTTTTTTCTGACCATGCTGACCCAATGAGCATTTCACTGCCCCATAATCATGCCTTAACTTTGCAAATTCTATTATTCCATTAGTATTGCATTCTTCTCATGGGCATTTAATAAGTTAAATTTCTTTTTTGGCTCATTTTTTCTGCAAAAGAGAACATGCCTAATAATTATGCACACCTAAATTTCACTTCCAGCCTTCTTGGAGTAGTAGTTATTAAGATTGATGTGGTTTGCAATTGGTAAAATGTGCCAGAATATCAACTTGCCTAATAATTCTGCATGCACTGTATATATTTAAATGCAACTGAGGATGTAGATTGTACTGCAAGCAACTATGCTTGTAACCACAGGTCAAGGGCTGTAATTCCAACCACGTAAGTGTACAATGCTGTTTGTTGGCAAGTACGGAACTATGTGACCACAACTGGATTAAAAAAAAAAAAAAGTGTTTTTGGGAGAATGGATCTCTCTCCTAACAAGCTAATGATCTCCATCAGGTGCGTTAAATAAAGGCATACAAAATGTGCAGAGCAATGTGGCCCCATGACTGCAACTGAGAACCATGTGTTAGTGGGAGGGCCACTCACAAATGTGATCAAATGCTTGCGATCAAATGAAAAAGGAGACAAGAAGCTGGGCTTTCGATCTTAATTTGTGCGGTACACTTCCTGAACGTCCAACACAGTTTCATGACAATCTGTGGATTGAATTATGGATGGAGTTTCATACTTTTTCCTACAAATCATAAGAATCACATCATGTTGAATGCTTGTAAAATAGCTTTTCTCATGAGATTGGGTTGAACACATCCTATTATGTGTTAGGTAAGTGGGTGATGAGTAGGCACCTGTTCTGCACCTGTGTGAGAGAAAATAATGTTCCATAGCAGAAGGTGGCAGTAGTTTGTATTCATCGTTTAAAAAGGGAAACTGGAACTGAAACTGCGGATATAAATCCAGTCATACCAATAGAAATCCAGGCAATTGGGAGTTTCGCTTATTAATTTGCAGCATTGAGGAACAAAAACCTGCTTGGTTTAAAAGTGCTCCCTGGTGCTGCACCTGTGTGAGTGGTGCTTCTTACATCTCTATGCTACTGAAGGTTGAGAATTACATACGTTGTTGTTAATTCCAAACACTGACAAACATTGCCTTGTTATACAAGAAAAAGAAAACATCAACATTATTTGTATCGCTCAAATGATTTCAAAATTAAACTAGAATTTAGATAAACTGACTGGGTTGCCAAGTCAGTACTCCAGAAGGAAACACAATGCATTAAGAGCATTAAAAAAACTTTTTGAATTTGAAGATCAGGGTAAATTTCATTTATTTTGTCTTCTGGGAAACAGTTAAGTATCTTCTGTAGCCTCTGAAGGGCATGAAATGAATAAAGTATGATATTTAGGCAAAATAAGAAAAATGTACACATCTCCTGTCTGTTTAAAAGTTTTCATACTTGGCTCTTAATGCATGTTTTTTCCTTCTGAAGCATCAGTGAGCATTTGATCCTTCTGTAATAGTTGCATATGAGTCCCTCAGTTGTCCTCACTGTGGAAAGATGGATTTCAAAATCATACAGTCATTGTTGGAAAGGGTTCAAATATACAAAAATGCTGGAAAGCCAAAGAATTTGTGGGACCTGAAGGATTTTTCTGAAGAACAGCAGGCAGTTTAACTGTTCAGGACAAACAAAGGACTCATGAACAACTATAACTAACAAAAAACACAGCTGTGGATCATTCAGATAAGAACATAGTATTAAGAATCAAGGTGATGTAAACTTTTGAACAGGGTTCAATTTTATTTATTTTGTTTTGTCATCTTTTATGTGAAAAATCTTTTTCAGGTCAGTACTAAATAAACAATAACATGCATTTTGTATGAACCCTCTTATTTTGGTCAAATAATAAACATTTAGCAGATTCTGAAAGGGGGTGTAAACTTTTGAGCTTAATTGTATATAGTGATATTAATGTTGATTTTGTGTATAGCACATAACAATGACTGTAAAATATGTATTTTAGGTATGGGATATTTGTGTCACGGCTAGTTTTGTTACACACACCTGGCAACCCTGCTGACTATTGCTATAGTTCCTTTCTCTTCTTCTTCCATCATCTTTCAGGTCCCTTTCCTAAGCAGGGTAATTAGTCCTCCAAGGGCTCCTAATTGTTTGAGGATAAAGAGGTGATTTGCGCTTGGGAATACTTCATTATCCTAATCAAAGGCTGGAGAAATCGGAGCACTTGATTGTACTTGTGAGAGCTCAGTAACTGCTCTTTGTGAGCGGCTGCACCATTGACCTTAGTGCCACTCAGCTTTGCTTTAGGTACTACTACCCATTGTCTCCATTAGTGAATCAATAATTCAGATTCATTAGTTTATATAACAGAAGAAAAAAAACAGCTGTGTATATCATTTACTCAAATAAAACAATGTGACTTAAAGGGATGGTTCACCCAAAAACACTTTCTCTAATTGTATGAGTTTCTTTCTTTTGTTGAGCACAAAAGAAGACATTTTGAAGAATTTTGGTAACCAAACAGTTGTATTTTTTCCTTATTATGGAAGTCGATGGCTACTGGCAACTGTCTGGTTACTAAAATTCTTCAAAATATCCTCTTCTGTAAAGAAATAAACTCATACATGTTTGGAACAACTTGAATAAACGATGACTTTTCATTTTTGGGTGAACTATCCCTTTCTCCCCATTAATTTGTAATATTGAGTCTCTAAAAGCAATAAAATAAAAAATATTTTGTAAATTACATTGATCTCAATAAATATCCTTTCTGAATAAAACATGTTGCTACTAATAAATGGAGAACATGAACAGAGAAACAATGACATTTGGATTTATTTGTAACAGAGCTGGTTTTCTTTAGGAATAAAACCTGAAAAAGACTGTAAATACTAACATTTTAAAAACTGGCTTCATTTCCACTTAATGTATTATTTATTATGACAGCACAGAGGTTATGTAATAATGTACTTTTGGGATGCAGGTACAAATCCCAGTGAGACCACCTGAAGTTGCCTAAAGGTTCAAACGAGCCAATCGTGAATAACCTGCTCTTGGTTACCTCAGCAGTTCCCATAGCAATAAGCTACCCATGGGTTCTAGGTTAATCTTAAGGAAACAGCATGGTAAAGATACAGAACATCTGATCACATGATTGGACCTCCTAAGCTGATGCCGTAATTATGTCATCAAAGAGTTGCTAAGTAACCAGAGTGACTGACAGCTTTAACTTCTCAGTTTTTGTCCATTTTACAATTTTTCTCTACTTTGCGGTCTCCGTGCCCACCTGTTCAGTTCGCAGAGCGCCACAAAGCAAAACACGTGCCACACCAGACACTCAGCCACTGGTTTTTGTCCCAGTCAGACAAAAGGGCTATTTAGACTGGGTCACACAACCAAGGGCAGAATGTGGAACTTGAGGGGTGGGGGTAACGGCATTATGGAGCAAATCTGGTGGGGTTTAGCTGCATGTACTGGGGGCAGCTGTTTGTACTTGTTTGTATGTGGGTTATAAGTCTGTGTTTTCTAAGGTTTCTCTGTTCTTAAGTTTATCAAACATTGGACTTAAACCTTTATTTAAGAGCTCATTCTCCATACATGTTTAGATAAGGAAATTACTTGGAGGCTCAAATTAATTGGAACATCTTCTAAGACATTATTGCATAAGCATTTGTTAAAATAGGCTGTAGTTTCTTTGTTACACGCTTAGAAAGTACACTGATGAGAAAAACAGTAGGTAAAAAGCAATGCCCAGCGTAAATACACACAGATTGGGTTGATTGTCCACTTGACTACACCATTGTACTCACAATAGCATTTTTATTGACTTCTCATTCCCATGGGACAAGCAGCAGGATCATGGGGGTCAAACTGGAGTCCCGACGGAGGGCAGTGCTTTTAACCTCTTACAACCCTTAGTTATGGCACCTCACGTCGTAGGCCAGGGTTATGTACGATGTCTATATCAAACTGGAAAATACATACTGATTTTTATTTTCTATCATCCTGAGAGAACTTTTAAAATTTATTTTAAAACGGCTGTCAAAATGAATAATCAGAAAAAGATTAAACAGTATTTATATATGGGCCATTCTACTGAATTGGTGCAAAGAGTTAGAAACATATTAAGGACTGTGTTCCCTTTTGTCACTATCAAAACAATGATGACATGTTTCGGTCGTGACTGTTACAGTAGTGACAAGTTTAGATACTTTTGAGCCTAGCTAAAAGATGCTAACCAGCACAAAGTTAGCTAGCACAGTTCTGAACAGTACACACATAAAACGAAATTTTATGGAATAACACCCAAGAAAACAATTATGTCACTACCGAAACATCACCAAATGTTTTGGTCATGCCTGTTTCGGTAGTGACGATTTTAGATACTTTTGAACCTAGCTCAAAGATGCTAATCAGCACATGGTTACTAGCACAGTTCTGAACAGTTGTAGACACATAAAAACTAAATTTTATTGAATAACACCCAAAAAACAATTATGTCACTACCGAAACATCACCAAATGTTTTGGTCATGCCTGTTTCGGTAGTGACGATTTTAGATACTTTTGAACCTAGCTCAAAGATGCTAATCAGCACAAGGTTACTAGCACAGTTCTGAACAGTTGTACACATATAAAAACTAAATTTTACTGAATAACACCCAAAAAACAATTATGTCACTTCCAAAGCATCACCAAATGTTTTGGTCATGCCTGTTTCGGTAGTGACAATTTTAGATACTTTTGAACCTAGCTCAAAGATGCTAATCAGCACATGGTTACTAGCACAGTTCTGAACAGTTGTAGACACATAAAAACTAAATTTTATTGAATAACACCCAAAAAACAATTATGTCACTACCGAAACATCACCAAATGTTTTGGTCATGCCTGTTTCAGTAGTGACGATTTTAGATACTTTTGAACCTAGCGCAAAGATGCTATTCAGCACATGGTTACTAGCACAGTTCTGAACAGTTGTAGACACATAAAAACTAAATTTTATTGAATAACACCCAAAAAACAATTATGTCACTACCGAAACATCACCAAATGTTTTGGTCATGCCTGTTTCGGTAGTGACGATTTTAGATACTTTTGAACCTAGCGCAAAGATGCTAATCACCACATGGTTATCTACCAAAGTTCTGAACAGTTGTACACACATAAAAACTACATTTTATAGAACAACACCCCACAAAATACAATGTCACTACCAAAACTTCAAACATTTGGGTCATGGCTGTTTGGGTAGTGACAGAGATACTTTTGATCCTAGCTCAAATATGCTAATCAGCACATGGTTATTGGAACAGTTCTGAACAACTGTACACACATAAAAAACTAAATTTTATGGAATAACACCCAAAAAAAACCCCACAATTATGTCACTCCTGAAACTTCACCAAACGTTTTGGTCGTGACTGTTACGGTACTGACAATTTTGGGTACTTTTGATCCTAGCTCAAAGATGCTATGAAACACTATGAAAACTTCAAACATTTATGGTAGTGATAATTTTTTGGAACTTTTGAACCTAGCTCAAAGATACTAATCAGCACGTTACTAACACAGTTCTGAACAGTTGTACACAAATAAAAACTACATTTTATAGAATAGCACCCAAAAAAAACTGTTTTGTCACTACCGAAACTTCACCAAACGTTTCGGTAGTGACAATTTTTTGAAACTTTTGAACCTAGCTCAAAGAAACTAATCAGCACATGGTTACTAGCACAGTTCTGAACAGTTGTACACACATAAAAACTAAATTTCATGGAATAACACCCCAAAAAAGGTGTGCTTAATTGCAGAAAAAAAGTGTTACGTGTAAAGTAGTTTTTTGGGGTGTTATTTCATAAATTAAAGTTACACAGTTCTGGTAAAGTTAAAGTTTTTGTAGTGACATTAAAAATGCGGGACACATTTTTTACATAAAGTTTTATAATTACAAAGAAAATATAAAATAAATATTTTCTTTGAACTTCACCTTTATAAAAATTTAAAAAGATATTTTTTAAAAAACAACAATGGAATAAAAAGCAAAAATGTTTCAATATCATTTTCATAAGTTGAAATTTGGGGGTTAGCATTTTTACCCCTTTAACTGTCACCATCCCTTGTACAGGACGCCTAAGTTTACTTTACCACATTACAAATATATCCTAATCTAATCATGGCAAACTATATATTGTTGGGAAGGTCTAAGACTTCTTTTGTGATACAAAGTGTGTAGGAAAAGTAAAATGACAAGAGTGCACCTCAAAAATCTACATCATAACAGAGGTTCAGACCTTTTTCACAAAAAGACTTTCTTCATTGCTTTTTTCCCTATCACACTTTAGGAATCATAAGAAATTATATATCACTTGAAAACTTTCAAAACCTTTATAAAATCAGACATTGCATTACCATGGAAACTGTACATGAAAATCATATTACAAAATGTTTTCTATCATGAATTATAAAAATTTAACTTTGCATTTTCACATCTGTGTTCAATATAGGGAGTGACAGTTAAAGGGTGAAATATTATTGTGAGTTTTAATTGGTAATAAAGAGATCTTAGTAAATATCTAAGATTTGAATACTTAAATGCTTTTTAAATGGTGTTTTTGGTTGTGGTACAGCAGTTTGCACCAATTCTGTAGAATGGCCCATATACTTCTATAAATACAAAGGCTACATTTTATCCAAATTCTGTGGTATAATTTATTACTAATTTAATGACGAGAACAGCGATGTAAAAAGACATTCTGAGCTCACTGTCTAGACTGTACTACGTCACGAATTTCCGCGTTAGTGAGAGTTGTTTTTGTTTATTGTTTCCTTTGTCGTGGCTTTGGTGCTTCCGCGTCGAGACTGTGACCCACGGCGGCCCTTCTGTTTGCCAGCAGTCGTTTGGCCTAGTTTCTAACAAACAACGCATCTATTTATTCTCTCTTCTAGCTGTCATTTTCATGTTAATAAAGAAGCATATATGGAACAGTGGCAATAAGGCTATTGTTGTTGGGACTGCAGTTTGGCTATTGGTGGAAAACAGACAAACAATACAATATTCATTGGAAAATATATACTAATTCCCAGCTTTGTCACAAAGTCAGTCACAAAAGTTAGTTTCCTCTATTATTATGTGCTCAGAGTGTGCGTATATAGCACATAGTAAGAGAAACTTCACTAAAATCATTTAAAAAAAAAGAGAGAGAAATTCTGGTTTAAATAAGCAATGCATTGACTAAAACACCCATAAAGTTCAAAGTATGTTAAACATTAAATGGTTATTTGACATAATATATCACAGTCAGCTTGCTGTCAGCTTGAGTGAACTGTTGAGCTGTTAGGACAGTGAAACATAAAACCTCCATAGTTTCCTAATGAGCCTCTAATTAGTAGTTTAGTGGGTGGGGTGGGTGTGTTTGTTTGTGAGACAGTTATTGAGGTTTAAAGAAGCTTAGTTTCTCAAAGTCTCTAGTAAAAAAGAAAAGAAACAGTTAATTGCAAAAGCAAATTATTTGGAATCCGTATTATAATTAAATTATGAAAGAATGGATTCATTTTACATGTTCCAAGTCCATTTTCTTCTTACGTAAATGCTGGAGGAACAAAAAAAAAAACACTATAGTAATTCTCATAGTGTCCAATACAGTGTCAGATCCTTTAAAACCATTTTATTATACATTTAGGGTGTAATGTTATAACCAAAGCACCATGAGCGACTATATTTGACCCAATTTTACATTACAGGCCTCTTGATATGTATTTATAATAATAATAATAAAAAAAATCCCAATGTATTTATTTATTTATTTATTTTTGCAAAGTATTCTTAAAAAATCTTACTGTTCAAAAATGATTTTGTAAATATTTAAATATAGTGCCATTAAAAAGTTTGGGATCAGTAAGAGTTTTAATGTTTTTTTAAGAATTCTCTTATGCTCATCAAATCTGCATTTACTTGATCAAACATACACAAAAAAAATGTAATATTGTGAAATATTATTACAGTTTAAAATAATGGTTTAGTATTTGAATATATTTTAAAATATAATTTCCTTCTGTGATGCAAAGCTGAATTTTAAAAATATAAATCTTTTCTAACAATGAAGGTGTTTTATCAATTTAATACATCCTTGGTGAATAAAAGTGGTAATTTCTTGCAAAAAATTGAAGAATAAAAATGTACTGACCTCAAACTTTTAAATGGCTGTTCATATTGTTTCAAAAGATTTCTATTTAAATAAATGGTATTGTTTTTAACTTGTTATTTATTAAAGAATCCTGGAAAAAGTATCACATTCCAACAAAATATTAAGCAGCACAACTGTTTTCAACAGTTAATAAATCAGTATATTAGAATGATTTCTGACTTAAGTAATGATGCTGAAAATTCAGCTTTGCATCACAGGAATAAATTACATTTTTAAAAAAAACTGTTATTTTACAATGAAATAATATTTCAGATTATTGTATTTAAAATGTCAGATGTTTTAGAAAGAAAACAATGCTTTTTCCATCTGTGCAAAATGTAATCAGGTTTCACTGTATCTTCAAATATAGGCTTTTACAGGGCATTTGCTGTTGTTTTATGGAATATGAGGGTATTAATTATTCCGTAATGCTCAGCAGGTGTTTCTGTGTACAGGCACACTTCCCGCACATGACCAGCATCAAAAGTGTGTGCGTGTGTGTGTTTGGAGAGGTTATGCAGGGCGTTGGACCCCAGATGGGTTAATGGGAAGCTTAGCATCAAGATTACAATGCAACAGTGTCAGCTTCAGATCTGCCAATGATTGCCCCCAAGCCCACGCGCTGGACCACACGTTCAATACGACCCGCCGGGGGACTGAGGGAGGGGTCAGAGGACAAGAGCAAAAAGCATAATATTAAAAGCTACATGTTGTTCTTCAAATACAATACAACATGCTGACTGACACAAAACATCCCAGGCATTTGTTCCATCTTTTTCCAATTCAGCTGTTGTTTGTATAAATATGTGGTAAATTCATCTGCTGTCCTTTTTAGTTGAATAACCGAGACATTTACACACACGCGGACGCATACGCACATACTCCCCCCACCCCAAACACAGGGCCTGTCCGTCACAGGCCAAGCTGTTGCTGGAGGAGATTGGATGGTTAAGGGCAGAGACAACAGCCCCACTAATTAAATTCTGCCAGGTTAATCCCTCTGTGTCCCCGCTACTCACTCTCTGTCCCAAACCGGGGGGGGGGGGAGAGAGACGGATGACAAACAATCAACATTCATCATTAACAATGGCAACAAAAAAAATTGTAAAACATGAAAAAAACAAAGAGAAATACAGTGGGTGAAATTAAGTAAACAATAGCCCACTGAGTTGAGATACTATTGTTATGAAAACGGAACACAAAAAAACAAACTCAAGGCAGATGATAAAAAACAACAACAACAATATAACAATAACATACACCTGCTGCTCTAAACAAGTCTGCTATTGTTTTAAGCATTAACAGCTGAGACATACAATGTTTTTCCTTTTTAGTATGAATGGTCTCGTAATAACCTGAATTCAGTATTGAGGTTTTTAATGGAATGCTTTGACTGAATTTTGATTTTACTGGTCATAAATGCTGATAATTAAATGTCAAATATTAAACATCACAGTCCTGACACACCATGAAAGGGACTATAAAGACCTCCTCATAATCAAAAACACTAACATTTCACCTCCAGCACAGCTGGTGGTCTGAGACCCTCCACCCGGCCCAGAGAGAGCAAGACCGTCAGTCTGTCATTCTCCCAGCATGCACTGCTAATGAACTCACGGAGGTTCATTGCCCTGCGTGCCCTCAAGACCGCCCAGACAGTGAGGAATGGTGTTTTGATGACCTCTTTGACCTTTTACACAATATCTACATGACCCTCTGTCTTTATTACATGGCCTACAGCAGAACTTACCAGCCCACTCGAGCGGGACGTTTTAACAGTGCCTAAAATGGGAAAAATGACAGTAGTGTGTGTGTAGCCTAACTGGTGCTAACATCCAGAAAATGTAAAGCTTGAATGCACTTAATAAAATGAAAGTGTCTGCCAAATGCTCAAATATTTTCTTTCCTTCTGTTTGGGGTTCTACAGATTCAACAATTTTATGTGTGAATGTATTTAATGTTTTTATTATATACAGTGCCTTGTGAAAGTATAATTTTTTTCATGTTTTTTTATGTTGCTGCCTTATGTTAAACTGCTTTAAACTACTCTACAATCAACCTACACTCCATGGCAAAGCAAAAAACAGGTTTTTAACTTTGCAAATGTATTAAAAAAAATCCATTGCATAAGTATATCTGGGACAGTTGAAATTTAGCCCGGGAGCATTCATATTGCTTGTAGATGTTACTACATTACGCGTGAAGTTAATTCAATAAAATGGGTATTTGGAAAGGCACACACATCTTAATAAAAGGTCTATAATAGCTGAAAATGCAAATCAGAGCAAAAACCCGGCATTGAGGTCAAACTGCATGGATTGTCAAGCCACACAACTGAGGAAGAGTTCAGAAAAAGTTCTGCTGCATTGAAGGTTCACAGAAGCAGAAAGGAGAAAGGCTTTGGTTAGACTGTTGACCAAGAAGCTGATGGTCACTCAAGTTGAGCTTCATGATTGATGTGGAGATAGGAGAAATCTACAGAAGGACAAATATCACTGCAACACTCCACCGATCTGGGCTTTATGGCAGTGTGGCCAAACTCATTCTTCTCCTTAGTGAAGACACATAAAAACACCTAAAGGACCCTCAGACTGTGAGAAACAAGATTCTCTAGTCTGATGAACCTCAATTCTAAACATCATGTTTGGCATTGCTTTTCACCTGCAGAGTACCATCTCAAAAGTAAAGTGTGGTGGTAGCAGCCTCATACTGTGGGGTTGTTTTTCAGCAACAGGGACTGAAGGACTAAAGGTTCACTTTTCAACAGGATAATGATCCTAAGCACACAGCAAGAGTGGCTAAAAGATAACTCTGTGAATGCCCTTGAGTGGACCAGCCACAGCCTGGGCTTGAACCCAATCAAACATTTTTGCAGAAACCTGAAAAACTGCGTTTGTCCCCATCCAACCTGACAAAGCCTGATAGGTAAAGAAGTGAGGTGAAGAATGGCAGAAAATTGCCAAATGCAGATGTGCAAAGCTTGTCACATCATACCCGAAAAGACTTGAGGCTGTAAAGGTGCTTCAGATAAGTACTGAATACTGAGTACTAATGCAATGTACTTATTTCAGTTTTTTTTTTTTTTTTTATAAATTTACAAAGTTGTGACAGTTCTGTTTTTGTTTTGTCATTATAGTGTATGGGGAGTAGATTAATGTGAAAAAAATGTAATTTTTAGCAGTTCAACATCAGGCAGTAATATAGCAAAACGTGAAAAAAAACCTACTAACCTATTTTTCCCATTTAAATTCAATAGATTATCTAACTATTAACTATGACTTTGCCTCAATAAACTTCTAATTTGCTGCTTATTACTAGTAAGGAAGTTGTTAAAGGAGAAGTGCACTTCCAGAATATAAATTTCCTGATAATTTACTCACCCCATGTCATCTAAGATGTCCATGTCTTTCTGTCTACAGTCACAAAGAATTGAGGTTTTTGAGAAAAACATTCCATAATATGATTTTTCTCCATATTAGTGGACTTTATATGGGGATCAGCGAGTTTTGGGTCCAAATTGCAGTTTCATCTGTGTACTTCAGTTCAAAAACGTTTGGTCAGGCAACAAACATCTCATGTACACCTCCAACTTCAAAATCGTCCAACCTCGTTTACCTTTTTTTGGTAAGGCCGTTTGACTTTCTCTGCACATTCGCTTTATAAGCACTGGGTCGGTACTTATCAGAATTGTTTTTATTCTGGAAGTAAACCACTTCTTTAAATTAATAGGATTAATGGATCTAAAATATGGTCATACAGAATAAGACATTAATATGTGATTTATAAGTAATAATTATCAGCCAATAGTCTAGTAACATGCTGGCTTCAGAGCTTGACTAGCTCTCTTAAGCAGTTAGCCCCTGTGAGCAGATGCTATAAATCTACCATTGTGTGGCTACAAAGCCACTTAAAATACGCTTAAGTCATGTGTAGAATTAATACTCGTTGCACCATCAAGGTGTAGTGCTACGTCTGAGACAAAATCCTAAGCCTAGTCAAAGGTAAGCATAATGCAAAAAGTTACGATTTGCTCGGACATTATTATTATTATTATTTTATTTTATTTTATTTTTTTTAGAATTTGTGTCTGTTAATTCATTATTACTGCAGACGTGAACTGTAATGTTATTGGTCTTCGGGCAGGATAAGCGATCTCAATAGCCAAGCTCTGTGTAGTTTTCTGACAGTAGCTTAATTGACCTAATACAAATATAAATATACAAATATATTACATATTATCTGGGATTATTAAAACAAACTGTACCATTTGACATCTTGCTTGGAAGGACAGTATATGCTTGGAAATATTTCACGTCTTTAAGTCCATTCATTATTTGTAGCGTGCATACCATCCAATAATTGCAGTTTAATCAGAAATATCAGCATTCAAATTGTTAATTTTATCAGAAAAAATAAATAAATAAATAAATAATTAAAAAAAAAAAAAAAATATATATATATATATATATATATATATATATAAATTAACAATATGAATGCTGATATTTCTGAAAAAAAAAATATATATAGATTTATTTATTTTTTTTTTTTCAGAAAAGACATTCATTGTACATAAACTCAATAGTCAGCTAGAAAAAATAACTCTATATAGAGAAGCATTGTATTACCTTCATTATATTTTACTTAATCTGTTGCCATAATTTTTAATGTTTGTTTGAAGAAATCTGTCATGGGAATGTGCAAGGAGACTTGTAGGAAATGTTTACTCAACAAAAAATGACGTGGTGGCTTGGCTTGTTATGATATCTTGAGCAATTCAGTTTTATATTAGTAGCTGTAGAAATTGCAGTGTGAATGTCGTCTCAGCTATCACTGCGACAGAATGTGTCAGCGTGGATGCACATTGTCTACTCCGGGGGTAATTACGCCTGATCGTAGTTTTAGTTGGTGCAACAGGTGTAAATATTTATCGTAAAGCTGGACAATGCAAAACCCTGCGTAGGGCTTACACCCAGCTTTTTTACGTTCAGCTGGTGCAACCGGCCCGTGGACTCCAGGTATCAGTAGAGCAACTGCCACTGAGATGCATGGAATGATAAGGTATTACAGCCTCAGAGAACCAAATCAGCAGAAATTTAATATGTCACGGAGGACCTTTGAAGCATATTATGTACTGATAACAATGTTTCAGATTTGATCAAATTAGGAAAAGTCATTAAAAGTCAAAGGCTTAGTTGAGCCAAAAAACGAAAATTGGACCCTGGATCACAAAACCAGTCATAAGGGTCTTTTTTATTGAGATTTATATATCATCTAAAAGCTGAATAAATAAGATTTCCATTGATATTATGATAAGACGATATTTGGCCGAGATACAACTATTTATAAATCTGAAATCTGAGGGTGCAAAAAAAATATAAAATAAATCTAAATATTAAGAAAAACGTCTCTAAAACTGTCTAAATTAAGTTCTTAGAAATGCATATTACTAATCAAAAATTAAGTTTTGATATATTTACGGTAGGAAATGTACAAAATATCTTTATAAAACATGATCTTTACTTGATATCCTAATGATTTTTGGCATAAAAGAAAAATCTATAATTTTGACCCATACAATGTATTGCTATTGCTACAAATATACCAGTGCTACTTATGACTGGTTTTGTGGTCCAGAGTCACATATGAACAAAAGCAGTGTGTTTTTAAAAAGATAGTTCACCCAAAAATGAAAATTACCCCATGATTTACTCACCCTCAAGCCATCCTATGGGTATATGACTTTCTTCTTTCAGATGAATACAATCAGAGTTTTAAAAGATCCTAGCTCTTCAAATAACAGTGAATGGCTCCAAATATATAGGCAAAATACTTCCAAGCCAGTCTTGAAAGTATTTTGCCTATATATTTGGATCCATACCTCTACTACATCCAATGAACACCAGTGGTTTTCTTCTATAAAGATACCCATGTAGCACTCTCTGCTTCAAAAACTGTTTTGTAAGAACAATGAATGGCTGTTGAAATTTTAAAGCCCAAAAAAGTGCATCCACCCATCATAAAAAGTGCTTCACATGGCTCTGGGAGGTTAGCAAAGCTGTTCTGAGAGGACTGTTTTTATTTTGCTGTAAGCAAAACTCTCTCGTGAACATGCAACAGTTAGCTAGACATTACAGCTCATAAAGTTTTAAATATGGATATTTTTTCTTAGACAAATGCATCAATTTACTACAGATGGTCTTTATTAACCCTTTATCAACCATTGTGGAGCACTTTTTATGATGAATGGATGCACTTTTTTGTGCTTCAAATCTTGACGCCCATTCACCGCCATTATAAAGCTTGGAAGAGCCAGGACATTTTTTAATATAACTCTGATTATATTTGTCTGAAAGAAGAAAGTCATATGGCCTGAGGGTGGGCAAATCATGGGGTATTTAAATTTTTAGCTGAACTATCCGTTTAAGTATATATTTTGTGCTATTAAAGCAATACTCCACTGTTAAAAACACAATTTGTTGAGTCAACTTAAAATAATTTGTTACCCTGCCACCTTAAAATTTTAAGTTCAGTCAACTCAAATAAGTTTATTCAAGTTGAAATGTTAAGTTGTACTAAGTGAAAAAAAAATTGTTTGTTAAACTTAACAGCTGTGTTTGTTACTTGGCTACCTTAGATATTTGAGATGATTGAACTTTAAATTTTAAGTTGTCACTTAGTAGAACGCAACATTTCAAGTTGTCTAAACTTTTTTTTTGACTGAACTTAAAATTTTAAGGCAGCCACGTAACAAATTATTAGAAGTTGACTCAACAAATACTTTTTTACAGTGTAAAAATGAAATTCTTCCATCATATACACACCCTCATGCCGTCCCAGATGTACACAACTTTCTCTCTTCTGAGGAACACAGAAGTATGGACACAAACTGAGCACATATAATGCAAGTGGATGGGCGTTGTCATTTCAAAAACCATGCAATACAAACATGAAGGCAAACCCTAGTTGATAAATCGATATCTTCTGACTTAGGTTTATGTTAAAAAAAATGTAACAGTTAAATACTTTAAATACTTGAAATTTCACAATGTACAGACTTGTATGTCAAGTGTAAATTTATATGACAGTTGACCGGAAGTAAATTATTATAAATAAAGGATTAAATAAATGAGAGAACAACTTGTTGCCATTTAAATGTAAAAGTATTATTGTAAGTTTTGAAAGTTAGTCTACTACAACACTGTTCTTCATAATCTTCAGGGGCTCTTTTCCCATTGAACTATACAGAATCCAGAACGCTTCTGGAAATATGATGACATGGCCCGAAATAAGAAAAAAATCGAATTTTAGCCTTTGGTTGATTTGTTGTTGCCTACATCGTGAGCTCATTCTGAGAGGCCTGTTACAGCATCACTGCTTTGTTTTGCGCAGTCTGGTGGGTGTCACTAACACCACAGACGGGTGGGATGCTGGGAAAGCGAGTAAGCGTGAGCGGTTTGCGTGCCTCTGTCGCGGGCATGCTCAGAGGTGTAATGTCTGATTAGGGGATTACAGGGGAAGTGCTTCTTCGCAGTTCTCTGAGAAACAATTATTAACATGTTGGTGTCTCTAATCCTGGATAAATACAGCTTTTCAAGAACAACAGAGAGACTCTCTCTCTTTCCTCACTCTCTCCTCTTCTCCTTTTAAATCCATCTCTAAACCCCCTTAGTCACTTGAACCCCAAAGCCTAACTAATACCGGTTGAGCAGATAGGGCATTGGTGTGAAACAGTGTCATTAGGAGAATACCTTTTCCAGCATGTGTCGCGGCAGAAACGATCCCCTTTGCCACAACAGACCAACATGCAGCACGGCGGAGGGAGGGGGGAGCGAGTTTTGCTGTGGGGACGGGATGGAATAAGACTGCATTGTACTTCAGCAGCCTGGTTAAAGGGCATTGGGCTGAGGATGTCTACAGTCTGTAATCTTTTGTTGGTCTGTACACTTCTGCCATGTAATCTGCTTTCTGGTATTTGGGAGGAGATTGTGTGGAGGGTTAGGAATGCTTGTCCCAGGTGGAACAGAGGCCTGTTGCATTCAGTTACTGTAGAACTGCACAATTAATAGTGCTTGTCAAGACAAACATCACTAGTATTATTGCTCCTAACCTAAATATTGAACTTTGTTTGCTCTGTCACATCTGGAACCCTGGACCACAAAACCAGCTTTAAGTTGCATTGGTATATTTGTAGCAATAGCCAAAAATACATTGTATGGGTCAAAATAATATTTTTTTTCTTTTATGCCAAAAATAATTAGAATTTTAAGTAAAGATCATATTCCATGAAGATATTTTTTAATTTTCTTACTGTAAATATATCTAAACTTAACTTTTGATTACTAATATACAATGCTTAGAACTTCATTTGGACAACTTTAAAGGCAATTTTCTCAATATTGAGCTTTTTTGCACCCTCAAATTAAAGATATTTGTACCATACATCAATGGTAAGCTTATTTATTCAGCTTTCAGATAATGTATAAATCTCAAATAAAAAACAAAAAAACAAAAAAACAAAAAAAACCTTATGACTGGTTTTGTGATCCAGGGTCACATTTGTGGTACACTGTACAAAAACAAAAAACACAATTTGTTAAGTCAACTTAAAATAATTTGTTACCCTGCTGCCTTAAAATTTTAAGTTCAGCCAACTCAAATAAGTTTATTCAAGTTGAAATGCTAAGCTGAACTAACTGACAACTTAGATATTCGAGTTGACTAAACAAAAAAAAAAAAAATGTTAAACTTAACAGTTGTGTTTGTTACTTGGCTGCCTTAAAATTTGAAGTTGAATCAACACAAATATCTAAGTTGTCACTTAGTTAAATGTAAAAATAGGCTAAAAGCACTGAAGAAAGGACTTAAGCCATATGGGGATCAGATGGTGATCCGACGGTGCATCCGAAATCACGTATTGAGTTGGTACTACATTTGATATTTAAACTTACTTCATTAAAAGACTGTAGTGTCTATTTACACTAAATACAAATAGCCTGCCTTGTTGGCAAATGCTATTTATACTAACTCCACCCACCAATGTGTGGTTGGGCTAGACAACATCACAAAAGATGTTGCTGCGATCGACAAAAGTTCGAATCCACCTTTTGTCAAACTCATTTTTCTCCCTTTTCACATCACATATCAGATTGGAAAGATATTTATTTTCAATATAATTAAGGAAATAATCCAAAAGTGGAAAATAAAGTGTCTCACAGGTGTTTATATGTTGGGGTTGAGGTAGGTGTAGAAAGGGCTTTGTCTCAATGAGGCGACATCCACTTAAAAGGTTAGTCCAAAAATTAAAATTAGCCCATGATTTACTCACCCTCAAAGCATTCTAGGTATATATGACTTTCTTCTTTCAGTCAAATCCAATCGAAGTTATAATAAAAATGGTCCTAGCTCTTCCAAACTTTATAGTGGCAGTGGGTGGGTGTTTCTATTCAAAAGTCCAAAATAAGTCCAAGTGCATCCATCCATAATAAAAAGTGTTCCACATACCTCCGGGGGGTGAATAAAGGCCTCCTGTAGCGAATCGATGTGTTTTTGTAAGAAATATATCTATATTTAAAACTTAATAATCACTTTTCTTTAGCTTGGCCTAACTGTCATACGTGTAAGCCAGTTGGATGATGTAGAACATATGTATTGCGCATGCACCGCTGATCTCATGAAAGCCAGGAAAGGAAGCAAAGTCTCCTCTTGGCTTATATCAAAATCCTCCAACCTTTTTTTTTTTTTTTTTTTTTTAACAAATCCTCCTTTTGTACATACAATTCGTAACCAGTGTTTTGTTTAGCTCTCTTCCGCCACTTCCACGTTCGTCACTTCTTAGCGGCGCATGCACAACGCATACATCCAAAGTCATTAACCTGGAACAGCTTCCATGTACAACAGTTATCGCAGGCTAGAGAAAAGTAATGATTACGTTTTAAATATGCATCAATTTATTAAAGGATGCTGGATGCACTTTATTGGACTTTTTTTGGATTGTTGAACAGAAACACCTGACTATTGACATTATAAAGCTTGAAAGGGCTAGGACAATTTTTAATATAACTCCAATTTAATTCATCTGAAAGAAGAAAGTCATACACACCTAGGATGCTTTGAGGGTGAGTGAATAATGGGCTAATTAATTTTTTTTGTGTGAACAAACCCTTCAATAATTAATAATAAAATAATAATAAAAATGATAATATACACTTAATACATTATTATTGCATTCTATTTATAATGTATTACAATGCTGTTGTGCAAATATCTGCCACTTGCACTACGTAGTATAAATAACATCTAAATAATATTATTGCAAAGAAAATACTGCTATTACTTAGTGTAAATTGCATCTATCACTATTTGCACTTAGTGTAAATAGCATCTATCACTATGTGCACTTAGTGTAAATAGCATCTAATGTACACTTCAGAATCCCTGTGGAAGTAGTAGGTCATCTGGGTCTTTTGACATACTGTTTTTTGCATACTATTCTTTAACGCGAAAGTAAGCCTATGGACGAGACTTCTGGTTTATTAGCTGCTATAGGGAAATAATGAGAAGAATAACAATGTGCAGTAGACAGTAAAACTGTTTGCACTACAAACCAGTGTGTTCATAATTAAGATAATACATTAAAATAGCATAAGACAAATCCGAAACACACCGATTTTCAATATCAAGCAGCAAAACGAGCTGTTTTGCACAGCTAAAAATAGCTGGACGCGGATGAGACCGGAAGCTAGACCCATACAATTTACAAATGGTCAGGTCCACTCCTGCGGAAGAAAAAGGTGGATATAGTAGGGAAGTATTTGATTTCTGACAGTGTTGGACTCATTTCATTTAGGCCAATTAGCAACAACTTAATGACAATCCTGAAAAAATATCCTCAAAGTCGTCATGAAATAGATATTTATCTTATCTATTTTCTAAATGCATCTTAATCTTATTATGACCAGTTCCTCCAAAAATCATACTGACTCAGTTTAAACTGGCAATTAGCATCAACTTGTCCAGACTATAGTGTTTATCAGTCTTAAATTGCTCTGATTGAGGCTAACAGTTTTTAACTTAACCAATGGCATTTTGTTAAATATAGCACTGCTTTGAAATTGAGATTTATACATCAACTGGAAGCTGAATAAATAAGATTTCCATTGATGTATGGTTTGTTCAGACAATATTTGGCCAAAATACAACTATTTGAAAATCTGGAATCTGTAATTTTCTCAAAATCTAAATTTTGAGAAAATTGCCTTTAAAGTTGTCCAAATAGCAATGCATATTCCTAATCAAAAATTACAGTTTGATACATTTACGGTAGGAAATTTACAAAATATCTTCATGGAACATAATCTTTAGAAAAATCAATCACTTTGACCCAAATGTATTTTTGGATATTGCTACAAATATACCCGTGCTACTTACGACTGGTTTTGTGGTCCAGGGTCACATTTGTATGAACAACTGAAAATGATTAAACCTGATTGGAAACAATCATTTTAGTGCCACTAGTGGTGGAGAAATTACTGCGGCTTCAAATAGTTAAAGCTTTTTAAATAATTGTCAGTTCTGTAAGTGTAGATTTATAGGAATTAGGTGGTCACCCACACATCTGATCTAAAATGTGTCTGCCAGACCAATGTTCCACACACTCTCCAACACACACACACACACACTCCATCTCCTATGGAATTATACCCTGCAGCTTTGAAATCAGACACAGACAGGTGATCAAAACAACCCATTAGTGGCCATTGACACACTCTCACCTTCAGACACACTTGCGCCTGCTGACTGGGCACACACACATCGAACATGAGACACTTTGAAGACTTGCACCAAGGCTCTGCAGTGACTAGATGGTAGTGTGTCTTCTGTTGAGTTCAATGTGGCAAAGTGTTTTTACTGAACTATTTATTATCTCATATTTTCCAAATGATTTCAGCAATGTGGGTAGATGACATGAACGGTTTTAGAAATGGCACAGCTAATATATATGTATATATATATATATATATATATATATATATATATATATTGTGTGTGTGTGTGTGTGTGTGTGTGTGTGCTATGCATGCAAATTAACCTCATATTAAGAGAATAATGGTACTTTTAAAAAAGAACATATTTGCTAAACAAATATTGATGTTAACAATAGCAATAAAGTCTATTAATACATTATGCGTATATGTTAGTATACAGTTTGTTAGTGTATATAATGTATATAAGCTTATACATTTTTTTAATTTGTATATATTTTTGTGCCAGTGAAAACACTGGGTTCAGGCTGATGTCACATAGAAATTAAAAAGAAACAATTACAAAAACAGAATGCATTATACAAACACTTTGCAGTACCCAAAAGCAATCAACCCAGCATACACACCTAACCACTGTTAATCCTCTAGACACTAGAAAGCACACACATGCACAAACACACACGTACGCAGACACACACACTCAGCATCACTGTGTTTATCACTCCAACCCAGGCCACCAACACCCGTCAGTCTAATTCCGTTTGTCTGTTTAGATTCGTTTTGCTTTAATCTCTTCTTGTTTGTGCACATCTGCGAGAGCGACTGCACGAGAGAAGGGGGAGGGGCCGTCAGTGGTGAAAACGAGTGACAACAAGGGGTAAAAAGGAAACAGGTATTAGAAGAAAGGACACACTATTTGGGCATGGTACCATAGTAATATACCATAGTAATATTATGTTTTTTGTGTTTTTTTTGGGACATATACAATAGGTAATATCATTATCTCAGATACCAATACCATGCTACAGTATTAGAATTATAATCAATCAATACCATGGTAGATAATTTATTACATTGCATTTTTTTCCCATCATAGCCTGATACTCCATTTAAACCATTATGAGAGATTACCTTTGACCTTTACCCATAATTCTAAAATTCTAAAAAACTGACGAAACTGGTGACAAACGAAGTAACTCTGGAATATTTACTACCATCCCAGCTAACAAAAATGTGTTCTAAGAACGTTCCTATTTTTCAAATGTTTGAAAAGTGTTTTCTCTTATTTGCGAATATTAAAGGAACACTCCACTTTTTTTGAAAAGAGGCAAATTTTTCAACTCCCCTAGAGTTAAACACAAGAGTTTTCCATTTTTTAAACCATTCAGCCGATCTCCGGGTCTGCCGGTAGCACTTTTAGCATAGCTTAGCATAAATCTTTAAATCAGACCATTAGCATCTTGTATAAAAATGACCAAAGATTTTTAATATTTTTCCTATTTAAAACTTGACTCTTCTGTAGTTATATCATGTAATAAGACCGGCAGAAAATGAAAAGTTGTGATTTTCCAGGCTGATATGGATAGGAATATTATCAGGGAACTTTGCTGCCGTACCATGGAAGCAGCAGGCGCAATGATATTACGCAGCGCCTGAATATAGTCCCCAGCTAGGTAACTTCCAATTTGACTGGCACTAAGCCACTAAGGTAATAGTAAAATAGCTGGGGACTATATTCAGGCACTGCGTAATATCATTGCGCCTGCTGCACCCGTGGTACGGTAGCAAAGTTCATTGATTATTATGCTGGAATAAGAGTATAGTTCCTATCCACATCAGCCTAGAAAAGCGCAACTTTTCATTTTCTGTCGGTCTTTGTACATGATATAACTACAGAAGAGTCAAGTTTTAAATAGAAAAAATATCGAAAATCTTTGGTCATTTGAATAAAGGTCTCGTGTAGCGTGTATGCGTTTTTGTAAGAAAAATATCTATCTTAATGATCACTTTTCTCTAGCTTGTGCTAACTGTCGTACACAAAAGCCGTTCTGGGCAGATGACGCAGGACTTATACGTTGTGTATGCGCCACTGATCTTGTGAAAACCAACATTTGTTTACAGGAGCAAAGGAAACAAAGTTTCCTTACTTTAGCAAAAAAAGAAAAACAGTCTCATCTTGGCTTATATCGAAATCCTCCTTTTGTACTTCTAATTCATGACTGTTGTTTTGTTTTGTTCACTCCTCTGTGCTTCCGTGTTTGTCACTTCTCATCCGCCCAGAACACCTTCTGTGTATGACAGTTAGCGCAAGCTAGAGAAAAGTGATTATTTTAAATATGGATATTTTTCTTACAAAAACGCATACAGGAGGCCTTTATTTACCCCCCAGAGCCATGCAAGGCACTTATTGTTATGGATAGGTGCACTTTATTGGACCTCTTTTGGAGTGTGGAACAGAAACACCTGCCCACTGCCATTATAAAGCTTGGAAGAGCTAGGATAATTTTTAATGTCACTCTGATTGGATTTGACTGAAAGAATAAAGTCATCTACACCCAGGATACCTTGAGGGTGAGTAAATCATGGGCTAATTTTCATTGTTGGCTGAACTAAGATAACTTTAAACTAGGGCTGTGAGTTTAATTGAAATCGTAATAAAATCACAATTTGAGCATGCACCATTTCTAAACTGCTTTATAGCAAGATTCTTTCCGCACCCCCGACCTCCCACAGTACGCTATCCGATTCAATCAGAATGCAGCATGCCTAAATGGACTGAGCAAGGCAACATATTGACGTATGTTTCCGAGTGTTTGCTGGTGGATTAAAGTCTTGGATTAAAGTTAAAGTCATATGTTTTATTCAGGGCTGTCTCTATAGGCTACGTTTCATTTTGAATTTTAGGTTGTACCTAGATGGCGTCAATAAAGTGTTTAGTTCGCGAACTGCCGTTAAAAGAAAAATATGAAACACAAACAGGGTGTAAACATGTTTTCAGAGGCGAGCTCAGATTTGACTGCACCGTTTGAAGTACACCAGAAGTGGCTTTTCGCATCGCTTTACTAAAGATAAGCTCCTAGCCTATTTTTTATTTAATTTAATTCAAAATAAATTAAAGAAATTGTTATATATATATATATATATATATATATATATATATATGAAGAGTTCAGATGCAAAACCCCCTAAAAGCCATCTCAGTCAAATATGAGATAATACTGAGACACTGACAGACTGACAGATGAGAAACTCTCTCAAAATCTGCTATTTTTTAAGTATCCTCTAAGTAAACAGAAACAAAAGGCATGGTTGCCATGCTATTACCATTATTCCATCACTTTCTCATCGTACAAGAAACTAGTGCAATCGTGACAAGCAAGAGCAAGACATAGAGAAAGACTAAAAATGTACAGAACAGACTCATTCAGCTCATTTTCTGTTCGAACCCACGTCTGAAACTGAAAAACAGATGGAAAACAGTAGGAACGGATGGGGCAAGAGATCAGAGGAGAGTCCATTCTGCACCACTTCAGCATGCCGAATTCCCTCCTCCTCCAGAAGGGCGAGAAAGACAGATCTTACCAGGAAGAGGTCTCTTGAGGCAGGCGCTGAGAGCCGCAGCCAGGCCTTCAGGCTCTGGAAGTCTCTCCAGTCAGTCACACAACTCACAGCACACAGGCTTCACCACCAACACAACATTACAGGCCTCTTACACAGCATTACAGCACATCGTATTATCCCGCTCAACTCTCTTCATTAGCCCAATTGGATCCTGGGATTTCCATTTGTAAATGGGGAGCTTTTTAGATTAGCCGGTGTCTGCCCATTATGAAACATTTTCCCAATGTTCCCCCAATACTGCGATTAGCTCCTGTCTGTCAGGGTGGAAATGTAAACTTTTCAAAACGTGATTCATCCGTTTAAGCCCTTCACAAATATTTTCCACAAGAAATGATGAAAAAGTGTCAACCAAGCAATCCCTGATTAAATGTTTGTTGCAATATGAATTGTAAACCAGTGAAACTACAGTATGCTGTAACCTTCCAAGTTAATCCATTGATTGACTGTAATGAACAAGCTGGACTTGGTATTTTATTAAAAATGCTGTTTGGATCCAAACACGATTTGATATTCTAAGAGTTTAAAGGAATAATTCACCCAAAAATGTAAATTCTTCTGAAACTGGTAAATTTCCCACTCCACTGTAATTTTCAAATGTCACTCGCACTTCTGCCTATTCAAACTAACACTTGTTATTGACATAAATTGCAGTGTGTCCTTCACAAAAAGTTGTACTGCTGTTCGAAGGAGGGACAGCATCAAATCCATGGGTTCTCTTGGAATATATTGTCATGTTGCTTTTTTGGGAATTTTGGATGAGCATCCAATAATTTGGCAAGAGCTCGAAAGGTGCTACAACATGACTTATAAATTAGTAACAAATTTAAATGCAACACAGTCCAGTAAATTAAAGAAAGCATATTTGATATTGCAGCTACATGTGAATATTGTTTCTCTCTCTCAGTGGATGGTGGCTGTGCCTCTTCCTCAGGCATGCATTCACAGCCACAGATGCAAGGGGATGCAAGCACATTGAGGCAGCAAATTATGAAAATGTGGCTCTGCGTCCTCAATGGCGTCGCACTCTTTTAATGTGGCACAAAATTAGAACCGGAGGGAGAAGCAAGACAGGTCCGTTTAATTGGAAACACTGCTCTGGGCACATACACAAACACACATCCACTCACTTAGAGCAACTCATCACATGAAAGGTAAGATATCATCTCACCCTTTCTGAGGGCTGCTTCTGTACAATGAGATGTCCTTTTTCAGAGCCTGCAGGCATTCATAAAGGTGTTTAATTTGTGAGTTTACCTCACCATTATTTAAATAGATCTACACAAGTATCAGAAAATGAGGCTATTCTATGTTGTTAAGATGCAAAGCTAAAGGATCTGTTATGAAACGGCTGTTGGTCATAGTGTCTTTAGTCTCTTTTGATATTCCAAAAGGATCACAATGGTCTTAGCACAGTGAGGTCTGTTGCTCAGTTGAACAAATGATTGAGTACAGACAGATGTTATACATAGGATGTACTTAAACAGTATTTGTGAGTGATATTCAGTGTGTGCGTATTTATTGGGCATGTTGATATTCTGGTCACATTTTCCAAGCACATTTTACCATTTCCAAACCACATCAATCTTTATAAATACTAATAATTTTGTATTTAATAATTTGTAACTGATATATATAATTGACCAAGAAGGCTGGAAGTCAAACTCCTTATATTTAGGTGTGCATAATTATTAGGTTATTACATTATTTTCTTTTACAGATAAAACGAGTCAAAAAAGAGATTTAAAAATTATTAAATGCCCAAGAGAAGGATGCAATACTAATGCAATACTGAATTTGCAAAGTTAAGGCATGACCATCATTGGGACAGCACAGTCAGAAAAAAAAACAGGTGGAGAAGAAAAGACACGTTAACTGCAAAATAATTAAGAATTAAGGTGAATAATCAGGTGTGAAACCACCAGGAACCATTTCGTCCCCAGCGCCACCATTTTCCAGAACTGCAACCTACCTGGAGTCTCCAGAAGTGCAATGTGTCAGGTTGCTTTGGTTAAAAAAAAAAAAAAAAAATGACGCTCACTTAATAAGAATAACATGCTGAAGTGTTGTGAAATACATGAATACAGATGTTTTTTATAGGCTTTATAGACAGATAAATTAAGATTGACTCTTGAAGGACAAGCACAACATCCTCTTGTACCCTTTTTTGAAGAATGCATTATCCAGAACCTGGCAGTAAGTTTCAGGAGTCCATGTTTAGTCTATCTCTTATCCTGAAATGTCTGTCTTGCAGAAATGGACTAAAAAAAGGATATAAAGAAGGACCAAAACTTACTGCCAGATTCTGGAAGATAAATTCTTCAAGAAGGGGTACAAGAGGATGTGATGCTGGTCCTTCAAGAGTCACTTTCAACTTATCTGTCAATAAAGTCTATTAAAAAAAAATCAGTCTTCATGTATTTCACATCACTTCAGCATGTTATTCTGATTAAATGAGGGTAATTTTTTTTAGCGAAGCAAAGTCTCTGAGAACCTGATACAGTGCACTTCTGAAGACTGTCTTTATATACACTGTTTTGTGTATATACATTTTTTTTTTTTTAGAAAATGAGCGATCATTTCCCTAGATAAAACCCTTATTCCTCGGCTGGGATCATGTAGAGCCCTTTGAAGCGACACTGAAAGAGCAATTCGGACCTTCAACCAATTGGGTCCCATTGAAGTACACTATATGGAGAAAAATCCTTTCCTTTTTGACTAAAGAAAGAAAGATATAAACATCTATGATGACATATGGGTGAGTAAATGATTATTTTGGAAGTGACCTACTTATATTAAATGTTTAGGTGGCCACAAGCATTTAACCACACTCACACATATCACCTACATTTAAATCATTAAAACAATCCAACCTACTGTCTAGAAGCACTGTAAGCCAGTGAATTTCACCCATCTATTCCCTAAATAGCTCCATAGCCTCATTCTTATCAGGGCTTCCCAAAGACACTAGGACCACCACAGACATGAGCCGCTCAGTGTCATCCCCAGTACAGCAGCCAGAGTTTTCATCACTTCAACCCCTCAACCAGCTTCCAGCAAACCACCTGAGACAGTCACCCACAGCTATGTGGGTCCAGGGCCAGGGATTAAACAAAGGTTCAAGAATCAATCCAGAAACATGGAGAGAGACCTAATCCCTGCCTCTGCATAATCCCTCTCATATCTTCTTCCATTGTTCAGAGGTTTATTAAAGAGAGGGATGAGAAGATGGAGAAGGCCGAATTAAGGAAGAGGGATGATGGTGAGATGGTGTGGCAGATGACATATCTTGAGGGGCTTGTTTGTGGGGTCATAAACAGAAGGGTTACACTGGGGTGCAGATAGAAGTGTAGGGCCAGGCTGGATCTGTAAAAGTGGTTTTCCTCTGACATAAATAGATTCAGTGCAGTTGAGATCTTTGGTTGAGTTACCTTAGGACAGGGATGCCCCATCCTGCTCCAGAAAGTCCACTTCCTCCAACCCTCCTGAGCACCCATTCAACAGTTAGTGGAAGCTAAAGATTATGGTTTATAGGGTTAGTTCACCCAAAAATGAAAATTCTTTCATTAATTACTCACCCTCATGTTGTTACAAACCCGCAAGACCTTTGTTCGTCTTCCGAACACAAATTAAGATATTTTTGATGAAATCCAAGAGCTCTCTGACCCTCCATAGACAGCATCAAAATCAAAATAGTATATGTGACATTAGCGGTTCAATTGTAATTTTATGAACCTACGAGAATACGTTTTGTGTGGGAGAAAAAAATTACTTTATTCAAACAATTCTTCTCCATTTTGGAGAGCATCACGAGGCATGCAAAGACTTTCCTTGCATATAAACAATGCATGTTGCCAACATAGAGCACATGTGCGCCACGTTTTGTTTACACTTAGAAGAAAGTGCATGCATTTGCTCTTGTATTTCATCAAAAATATCTTAATTTGTGTTCCGAAGACAAACAAAGATCTTACGGGGTTTGAACAACATGAGGGTGAGTAATTAATGGCAGAATTTTCTTTTTTGGGTGAACTAACTCCTTAAATATAGATATTTTTCTTTCACAAATCCATCAGTTCACTTCGGAAGACCTTTATTAAACCTCCAGAGCCATGTGGAGTACTTATAATGGATGGACGCACTTTTTTGGGCTTTAAAATCTTAACCACTATTCACTGCCATTATAAAGCTTGGATGAGCCAGGACATTTTTAATATAACTGCTGACTGTATTCGTCTGAAAGAAGAAAGTCATGTACATACACCTAGGATGACTTGAGGGTCAAAATCATGAGGTGATTTTCATTTTTGGGTGAACTATGCCTTTAAGGATATCTAGAAACTTAAAAGCAGGCGTGTTAGGATGAGTTGGATCTAAAGTCACTGACTGACTGGGCAGCTGTCTTCGGTTTCAGACACAGTCTCAGAAAAGCATGTTCTTCGGTCTAAACAGAGAGCGATCTTCCACACTGGACAAGTTTCATTTCTTGCAGTCTGTAATGTGACACGCACATTATAGCCAATATTGTGTCTCCATCCCTTCCACCCTCCTCCGCGGTCCTCCATCCCTTCCTCCACTCCCTCAGCAGGAGGAAGTAGAGGAGATTGGCCCCGCAGCTAAAGCCCCCTTTTCAGGCCTGCCGCTGGCGAGGTCTATCGGCAAAGCGCAGGGAGCGGAGGTGTCGCTTCTGCTATGGCATTTCGGACAGTATCTACTTCTCTCCGGGTGCGGAGGAGAAAGGAGAAACAGAGGGGGTATTATCAGAGAGGGATGAGAGCAGCGAAGGCATTTTTGTCTTTTTATTCCCCTCCTAAGCCTCGGGCTTTGCTCCCAATCCGATTGGTCGATACAGCCAGGGATGTAAATGAAATGCAAAGAGGAATAAGGCTGGCTTCCCATGTTATGAGTGTGTGTGTGCAACTGCACTGCTCTCTTTGGCTCTTTCTCAGGGTTTACCATTCATGGGCCTCTCTCTTACCTTCCCTCTTTTGTCTCCAAGTCCCTGTGCTGCGATTTCATTTCTGTCTTGTCAGTGTCCATTCGTCTCTTTCTAGCACTTCCTGTCTAACTCTGTCCTATCGTGCCATATACACCATCCTTTGGACTTATTACTTCTCGCTTGCTTGTCTTTGCTCCCTCTCCCTGGCTGGGTTCTCAGCTCTTATCTGTTCAGGCACCCCACATTCCAGTGTTACCGTGGCTCCCTGCCTGCATCCACGGTCACGGCGATTCCATGGGTTCACACAATCCCTCAGATGAGAGAGAGGCAAAAACAGGGACTGGGAGGGATGGAGAGAAAGCAGCTCACTGGAAGAAGAGATGCATGTACATGAGAAAAGGAGATGTTATATATTGTGATAAGGTGTAGCTGACATCCTGAACTCAGGATGAAATCATTCTTCATGAATACAAAAACCATCTGATCGTTGCTGCTCTTAGGTCAGAATTTAGAATTTTATAATCAATCACTGACTCGCAAAAGGTTGTGTCTCCTCTGTTGAAGAGAATTCAAAGCTGTTTTGGTAGGTAGACAAAGCAGAAAGAGACAGGGAAAAGGATGCAGTATTTTCAAATCTGTCCCAGATTAATGGGTCATTCTTAATCTCTCATGGTTGTGCCCAAATTTACCCCCCACCCCTTTCAATCTCAATCTGAGACCTTTGTGATCCTAAAGCGAGAGAGAGATGCATGACAGCGGGGGGCAAAAAGGATAATTATTAAAAAAAGAAAGAAGAGAGCGAGAAAGAGAGAGATGGGGAGAGGTGGAATGAACGGTTCCGGGCACCTTTGATCATCAACTGAATGGATATTAACATACTGAAAGTGTGAAAATTTTATTACAAAAGAAACACATACACAAATGCAGCAACATCCACTTCAGATTCAGTTCAGAAGATTGTGTCCCTTACCTTCACTTTGGAAATTCTCTTAAATCTTCGAGTTTTAGATGTTAAGAGTTTAGCATGTTGAGGAAATATAATTAATCCCTGATTTTTATAACTGACCAATATATCATCTTGGCAATAAAATAACGTCTGTCAACTAAACTTTGATGCTACATTGATGTGAATCAGTAGTTCATATCCTACAGCATAAAAGATCTCGGTATAAAACAAAATATTGGTCCATTTTAGCATTTTGAGTCCATTTTACTTTGAGATGAATCTGTGTGTTGGTAAAATACACATTTGATCTTAGCTACAGTATTCAGTCACACCTGCACTGTCTTTAAATTTGATCTTTAAAGCTCTCTTTTAATTTGTGACCCTTCCTCTTACCTTCTTGTGCTATCTACACCTATATGGTGTTATAGGTGTTTCCATTGTTTTGAATGCTTCCTGTCTCAACCCTTCTGTCTGTCTCTGAGTTTGTCCCGCTCTTTCCTGAGATGTGTGATGACGGAGCGGATGGCTTTGCTCTGGGGATCGGTGGGTTCTCTCTGAAGGTAGCGGCTGAAGTGACGGATGCTGCGACTCAGGAGGGAATCTAGACCATGACCTCTGCCCCCTGATCGCAGTAGATGTTCTGCGGCAAGAGCTAGGTTCTTATCCCAGTTTGCTGGGTAGTCTACTTGGGCATCCACTATATGACAATACAGCTGTCAAAAAAAACAAAAGAGTTTTAAATATTTGTCTAATACAACGCAAAGAAATGGGTTTTTAAAACACAACATACAGTGCCTTGCGAAAGTATTCATACCCCTTATGTTAAACTGCTTTAAATTAACTTTTTCCACATCAATCTACACTCCATACACCATAATGGCAAAGCAAAAAAAAAAAGAAAAGAAAAAAAAGTTTTTAACATCTTTGCAAATTTATTAAAAAATAAAAAAACTGAAATAAGTACATTGCATAAGTATTCAATAACTCTTAGCTAAAGCACCTTTTCAGCCTCAAGTCTTTTTGACTATGATGCAACAAGTTTTGCAACTGCAACTGGCAACTTGTCTTGTCTTCTCCTCACCTCTTCACCTCCCAAGCTCTGTCAGGTTGGATGGAGGTAGACGCATCTTTTCAGGTTTCTTCAGAAATGTTTGATTGGGTTCAAGCCCAGGCTCTGGCTGGACCACTCAAGGACATTCACAGAGGTGTCTATAAGCCAATCTTGCTGTGTGCATAGGGTCATTCCTTCAAACATGATGCTTGGACTTGAGGTTCATTAGACCAGAGAATTTTGTTTCTCACAGTCTGAGGGTCTTTTAAGTGTTTTTTTGCTAATTCCAAGTGTGTTTTCATGTGTCTTCTCTGAGGAGAGGATTGAGTTTGCTCACAGTTTTTTTTTACCTCAGGGCTTGGTTTTTGCTCTGATATGCATGCACTTTATTAAGAAATGTGTCCCTTTTCAAATCACACCCATTCAATTGAATTTTCCACAGGTTAACTCCACTCAAAGTGTAGTAACATCTACAAACAATATAAATGCTCCTGAGCTAAATTTCAACTGTCCCAGATAAGGTTATGAATAGTTATGCAATGGAATCATTTACGTTTTTTATTTTTAATAAATTTGCAAAGATGTTAAAAACGTTTTTTGCTTTGCCATTATGGTGTATGGAGTGTAGATTGATGTGGAGGGAAAAAAGTAATTTAAAGCAGTTGAACATAAGGCAGCAACATAAAAAAAAACTTGAAAAAAAAAATGACGGGGTATAAATACTTTCGTAAGGCACAGTACATGATAGAAGACACCAACTGTGATGTTTTAAGGAACTGGAATTAGTCTACAAATGATTTCACATGACACATCATGCTGACATACTAGATTTGCATTTCCTTAAGGAAATAGCAGAGCTCACAAGGTAGCAAAAGAAAGTGTTAAAGGTTTTAGGTAAGCTTTGGTTTTAGGCTTTGATTCTGTGTATAATGTTGCATTAGAGCCGCTTTGCTGCTTACTGTGCGCCTTGTTTTCTGTTGTTAAAAACATGAAAAAATTCACCATGCAAATTGCTGTCGGTAGAATTTTGGATAGTGAACATTCTATAATAATATGCCAATGAGAGATTTTTAATCTTTAAACTTAAATTTCTTAAATAAAATGGCTCAAAGACTGAGCTCATCTAAACAAAGTGTATGGGTAACATTTTATAATAAGTACACACTAATAAAGCAAATCATTAACAAACTAGTTAATTCATAGTTTATAAACTGTAGGTAATACATTAATAGACTCTATACAAATACATACAGTCTATATATATATATATATATATATATATATATATATGTGTGTGTGTGTTCTATTCCCTAAACCTAACAATAAACCTACCCATCACACTGAACTTCCTCTGTCTCTCAAGTTTTCTGTGATGGGTTGGTTTAGGGGATAGAATATCAGTTTGTACAATATAAAAACAATTATGCCTATGAAGAGTCCCTGTAAACCACATATGTCAATATGTGTGTGTGTTCTTATAATGCATTTATAAACATTTTAAGGAACACTGAATATGGATGCAATTAATGTTTAATAAAGGTTAGTTTCAAGCACTTATTTAATGACATTTTCCTATTTGACCTAATCTTCTTACCAATTCTACCAATCCTTTGCTATGAGCTAATTAAACAATAATAATTGTGTTAATAACAGTGATAATGAATGAAGAACTCACTATTTGCATAGAGTCTATTAATCTATTTTTTATACTTACAGTTTATAAACTATGGATTAACTATAAACTACTAGTTTGTTAATGATTTGTAAGTACTTCATTAGTGTATACTTGTTATAAAGTGTTAACCAGTGTGGGTTTAAACAATTAAGTACAAAAACAGGTAACATTTACAATAAGGTTTATTAGTTAGCATTAGTTGACTACATTAGGTAACATGAACTAAGAATGAACAATACCTTTGTTAAGCATTTACAAAGTCATTATTAAAATCACAAGTTGTGTTTGTTAATGCACTGTGAACTAACATGAACAAACAACGACTGTATTTTTAACTAACATTAACAAAGGTTAATAAATACTGTAATTAATGTATTGTTCATTCTTTGTTCATGTTAGTTATTACATTAACTAATGTTAACAAATGGCACATTATTGTAAAGTGTTACCCAAAAGCCTGTTAACAATAATAAAAAAAAGAAAACAATTAAATTATTTATTGCAAGCGCTGTAATTCTAAAAAAGGCTAATATATAATGCCAATTCCTACTCACATTGTAAGAAAGCTCATAGAGACGGGCCTGCTGTTCTATCTCCATGTTTTCAGCCAGGTCAAACAGGAAAAAGGCTGTCTTCATCCTAAAAAGTGATGGAATGAAAGCACCTAAATATACATTTGTAGCAATATATGGAGATGTGGCAAAGATACAGTGATAAGAGTGTACTACCTGGCCTGCCACATCTCCTCATTGGCAACTCTCTCCCAGGAGCCAGGATGGAAGCTGACACGGTGGAATAAACATAAAAACAAGTCATTTAATTAGCTGTGTGTAGTTAATCTGTGCACTTTCGTACAATAACCAAACTGATGATATGTAAAGAAAGTGTTATTATATTTTATGCATTTTAAGATGGTATCAAAGCAGTCTTGTTGAGTACGGACTTAAAATACAAGTTTAAAACCAGTCAGTAATCCAGCGAATCGTATTCTGCATATCTTCAAACCATACAACAGCTGATCTTCAACCTCGCCTATCTTTGGAAGCTCTCTCTGTGGTGAACGACCCATATATTTCTGCATTTCTTCCTTTCCACTACATTGCTCATAAACGTGCGGCCTCTCCTTCAAAGGAATATTTTAGCGTGTGACTTCCCCGCTAATATTTGGCTGGCAGGCAGGGATGGACACGCTTGTAGTGGGTGAGAGGAGAGTAATGTCACACCATTCAACCCCGATTAACTTGCTGAATACCAGCCGGCTGCAGAGAGCCTCAGTGCTGGAGACTAGAACTAATTTCACTTTATACACAGATATTGACACGCCGCAGTTTAGAAAGTCATTAGGGTGGGGTCAGCGGACTAATAACGACTTTGAAGCTGGAAACGGAGGCTGTCTGCACAGCACGGAGTAGGAGCAGTGTTTAAGTGCACTTTAATATCGGTGAGGAGCAAAAACACTTCAGTAAAATGGTGCTGGGGTGCACCTGGTAAATATGACGAACCTGACTAGTATTTTTTTACATATACATACTTCATTGTATCTGTATGTGTCAACACTTAGAATCAAATCGATTCAAAGCTTTAGATTTGAATTTTGATCAATTTCATATCAAATTTGCTTACATCTCAACAAAACCTGAAATATGTTTCTCAAGGCACATTTTGTACTTTCACACTTTCAGGTGACATGTCCACAAGAGGCGCTATAACTAATATACTTTTTTCTCCCTGTGATGTGGGTTTATTAAACACCCCAGTGTCATGAAAAAACATTCCTGTGGATCAGTTTTTGCTAAATGATACTGTGCTGCTTGAAGCGTGTTTTACAGCACTTGAAGTGAAAACAACGCATTTAGTTTTCTTCAGAACGTTTAACGTGAAGAAATAAAAAATGTCCGGTCAGAGGCTAATCTAGTGCTTTTTTGTGGAGTCACTCGACTGCATCAAAATGTACCAGGTGAGCTACCGAGCAAGTGCCACAGATTTTAATCTTATTATGTGATGTAACATCAAATTCTATTTGTTTACAAATGATGCACTGTAATAGTGTTTTGGCGTCATAACATGCAAGGAGCTGTGCAAAAATATATTTTTTTATTTATCAATACTTTGCCCATCTAATTATAATTTGTGTCTACTGTTCATTTCATCTGAAAACATTCAAGTCCACATATTAACAGAACATATTACAACCTTCCAAGCAATATGTCACTCCCTAAGTAAACTACAAACATAAGTGGTGTGCTACCTGTCATGTGGCTGGCTCCAGTTGTAAAGGTCAAGTGTTTTTTGGGCCCATTTTTCAGGGTCAAATGGGGTTTTGACAGGTACCAACTGCTCACAAACGCCCCAGGGCCAACGAGAGAAACTCCTCTCCCAGCTGGGGTCACCCTCAGTTAGGCCAATACATACAAACACAGGCCTGCTGTAGATAAACCCAGAGCAAAAACTGAGCATCAGTCATAGAGACAAAGCATCATTCAAGAGTGTACAGTTCTAAATAAATGGGTAAACGTTTTACAGTTTAATTACTATACATTCAAATGTGATTTATATATGTAACCCTGGACCACAAATCAGTCTTAGCATGGGTATATTAGTAGCAATAGGCAAAAATACATTGTATGGTCAAAATTATATTTTTTTCTTTAATCCCAAAATGATTTTAATTAAAGATCATGTTCCATGAACATATTTTGTACATTTCCTACCGTAAACATATCAAAACTTAATTTTTGATTAGTAATATACATTGTTAAGAACTTCATTTGAACAACTGTAAAGGTGATTTTTTGCAACCTCAGATTCCTGATATTCAAATAGTTTGCCAAATATTGTCCTATCTTAACAAACCATACATAAATTATTTATTCAGCTCTTTTGTGGTCAGGGTCATATATATATATATACATATATATATATTCATTATTAAAGGTACAAAAACCATATGTTATATCGTGTAATAGATATATAGATATAGTTTTGCTTCTGTTTGTTACAAAACATGTTTAATAAAACCCTCCAACGAAAATTAAATAGAATTAGATTTATATTTTCATTCTCTGCATAATTCAGCAAGAAGGAACAAAACGTCTTTATAGTAGAGTATTTTAGAGTAGAACCAAGTAAAAGCTTCTAAGCATGTCTGTTATGTTAGAGCCATTATAGATCTTGAATCACAGGATACACATGGCATGAATATAGAAACTGGCTCTCTTAACAAAACAAGCAGGTTGCTGATTGTTTTTTCTCAAGTATTTATTTCTTATTCTCTCTGTTCTGCTTCCCAGGGAAGTGTCTGTAGTGCTTATTGCCCCCCTCTCAGAGGCCGGGGGCTTTACCAAGGAAATACTGCCGTCTGGTGGAGGGAGGCAGTATAGATGGTTAATATGTTTTTTTGCTCTTGCATTGTGGTGTAAGTGGTAACAGATGACATGTAACGGTTTGCGCAACTCAAAAAATGTGCACAAATTATAATTTAAGTGTCATTTTTTGCATATATACAGAGGGCATATGAATACTCTATGTGTGTCAATCTTACTGCATATTGTGCTTGAGAAACTGCTCAATGCTGAATGTTTTCTTTTCCACAGCGTTGACTGGATCCCACCAGCGGCCAGGAAATGTGACTCCAGGTAAATGCTTCTGGAGTTTTGCCACATACCAGCTATATGTCATCATCTGCATTATAAAACACTGGTTTGTAAAAGCCATTCAAAAGTGACAGTAGCATTTTTATGGCTGAAATAAATTAGACATGTGTCAGGCTGGATTACGGACCTCCTGGTCAACAAGGCTGAGGTCTGGCCGGAGACCCTGGCAGTAGTGCATGTAGCGCAGCGTGTTTCCTGGGAGATCACCACGAGTCAGAACCAACGAGCCCTCCGGCAATGACAACACAACTTCACGGGCAAACCTGTCCACAACGTCATTGGCGCTCTGATCACACTCTCTGTTGACAGACACAGACGAAAACACCTTGAAATACCTAGTATAAAACACCAAAATGAGTACAAAAACATCAGAACATATGTAAACAGTATGTGCAATGTTTCTTGAGTTGCAGTCAGGGGTTAAATAGAACCACAACGTTTTGTATATTTACATGCAGCAGGGGTTTAAAATTTTTGATGCTAAGCGTCCCTAAATCAGGGTTGTTATCATTAACTAAAATTATTAAAACAGTTTAGCTACTGAAATAAAAAGAAAAATATTATATGAAAAACTCAAAGTAGCCAAAAATTTTGAAACAAGTTTAGGTTGAAGTACTAAATAACTAAATAACTAATATATATATATATATATTTAACAAAGTATTAAAAATGACAAAAGCATAACAAAATTACTAAAAAAAAAAAAAAAAACAACATTCACAAAATTTGGAAAAAAAAAAAAAAAAAGAGTCAAATACAAAAAGTAAAAGCTAATTAAAATATCAATAAAATCTTTGGTAACACTTTACTTAAAGCCTTTTTGTATAAAGAATTATAAAGGGTTATTAAAGGGTATAATCCATTATATTTATTCAAAATGTGTGTTGTAATACATTATATCTTGTAGTAAATTTTTAATGCATGTGTAACAATGAACTGATAAGTTTTATGATGTATTCACTGTGCTTACAATTATTCATAATAATTGTACAATGTATTATAAGGTGCATTACAAAGCGTAAAATACTTTTATAATGCATTATACATAGTATGCAAATAATATTATACTATCTGTTCCAAATATGATGACCCTCTTCAGAGGAACAATATAAAGCTACACATTTTTATATCTAAAAACTGTCCTAAAATGTATTTATATGAAGAAAAAAAAACTTATCAATTTAATATTTAAATACAAACTGCTTATTGTAAAGACAACAAAATTACATACTGTTTCCAGAATGTAAAAAATGTCTTTAATACTGTCATTGTACTAAAGCAAATTGTTAAAATATGATCTTAAAATATGATCCGTAACATAATATTTTAGATGGACGTTAACTTCAATGGCAAATACGTGTAAATGGTAAATATAGGGTTTCAACATAAGCAACTGTAGTTTATATGTAAGATATCACACAAATATATACAAAAAAAACATAAATACACACACATATGTGTGTGTGTGTGTGTGTGTGTGTGTGTGTGTGTGTTTACTTGTGTATTTATTTTTGTGATATCTTGTCTAGGTCATGATATTTAATCACCAAATATCAGTAATTATTACACATCCAAAATCCTAAATTTTGGTGGAAAAAAGTCTGTTGTAAAAGCTTTAGAAAGACTGAAAGTTTGCAAGCTAAAAGTGAAGTTTGTGAGTTGAGTGTGTGAATGTACCTGCACATTCATTCACAAATACTTTAACCACATCAGCAGTGATGTTTACTTTGAAGAGTTTCCACAAAAGTGTAAGGATCCGTGACATTGTCGTTCTTTCAGCTATTCTGCAGTCAGTTGCTGTGTTTCTCTGTGAGCAGTGAGGTGAGCAGTGATGAGGTGGAACATCTTTCGGCTGTAATCATCCTCGGACAGGTGTGATGAGCGCTGACAAGAGTGTCAGTCTCACGATTGATCAAAGCGCCACAGTTTGTGGCAGCGATGTACCAAACCTCAGCGCTCTAATCTACATGACTGCCGTGGCTAGGATGTCTAATCAAGCACAGAACCCGGCTGCTTTAATCTGCATGACTAGCGTGGCCAGGACGGCTAATCAAGCATAGAGTCAAAGCTGCAGAAGAGTGCAAGAGAGCTTTTGCTTTGATGTGTGCTGAAGCATGGAGGAAATGAGGAATTCAGGGACTGACTGCCATGGTCTGGATGATCAACCAAGAATATACAAAAAACTCAAACTTAGATGGTCCAGCAGCAGGGCCGTCACTAGTGGGGTGAAAGGTAGTGACGATTATAGGGTCCCACAGCAGAGGGGGGGGCCCGGCAATCTTAACTGACTGGCTGAGGTCAGCCTAAAAAGATGCACAGGACAGTTGCCCGGCGACTGCTGTGAGTCGTCACGAAAGCTTATCATTTGCACGTGTTTTAAACCTTGCCAGTTTTAACATTCAAAACTGTTTTAAGCATTCAAACACAAAATGCGAAAAAACTCAAACGAGTACTGGCAAACGCAGAACTGAGCTCTCCTTTGCGTCCTCCTGCACCTAAACGAATAAATACAAATCGCCAGTTTAAACATGCACAAAAAGATGTGAAAGCACAGCGCACAGGTCGCCCATAGAGAGACATATCACAATGTGCTTGAGCATTGAATTTGCCTCTTCTTGCTCTTGAACTGACAAATACATACAAAATGATGTCGAAATACCCCTCTTGGAGAGTATCCTTGGAAAACTTGTCAGTTATGTTTTAAGTGAAAGTAAACAGTTGAGAAAGAAATTGCATGTGTATTATTATATTGGATCCATGTCTCTTAAACTGACTGCGCCTAAAGAAAATGAATGACTGCTCTTGACTGAATTACTTTGTAGTTTTAACAAGAATTAATCTATATTTAATTTGTTTATTATTGTTGATTATATTGTTTCTGTATCTGGACACCTAAAAACTTAATCATTGTGTAAATAGCGTAAATAAACAAACAGCATAAACATACAAATTGAAGCACTTTAAACAGGGCCCATGGGTACAACCTGCAACGGGGCCCCGCAAACCCCAGCTACGGCCCTGTCCAGCAGTCTAAATTGTTGCAAAATAATACAATAATACTTTATTTTTAACAATAAGATTTTTAATGTTTTTAAAGAAGTCTCTTCTGCTAACCAAACCTGCATTTATTTGATCCAAAGTACAACAAAAACATTAAGATTTTGAAATATTTTTACCATTTAAAATATTTTTTTTCTATTTGAATATATTATAAAATATAATTTATTCCTGTGATTTCAAAGCTAAATTTTTGCATCATTACTCCAGTCACATGATCCTTCAGAAATCATTCTAATATTCTGATTTGCTGCTCAAAAACTTTTATTATTATTATTATTATTATTATTATTATTATTATTATTATTATAATAATAATAAGTAGATTTTTTTCAGGCTTCTTTGATTAATAAAAACTTTTGCAACATTAAATATGTCTTTTTCATCATTTTTTTATCAATCCTTGCTAAATAAAAGTATTCATTTCTATAATTTTTTTCCCAAAAAACAAAATAAAAATTATACGGACTCCAAACATTTGAATGGTATAGTGTATAATATTACAAAAGCTTTTCATTTCAGGTAAATGATGATCTTTGGATCTTTCTATTCATCAAAGAATCCTGAAACCAGTGATAATATCAAAATAAAAAAAAAAAATGTTTCTTAAAACAGCAAATTTGCATATTAGAAAGATTTCTGAAGGATCATGTGACACTGAAGGCTGGAGTAAAAGATACTGAGAATTTAGCTTTGATCACAGGAATAAATTACATTTTAAAATATATTCAAATAGAAAACTTTATTTATTTTAAATAGTAAGTAGTAAACAGTTTTTGCTGTAAATGCAGGCTTGGTAAGCAGAAGAGAGTATTCTTTAAAAAAAAATTGTTTTAAAATTAAAAATGTAATAAAAAATGTAAAATATTAAATAAGGAAAAATATATAATAATATAAAATAATCATAAAAATATTAAAAAAAGAGGCAATATAAGAAATGATACATGAAATAGTTCAAAATTATGGTTATCATTTATTCAATTATACATATATGATATTTAGTTCTCTCTTTTTGTATAAGCTTAATTTTGACCAAACTGCAAAGTATATTATGTAAAGAACAATATTTAATTTTTATTAATTTGACCAAAAATATAAGAAAAACAGTACAATTGTGAAACATTATTACAATTTAAAATAAGCAATTTCTATTGTAATATTTTAAAAATATAATTTGTTTCTGAGATGACAAAGCTGAATTTTCAGCATCAATACTCCATCATTACTCATTAAGTGCTCAAGAAATATTTTTTTTTATTACCACTGTTGAAAACAGTCGCACTGCTTAATATTTTGAGAGAAACCATGATCCACTTTGACAGGATTCTTTGATTAAGTGAATGTTAAAAAAAAACAGGGCTTATTTGAAAAAATAAATATTTATTAATAGGAGAATGAAATTTCAAAATTGTATGATTTGACTATATTCTACTCTCATTCAAATTTAATGGGCAGTGCATAGGACATAGAAAAATAGACAAAATAACATGCATGCTCCTACACAAACCTTAAAAAAAATCTAGTAAATGATTCTAAAGAGCCAGGTAATGCTTTTATTATGAATATAAAAACTTAGCATAATATAACACACCCTTTCATAGTCATTTTTATGGTAAGTTATTATGGCAAATTTGTTATTTATGTACAAGACACCAAAAGGCACCCTACAGTGATATTGACCCACCTGTGGTTTAAGCTGATCATGTGTGAGATGAGGCCTGCAGTGAGTATCCAGGCTCCTGTGTTCCACATCGTCCCCCAGCCCAGACGTCCATTCAGCCAACACACAGCCCAGCTCAGACCCAGACCAGCCAGAACACACACCCCAGCATCTGCCTGCAGCCAGAAGCGCTCCACCTACATACATGCAGCATACTCACTGAACTGTGTCTTATATATATCTTGTACTATACAAGCAACATAACTTTTAGAATTGTAACTCACCACTCCCAAAAGAAGAGGCTTCTCAATGTTCAGGTTTGCTCTCCAAGCAAAGAACACAGAGTAGACGCTCACCATGGTGACAATCCACCAGATAAAAACACAGCGCAGTCTAGGGAGTCACATATATGCCATAAATTAATATATATTGCCCTTACAATACATTGCATTATATTGAAATTACATATGAAATACAGTATAATGACAAAACTATTGGTGTATGGGAGGGAGCTGTAGTAATATCACATGAGCACAAGTGCTATAATACTCAATATTAGCATGGCCATGACTGCCTGTAATACTGATATTGCTTTTATACAGTTCTATAAATAAGAAGATATATAATAAACATTTGCTTTTTGCTCTGCCGATAAGAACTAAATTGACCTGTCGCAAAAACCCGCCCTCCTTAGTTACTGTTGCCATGTCCGACAAACAATGCCACTTTTACACTACACAACATGTTCGCATTCAGTGAAAAATACTTCACAGAGCAAAGAGGAAACAGACAACATGCCGACAGACAAGACAGAGCTGGTTACTTCTAGTATGAAACAAGGTCTCAGCTTTAAAATGTCATTTTTTAAGAAATTCAAACAATAAATAGTGTTTTGTGGCTCTTTAATGTGTCGTGACAGATCACTGTATTGTCTTATTAGATCAATAACACGTGAACCGATCGTCTTTTCTTATTTACTTAAAACATGAATGAACACCAAACGTATTTTATTTTGACGGCGGAAAGACGTCAATACACACATTTTTTCAAGTATAAGTACATCGAAATTAATCTACTCTCCTGTCTGATTTGTTTATTGGACAAAATGGCAAATTCTGCATTATGACTGGTCAGATCGCCTGTCAGTCAAGCTGTTTGCGAAGGGTCAATTGAGTCAATAGTTTTCCACAAAATTAGTTCATGGAAGAGACTTAAGAATTAATCTATATTTAATTTGTATAGTGAAGACTATGCAGTGCAATTTTACATTTGATTATATCGTTTCTGTATCTGGACACCTAAAAACTTAATCATTGTGCAAACAGCGCAAATAAATAAATAGCATAAACATACAAATTAAAACACTTCAAACAGGGCCCACAGGTACAACCTGCAATGGGACCCCGTGAACCTCAGCTATGGCCCTGTCCAGCAGTATAAAATGTTGCAAAATCATGCAATAATACTTTATTTTTAACAATAAGATTTTTAATGTTTTTTAAAGAAGTCTCTTCTGCTCACCAAGCCTGCATTTATTTGATCCGAAGTACAGCAAAAACAGTAAGATTCTGAAATATTTTTACTATTTAAAATAACTGTTTTCTATTTGAATACATTTTAAAATATAATTTATTCCTGTGATTTCAAAGCTAAATTTTTGCATCATTACTCCAGTCACATGATCCTTCAGAAATCATTCTAATATCCTGATTTGCTGCTCAAAAACTTTTATTATTATTATAATAAGTGGATATTTTTCAGGTTTCTTTGATGAATAGAAACTTTTGCAAGTTACACACAAATACACACATTTTTTCAAGTTTAAGTACATTGAAGTTAATCTACTCTCCTGTTTGATTTGTTTATTGGACAAAATGGCGAATTCTGCATTATAATTGGTCAGATCGCCTGTCAGTCAAGCTGTTTGCAAAGGGTCAAATGATTCAATAGTTTTCCACAAAATTAGTTCATGGAAGAATAATATGCAATCATACTTATTTATATGTAACAACATAATAGGTTTCACTTTATTTTGATGGTCCCTTTAACACATTCTGCTGACTATAAGTAACACTACACCGATAAATCTACTAACTGTCATTAGAGTGTTAGAAGAGTATTAGTAGGGTTAGGGTTAGAATAAGTTGACATGTACTTGCAAAGTTACTTATAGTTAGCAGAATGTCTGTTGAGAGACCATCACAATAATGAGTTAGCAGATATTAGGCAGACAGTCTACTTATACTCTAATAAGTGTTAGTTGACATGTAGATACAACATTACTTAGTGTCAACAGAATGTTCAAAAGAGACCATTAAAACAAAGTGTTACCATATAATAGTACATAATATTAACAATATTTACTTTTATACACACCAATTCATACTTTAAACCATTCATATTAAAAAAAATTCTGTTCATCCAAAAAATTCAGAAAAAATCATGTATCATGGTTTCAGCAAAATATTAAGCACCACAACTGTTTCAACATTAATAACAAGGAATGTAAAAAACCCTTATTGTTATTTTAAACTGTATTTTGTAATTTTCACAATAGTTTATAACTCGTAATTGTGCGTTATAGAGTCAGAACTGCATGAAATAAACTCGTAATTGCGAGTTATAAAGTCAGAATTGGAATTTGCAAATGAGAGTTTGTATCTTGCAATTCTGACTTTTTTTTCTCAGAACTGAGATATGAACTCATAATTGCAAGTTATAAAGTCAAATTTTGAGGGGGAAAAAAACGTATGTGTTCTCAGAATTGCAAGTTTATATCTCATAATTCTGATTTCACTTCTCAAAAAAAAAACACTGAATAAAAAATAAAAAAACTTTTTTCCTCAGAACTGCGTCTTTTTTCTCAGAACTCGCAATTCTGACTTTTGTCTTAGAATTGTGACATATAAACTCATAATGCAAGTTATAAAGTCAGAACTGTGAGATATAAACTTGCAATTGTGAGTTATAAAGTTCAATTTTGAGGTGGAAAAAAACTTAAGTGTTCTCAGAATTACAAGTTTCTCTCACAATTCAGATTAACTAAATAAAAAAATAAATAAAAAAGGTTATTGTGACTTTTTATCTCTCGGTTCTGACTTTTTCAAGTTTGTATCTCACATTTCAGACTTTTTTCTCAGAATTGTGAGATATAACTTGCAATCGCAAGATCTACAGTCTACAATTTTGAGTGGGAAAAAAAGACTGATTTGTTCTCAGAATAGCAAGTTTATATATCACAATTCTGAGAAAAAGTCAGAATTGTGAGTTTGTATCACACAATTCTAAGAAAAAAGTTACAATTGCAAGATGTAAACTTGTAATTGTTTTAAAAAGCAATTTTTTTTAATTTTTTATTCAGTGGCAGAAACAGACTTTCACACTTACCTGTTCCATAAAGACAGTAGAATGCCTAAAAGCGCCAGTGCTAGTACTGGAGTAGACAGATCATTCACACAGTGATTCCACTGAGCCCTGAGACACAAGAGACACACTTATCAATACGTCTACTATGTGTGTGTGTGTGTGTGTGTGTGTGTGTGTGTGTGTGTGTGTGTGTGTGTGTCTGTGTGACAGACAGAGACTCAAACTGAAAGTGCTGTGAGTGTCTGAATGTTTTTTTTAACATTAAGTGCAGTCTTGTGACAGCCTTCCCTTCTATCCGTCTCCTCAACCCAGTCAATGGCCAATTTCCCTGCTGAAAGAGATAGTGCCCTGCCTGTGCCTTAATACCCATCTCTCTCTGACAGCTTATTTAAGCGTCGTGCGAAAGCGAGTGTGTGTGAGAGAGAGCGTTTGAGCTCCTTATGGCAGGTTTATGCTGTGACATGCTTGTTGTGTTCCCCTCTCTGGCTCTCACCTGTCCATCACGCTATGTGGCAGCTGTGGGGGGTGATGGGAAATGGCTGATTGGTACTAGCGGGACATAAAATAAGCTCTCTCTCTCTGGGGACACCCAAACGTTTGATGAGGGTGGGCTAAGGAGACGACCCAAGTCTTGCTTGATGTGTTACAACAGTGTCATCAAAGACGCTGTGAACGTCACTGATCATTTCTAAGCCAGTGCAACACAACAGATTTGTTATTCCTAGCAGGTTCAGCTTTGCAGTTTTAGAGGGAAAGGGGATCTATGGTACAAGAATTAACTATGGAAGAGGTATTAACAGAGTCATTAGTCTTTATTAAAGCTGCCACTTCATATAAGTGGGAAAACACTCAAATATTTGCAATTTATTTTACAGTACATGCACTTACAGTGTACTTACTCAAAAAACTACTGGTAATATAAGGCAACGACATTGGTTAGGCACAGGGTATCACTGTACTATTTACATACTTAATTGCAACTGTTTTTATTTTAAACTGCATTTATTTTAAACTGATTTTTTTTTTTTTTTTGGTTACTACATACAGTTGAAGTCAAACGTTTACATACAACTTGCAGAATCTGCAAAATGTTAATTATTTTACCAAAATAAATAAGACATTTCACATAAAAGATGTTTACATATAGTCCACAAGAGAAAATATTAGTTTAATTTATAATAATGACCCCTTTCAAAAGTTTACATACACTTGATTCTTAGTACTGTGTTGCTACCTGAATGATCTTCATGAGTCTCTTGGTTTTTCAGCAATTTTGTGTATTTGAACCCTTTCCAACAATGACTGTATTTTGAGAAAAAGTTTTTCATTAAGAGCCCCCCAGCTCTTAATGCATAATTTTTCCTTCTGGAGAATCAGTGAGCATTTGAACCTTCTGTAATAGTTGCGTATGAATCCATTGTTTGTCCTCAGTGTGAAAAGATGGATATCAAAATTATAACGTCATTGTTGGAAAGGGTTCAAATACGCAAAAATGCTGAAAAACCAAAGAATGGGACCTGAAGGATTTTTCTGAAGAACAGCAGGCAGTTTAACTGTTCAGGACAAAACAAGGAACAAAAAAAACAGCTGTGGATCATTCAGGTAACAACACAGTATTAAGAATCAAGTGTATGTCAACTTTTGAACAGGGTATTTTTTATAAATTAAACTATTATTTTCTCTTGTAGACTATATGTAAACATCTTTTATGTAACATAAAATACAATCTTACCATTGTAGTAAGTGCATGCTGAATTGCAGCTGTTTTTATTTTGATGTTTAAAATTCTTTTGATACTGGTCTGAATTTTTTGGTCACTACTTAATTCCTACTTTTCCTTCTGGAAATCTGGATTTATTCATCAAATCCTCATAAATGAATGGAAAGTTAATTGTTTTTCTTACACTCACCATAACATTTTTGGGAGGTTCAAGTTTTCATCTGTTTTCGCCTGAAGCCAAAAAAATAAAAATAAAAATAACATAAGCAATGCATTAGTTTCTAAAGATAATGCAGCATGGAAATAACTTTACATCCTAGTACATACATTTAATTTTTTAAAACGTTTTTTTTAATGATCAAACACTAATGAATCTGCTGATACCAAACTGAAGGTGCCATATTCAGCTCGGAGCAGGTGTGTGAGAAGGCCGTGAAGAGACGTCTGGTCTCCCCAGCTCCAGCGAGCTCTGTTGAGGTAGGAGGAAATGGGCAGGTAGATGTAGGGCACAAAGCCAGCCAGGAAACATGTCCCCAAAGACACCAGACCAAAGAAGGACAAACCCTGTGGGCAATGCATAACACTTGTAATTGTTAGATCCTTCCATTCCCAACATGTGTCATAATTTTAAACAACCGCAGGGCCATAACACTTGGACAAAGCCACAGTCATCTGGGAACAGTTCCGTCTACTACTGTCAGTTGTAAGTACAGAATAATATAGTACAATACAATACAATACAATGCAATAATAGAGTAATATCACAGAATATGCACTTTGAAAGGTATGTAGCATCCAACATTAATGACATTCACATGACTGGGAAATCAGAACCTGTATAGATGAGTGATTATCAATACTTGCATTATGAGTGTAGAGATGCAGAAGGGCCCAGGGAATTATGATGACAACATACAAGACCAGTGTGTGCTGATTACACAGGCTCAACCCACAGAAGAGCGCCCCCCATAGAGCAAACTGAGAAAAGCAAAAAAAAAAAATAATAAAATTTGTATAAATATGTATCTTACAACCAAGCTGTATCCGTTTCAAACCAACAATGATTTTGGATCAGTAAATATCAAATAGGACTTTGGACTTTGGTACCTTCTTCTTGTCATGAACACTCTCTGCACAGTGGAAACAGGCAGAGAGGGAGAAAAGGACACCCACAAACAAGTTGTTAAGAGAAAAGACTTCAGCCACGACCGACCACTGCCATACCAGCTTGGACACAGCAAAAACTCCACCTGCCAGTACGGCCCCTGGGCCGGGACCGGCCACCCTGAGCACAGAAGAGACAACAGTGATGGAATATAAATGTAGTTTTCCAATGTTTTCTGACATACCATAAACTTAGGCTGCAACATAATCTGGTATGTAAAAAAAAAAATTATATATGAAGCAGCAAATCAACACTGACCAACTGTAACTATTTAAAAATGTTTGAAAGACCAAAATAATTAATAATTAATAGTAATTTTGCTATGTTGTAAGATCTGGCATCATGAGTTCAGTAAATTCACAAATAAACATAAAGGTACAGAAGCATTGCGATATTTTCAATTTTATGCTCTAATTTTATCACTGCAAATCAATGAAGAATACATCCACACCAACTGATGTCAGTACAGAGTACACAAAACCACTGGTACTATTTGGACGATTAGGGACCAGATATACAAATATGTGACGCTGTAAGTAGCAATAGCCAACAATAATGTATGGGTCAAAATTATATTTTTTTAAGCCAAAAATCGGTATGATATTAAGCAAAGATCATGCTCCATAAGATATTTTGTATATTTTCAACCGTAAATATATCAAAACTTAATTTTTGATTAGTAATATACATTGCTAAGAACTGAACTTTGTAGTGTGCCTCTCATCCAATACATAGCAATGAGCTTTGGGATTTGTTACTTTTGATATGAAACAAAGTCTCATATATTTCAAATTCTGACCTTTTTATTGCAATATGCAAACAATAAACATTTTGGTGCTGTTTAATGTGGAATGACAAATTGCTGTAGTGCATTAGTTCAAGAGAAGATACAGCGCAACGTGCACGTGAACTGATCGTCTCCTCCGCATCAATTCCAGTTTCAGGATGAAATAAATATGAACATCTGAAGGTATGTTAAAAGAAAGAGTACAACTTACCAAAATTTGTATACTGTCTTATGTAATCGCTCAATCAGTGTTTCAACCGCACAAAGATGTCAGTTTAACAGCTTGTAAACAATGTCACATAAAGTCACATTTACCTCAATAAAAATGTTAATCAGCTAGAAAAATGAACTTAAGATATACTGTTAGCATTTTGCTAAATATGTGCATTGTATGACTTCTTTTATGATTGAAAAAATCAAAAATTTTAGGACAGCCACCATTTAAATACTCATATTATAAAAGAATTGGAATAGAAATATAATTATGCACTTGTTAGAATTATGTATATTATAAATGTTATAACATTATAACATAAAGCTATAATACACCCTATTATTATAAAAACTTGAGTGTAATTTAAGTGTTTGTATACAAACCAGTTAATTTTAACCTTCAATATTAGTAATTAGTCATTTAGAATCAACTGACTCTCATTTACAGCATTAATTAAAGGGGTAGTTCACCCAAAAATGAAAACTAGCCCATTATTTACTCACCCTCAAGGCATCCTAGGTGTTTATGACTTTATTCTTTCAGACGAATCCAATCGGTGTAATATTAAACATTGTCTTGGCTCAGGTGTTTCTTTTCAGCAGTCCAAAATAAGTCCAATAAAGTGCATCCATCCATAATAAAAAGTGCTCCACACGAGAATAAAATCCATATTTAAAATGTAATAATCACTTTTCTGTAGCTTGCGCTCAGTGGCTGACGTACGACAGTTAGCTCAAACTAGAGAAAAGTAATTATTACATTTTACGTATGGATATTTTTCTAACAAAACCGCATTGATTTGCTACAGGATGCCTTTATTTATTCCCGGAGCCACTTGGAGCACTTTTTATTAGGGCTGTTCGATTAATTGAAGTGAAATCGAAATCGCGATTAATCGAAAGCTGCGATTGTCATGCGTATCTTTTAGTAAAGCGCGGATCCGTGATCAGTAAATCTTCATCCGAAGGCCAGAGGGCGCTGTCATTCTCACGCTGAAAACTCAAAATACGCCAGAAGAAGAAACTTGGTAAATGCGTCTTTGCTATCGCTGCAGCTGAATAAACAAGATTTGACTGCTTTCATTAATTCAACGTGACTAATAAACCAACGACTACAACAATATATGGTTTATCTGACTTCTTCTTATTATAATTTTCCTTATAATACAGTATATAATAATGCAATGCCTTTATCACTGCATAGAATACTATTCGTGCGTTATTCTGTGTAAAAAGCTGTACTATCTCACAGAAAGATTTATTTCAAACACTCGACTGATATAAATATTATAATATGAAGTGAGTTTGGAGTAAATACGTTATTAAATGTGATAGTTTCACATGCTTTCAGGTGTAGAAGCATGTCTACACAGAGCCGTAATTCACTGAGAAGCTACGCAAACAGCTGTCATTATCGCAAACAATTTCTTTCGATTTCATAATCGATCGATTAAATCGTTTGCAATAATAAACACGATTAAGCGTATCTTTTCTATGAAGTACGGCTCTGTGTACTATATGCCGTTCCACCTGAACACAGGTGCTGGAGATTTACACAACCGGCTTCACTGACAAAATGCGCATGACAATCGCCTTCGAATAATTGCACAGCCCTACTTTTTATTATGAATGGATGCTTTGAACAGAAACACCCGCCCACCACCATTATAATGCTTGGAAAGCTAGGACAATTTTTATTATAACTCCAATTGGATTCAATTGAAAGAAGAAAGTCATATAATGTAAATATTTCACCACATAAAGCATTCTAGAAAAAAAATGCAATTGCATACTTCAAATGTTCCTACGCTCAGAAATCAGGTTACCTAGTTACTCATAAATTTATAACTGGGGGAAATCTCTGCATGTACATAATTTGAGACTTGACTTTGACTTTTGACAAAAAGACTTGAGACTTGACTTAGACTTGGACTCCAGCTGGGAAGAATAAGAAAGGACACAAGGCCGGGGTGAGGTAAAAGGAAACGCTGGATGAAAGGATGAACGAGTGAGGTCAGCTTTGTCTGTTGGAGACCAGAAAAGACAGAAATGAAGGAAAGCAAGGAGAATAAAAAAAAAAAAGTTGTGAAGACGCAAAAGAGAGAGAGCTGCAGAGTATAAAAAAAAAAAAAAAAAACTCAGCCCGGTCTCCAGCACATTGGCTTGGAAAAATTTTAGCGGGCTTGACAATTAAAGGGGGGTGGTAGAGGGGGGGAAGCGAGGCAGTATGGCCCTCTCCTCATTGTGCCGAGTGGCTTAGAGTCCTCATCAGCCTATCAGCTAAGTGACAGGCGGAGAGCTGCTCTATTCAGCGGCACAGATACACGCCGCGGGCCAAGCGGCTGCCAGCTCCCTCCTGACCCCGCAATCCCTCGCCGCTGACAGCTTCAAGCTCCATGGCAAATTAGGCGCTCTCACATTACAATCGCACAAGACAGATTCCATTAACGGTATCTGAAATTGAGTAGAGAGCAGGGCCCTCGCCTTATCAGACCTGACTCATAAGCAGCGGCGGCACCGCCGAAGCTCGCGCGCTTAATCACGAGCCATGATACCATTTAGACGTTTCCAGCGCGCCTCTGCCTGCCGCTGTGATAGTCGGCCACAAAAGAGGCTGATGAGACTTAGGGGAAGGGGAACAATGGAGCTTTCGCAGGGAAAGCAAAGTAAGTCAGGAAAAAGGGGAGCGGAGAGAAGGATACGGGTGGAAGAAAGGAGGAAGGATGGTGTGTGCGGAACTCGCGCTTGCTGACTACTTCTCTTTTCTCTTCTCCTGCTTTTTGCACACTACTTGCCTTTTCTTTTCCCGTCTCGTATGAGACGAGGCCCTCGCGTGTGCGTGCAGTTCAACTAATAGCTTGTCAAAAGCGGGCGGGGGGGGGGGTTCTTGGTGATATCGGCTTCTCTCTAGTCCTCTTTACGAATCGAGGATGGAGCGAGGAAGACGAGGCTCGGTGAAGGTGCAGACCCCCCGCACCCTCGATTCTGCTCCTGCTGCGTGGCAATTAACCCCCAGCACACGTTGGCGGTTGGGGGGCCTCGGATGGGTTTGAGCAGGGGTGCTATCCGGAGGTAGGAGTCCTCGGTGCGAAATATCACATCCTCCCCCTGTCATCGCTTCAATGGGGTGGCCTGACAGTCCCTCGCTGTCCTCCTCCTGTCTTTATTCCTCTGAGAGGACTTGACACGGACCTCTTTAGGAGTGTCTGTCTGTTTGAAGGAAGGCATGTGACACATCCTTCATTCCAGAACATGTAGGACCCCCTGGGTCTCCCTCTCTCTATCTCTTTTCAGTGATAAGGTGAGAGAGTGACACTTGCGTGCAGCATCAGAGGCTTGTTTGCGGTTATCACGTCTGCTGTGCAGGATGCTGCTGTGTTAGTGTCTCTGTAGTACTTCAGTTCAAAACAGATAGGTGACTAAAGAATAAATACAAAGATCGAAAAAAAGTAGAGCTGTCAATGTAACAGTGTAAATATAGTAGTTACCATACCTAATCGCAGTGTTGTATAAAGTACCTGAAAGTCACACTTAAGTAAAAGTACAGATATCTTACCAAAAAACGACTTTGGTAGAAGTTGAAGTCACTGTTTAGAATATTACTTGAGTAAAAGTCTTAAAGTATGTGATATTTATTGTACTTAAGTACAAAAAGTATTTGTTTTATAGTAAACATACTTAAGTATTGAAAGTAAAAGTAAATGCAAAATAGAAAAGAACCAAATAAATATATATATATATAAAATGTTCATAAACAGCAAAATTGTGTTCTGTTTTAACTCTTTCTTCCATTTTGTATTTTTGGGTAAGAATAAGAAGCACTTCATCTGGTATAGTGTCTTTCATTCCAACATCAGAAAACATTTCTGGAATCTGCATTTGAAATAGCATTTAGATGTATAGGGGGGACATTAATGCATTTAAACGGCAGTTGCAGATTCAATAATAGGCGTAATGTTTAGTTTTTAACATAAAACGTTGAATACTGATATTTGAAATAATTTAAGACATGAAAAAAAGAGTTGAAATGTGAAATTAAAACCGCCAGTGGCACAAGTGAGTGAGTCACTGAGATTCAACCGATTCATTCAAACGGCTGAATCATTCAGTAAAAAGCATCTGACTATGTTAATGAACAAATTACTGAATCCTATTTATCAACCAATTCGTTCAAAACGCTGATTCATTGAATAAGTAAATACACATACACATACATATACAAAACAGTGCTGTGATCTGTGTTTGGAGCCATTTTCGTTGGCAAAATTGAGCAAAAACAAGCAATATGATGTCTAAAATGTAAGTCACTTAATTGCTTTACTGAACTTGTATAAAATTATTTTTAAATGTGTTATCATGCTAAAAACGGTACTCTTTGTGGAATATAGTTCAAGTTAACTAGGTCAAATTATAGAAATATAAAATACAGAAGCATTTTAGCGTCTACAATTTACAAAGCCTGGAATTTTGAGTTTTAATAGACTAATAGATTGCACATCATTACAACAAAACCACATTATCGCATAAGATATACTGTATATTGCACACTCCAGACCCCACTTGAGTGGAAAATGAATCATCAGCGGTTGTGCGCGTACTTTGTTGGTCTAACTTGCGAGCGTCAGACCACTGATTCGTCAAACCTGCTTTCCTGCAGTCAGTGTTCTTCTGACTATTTTGTAGTAAGTAACAAATATGCTTTAGGTAAATGTATCGGAGTAAAAGTAAAAGTAGGCTGAATTATAAAAAATACTTAAGTACTATAACAAAGTATTATTACTTTGTTACATTACACCACTGTCTAATCGCACCATATGACCATTATGTAAAACATTTTCAGTGTCCTTGTTATATGTACTTACTACAGTAATAACAGTAAATTATGTATAACTACAAGTAACTATTCCTAAACCTATAGTAAATACATGTTTTTAAAGGGTTAATTGACACAGGAGTGGGCGGTGAACTATCCCTTTAAATAATAATACTCAGTACTTTTGTGCACTGTAACTAAGGACACCTTAAAATCAAGTGTGACTGAATTGGTGTCAAATGTCTTTAAAAATATCTTCATTAACAACTTTCCTCAAATTAACTGTGATTAATTTAATTAATCAGTACATCAGTAGCAAATTATTTCATTACAGGTTCACAAAAGTATTAAAATAGTTTTAGTATTATTGGAATTTAGCATAATTATAATTACAGTATTATAATTATTATCACAAATAAGAATTATCTAAATAATACTATTTGAATTATTAGGAATTAATAATGTATTCACGAGTCGAATTCTGCAAGTAACATTCCCCTTCTCCGAACTAATTTTGAATATTAACTTATAAACCTTAAAAGACAGAACTGGGTCAAAAATTATTTGATCCCTTGCTGATTTTGTATATTTGCCCACTGACAAAGAAATGATCAGTCTATAATTTTAATAGCAGGTTTATCTGAACAGTAAGAGACAGAATAACAACAAAAACAAATCCAGAAAAACACATTTCAAAGAAGTTATGAATTGATTTGCATTTTAATGAGTGAAATAGATTTCTGGCTTCCAGGTGTGTTTTATACATGTAACGAGCTAAGATTAAGAGCACTCCCTTAAAGGGAGTGCTCCTAATCTCAGCTTGTTACCTGTATAAAAAACACCTGTTCACAGAAGCAATCAATCAGATACCAAACTATCCACCATGGCCAAGACCAAAGAGCTGTCCAAGGATGTCAGGGACAAGATTGGAGACCTACACAAGGATGGAATGGGCTACAAGACCATCGCCAAGCAGCTTGGTGAGAAGATGACAACAGTTGGTGCAATTACTCGCAAATGGAAGAAACACAAAATAATTGTCAATCTCCATCGGTCTGGGGCTCCATGGACGATCTCACCTCGTGGAGTTTCAATGATCATGAGAATGGTGAGGAATCAGCTCAGAACTACATGGGAGGATCTTGTCAATGATCTCAAGGCAGCTTGGATCATAGTCAACAAAAAAACAATTGGTAACACACTGTGCCGTGAAGGACTGAAATCCTGCTAAGGGGACAGGGCAACTGCACCGCATCAAAGGGACGATGGACAGGGCCATCTAGTGTCAAATCTTGGGTGAGAACCTCCTTCCCTCAGCCAGGGCATTGAAAATAGGTTGTGGATGTGTATTCCAGCATGACAATGACCCAAAACACACAGTCAAGGCAACAATGGGTAGCTCAAGAAGAAGCACATTAATGACCTGGAGTGGCCTAGCCAGTCTCCAGACCTAAATCCCGTAGAAAATCTGTGGAGGGAGCTGAAGGTGCGAGTTGCCAAACGTCAGCATCGAAACCTTAATAACTTGGAGAAGATCTGAAAAGAGGAATGGGATAAAATCCCTCCTGAGATGTGTGCACACCTGGTGGCCAACTACAAGAAACATCTGACCTCAGTGATTGCCAAAAATGGTTTTGCCACCAAGTACTAAGTCATGTTTTGTGTAGGGGTCAAATACTTATTTCACTCATAAAAAGGCATACTAATTTATAACTTTTTTGAAATGCATTTTCTGTTTGTTTTTTTTGTTTGTTTGTTTTTGTTATTGTCTCTCACTGTTCAAATAAACGTAAAATTAAAACTAAAGACTGATCATTTCTTTCTCAGTGGGCAAACGTACAAAATCAGCAGGGGATCAAATAACTTAGATAAGAACTTTGTGTATTGCGAATCATTTGATTTTGATGATATACCACATATTAAATGATTCACGATCTGCGCTCCAAGTCCTGATCTGAAATGATGATGTTATTTAACATAATGATGTTATTTAAATCAGGAATTCAGTGCATGTTCGAGAATTATTTGATTAAATGTGGGACTTCGGAGTGCATATCGCAAATCAGTTGTTTCAGTTCAGGATTTCTGAGCACGTTCGCAAACATCAAACCATAAGTGACCTCTCTGATTGATGTCCTTGAAAATCTAAAAAATAGTGCTTAAAAAGTCCTGTAATTTCATTTTACAGTATCTGTATGAACCTTGAATATATATACACAATCAACCACTTTAAATGGTATGGTTTTGTATTCCTCCACCATTATGTCATTTGCAATGCTACATGAGATTGTAGTTCTGTCCCTAATTAAAGCCGTTTGGTACCCAGACTTGTACCTCTGTCTTTCTGTCGGATTTTTAAACATTTTTGTGTTTTAGATCAATGTTGTGATTCACCTAGAAGCTGGTTGGTTTGGATCATCTCTAACCTCTTAAAAATCCTATGGGAAAAATGAATGGGAAAAATAGGTACTGTTGCACTATAATGACCAACATTTTTTAAATAATCAGTATCAGTATGATTCTAAACAACAATGGAATTAGATCATTTCAATGGCTTATATTTTTTTAATTAAATATATATTAATTACTATCCCAGGTTACAAAGGTACTGTTCCTGTTTTCTATTATACAAACTCATGCCATTTGTTGAGTTAATTTGTTGCTTAAAGGAGAATTAGGAAACAAACCTTAAGTATGGCCCAGCTGAGCTACGCTTATCCAGTTGGCCTTATGTTTATGATAATCTGAGGTGTTATTTTTATTGAGAAATGCAGTGAGGATACTGTGCATGGTGTGTGATTTTGTCTACATGGTATTTAGAATATAAGGTATAATATTTGTTAGCAGTCGTTGATGGTGCAATTATGGAGTCACTACAAATTGAATTCTAGTGGAAGCTGTGCTTTCATAAAATCTCCAGTAGACCTATGGACAGCGTTCTGCTGGGTTGAGACGTCCCTCCCCACAGCACAGTGCATGTTGAAAACTAATAACTCCAATCCACCTCAAACAATACAGCCAACGGCACAACAATTTCACCCAATTCTGTCTTAATCCCCCACTGACACACGTCATGTGGACATAATAGACAAAAAGAAATTGTGTATATCATTCAGCAAATATGCATTTTATTTTCTACTGGTGTATTGTTATTTTAATCAAGTCATTAATCAACTGTAGTATTATGTGGCCCTATGGAACACATGCATTCTGGGAAAGGCTGATCCTCTCCTTGCATGACTCCCATTAAAAACCGCCTGTGGAGACAGTTTGGGAAATGTAATATTATAGCAATATTGACTTCTGATGCAACAGACACAATCTTAGGGCTCCAGGCAAGGGGAAATTAAAGTGATGGCACAGCATAGTGAAATAGCCCTATTTCCCCCATTCTGAATGGGGTAATGAGGGTTTAGACGTCTTCATTAAACATCTGTTAAGGAAATATTACTGCACGTCTTTAAATGCTGCCATTGGTCATGCTGAGTAGAATATGAGGCCTGTAGTGCATGGAGATGTTTAAAGGAAACTTTCAGGTTAAATACAGCTTAAGCTCTATGGAAAGCATCTGAGATTGCAATAATGCAGTTGTAATGGAGGTCTTCAGTGTGATTACACTGTTTGGAATAAAAATATTTGACATTTAAAGTTGTTTAAATGTTTAAATGTTATGCCAATCATTTCAAAACAGTGTAATAAAATAGCTTTATTATGTTATTTTTAATGTTTATTCTGGTACTGCACAACCGCCCCACTGACTTCTATTGAAAGCGCATTACTGTACCCTTGTTTGTTATTTCAAACTGACGGAAGAGTCCATATTGTTGTCTGTGGTAATCAGCAGCAGCTGCCAATAGGGTTTAAGTTGCATTTAATCTAGAATTTTCTTTTTTTCAAGATACAAAGGTTCTTGGCATGAAAAACAAAGGGTGGGAGTCATAGCTAAAGAGCAGATATATTTACCAAAAACGAATGGCTGCAAACCAGAGCATTTTAGAGATTAGACTGGCTAATAAAGCATATGCTTAAGCTGCCAGGAGCTGTTGTTTCTGGGTCGGTGATTTACCTGACAACAGAGGTATTCGGGAGGGGGCAGCCAAGGGACGTGGGAAACGACAGTGTTTTTTTTGCTTAGACTTATTTTTTCGTAGATTTTGAGCTTCAGTTCTGAAATCCACGCTTGTAGAAGTGTCAAGACGGCAGAGAACAAAACAGCTTGAAGAAAACATTTTTGTCATCGTTTACTCACCCTCATGTCGTTACAAACCTGTATGACTTTCTTTCTTCTGTGCAACTTAATAGAAGATAATCTGAGAAATGTCTCAGTGTTTTTTTTTTAATGGTCGCTAAAACAGTTTCATAACCAAAAATGTAAGCTGAAATAAAGCCACACAGGTTTGGACAGACATGAGGGTGAGTAAATGATGACAGAATGTTCATTTTTGGTTGAACTGTCCTTTTAAATGCTCATTTTTGCACAGGCTATCACATTCTAACACGGTTACTGCTCTCCTGAAGCAACCGTCTTGTTAATAAACACAGCTCACCGTAGAGAGCCACAGGGTGACTAAGAGCGAATGGAGGGTCCAGTAACGAAAGCGCAGTTGTGACCATATGGTAAATTGCCTTATATGGACACAAAAGCACCGGGACAGGTGGGCACCGGAGCCCGGTCAGCTGTGATATGAGCTGGTGCATGCAGAACTGAACCCGTCTGCTCTTGGCTGGTGTGCAGCCTCACAGGTGCGGTGGACCCAGGACTGAGGAGGATGGGTGGAGTCACCTTGCCGACCCCACAGCCACTTCTATTACGTAATTGACATCATGAACTTACAGAAAATGCTACGTAATCATTGTGTTATGCTGTCAAAATGTGTTCTTAGGCAGCAGACCACGCATGTGTCATGTACAAAGAGAAGAAATTGTCTAATAAAGTTATTTTTGTTTACTTTGCCCACATAAAGTATTATAGCGATTTGAACGATGTCCTTACTACCTTTCTGGGCCTTGAGTCAGTTGCATTGCTTTCTATGCAGGGTCAGAAAGTTTAGTTTTTCTTTAAAGATATCTTAATTTGTGTTTCGAAGATAAACAAAGGTCTTACAGGTTTGGAACAACATGAGAAAGAGTAATTAACGACGAATTTTAATTTTTGGGTCAAGTCAAAATATATGACGTAACGGTTCACAAAATTCATGGTTCAGTTCGACACGACACAGTGGTGCCAGAAACATTTCCTTGATTTTAACACATTTTTTATTTATTAAAACTAACATAAAGTATGCATCTCAGATCAGCGGCAGGAGTCGGATTTCATTTTTCACATGAGGAGAGTGAGTCGAGCTGACCGGTGAGGTGAGAAGTAGTTGGCGAAATATTTAAGTACAAAAACGCCTGCTTTAAAAATATTTTAGACTTTTGCTGTTTATCTAAGATGATTTTGGAAGCTTTCACCATTTGCTGCTCCAGTGTTTTATATTTAAACTTTGTGTAAGTTATTTGTTATTTTTTAATACTACGGGGCTGCTGAATGCTTGAATCTGATTGGCTGACGAACTTTCTGAAGGTGTGCATTATTTTCAAGGAAACGCACAGCGAACGTACACTGAAAACCCTAATAAGTTGACTGAACTAAATTGATTGAGTAAACTCTTTGCCTCAATTCAATTGAGTAATGGGGTATCACAAAACTTGCATATTTAAGTTTATTTAACTTGGTGGTTTTGTAGACTCTACTTAAATCATTCAGTTCACCAAACCTGGTGCTTATTTAGTGTACTTAAATGATTGTGTTCACTTAACTTGGTTTTGAGAACATTTGAGTAATCAAACTCAATTTTTTAAGTTAACAGAGCTTAAAATTCTTATGACAAGAGTGGCGGGGCTGAAAACCATGGGAGCCAATCCCAGTCTTGCTTCCATGGTCCCACCCCACTAATCATAACAATAATATATACAACCTGCTTCCATAAAAGTCACATTCATTCAGACCTTTATAGCTAAGCACTAGTTAGGTATAACACATCAGCTAATGCAATTATCAGAAAGACTCTCAATATATACTTGCATTTGAATTGTCAAAGAACATGCAGTATATGTAGTCTTCAAATTTTGCTGTCCATCCTCAACCTAACCACAGGCTCTACTCTTTACCACAACAGTAACACAACAAAACCAACATGAGGGAAACCTATGTAAATCCTAACATAACACATTTAAGTACTAACTTATATCTCCCTATGTTAATCTTGTGCAAAAACATACAAAATAACACTTAATTTCAACATTTATTTTCCATATTGTCTGATGCAAAGCATGATGGGAACTAGAAAACTCAATCATTCAAGTTCAGTTTACTACAACGACATTTTGAGTTTACAAAACTTATTTCAATGAGTCCAATGAACTTTCATTATTATTTGAGTGAAAACAACTCAACTTTCATTTAGTTCATTTCACTGTTTATTTTTCTCTAACAGACGCACACACAGAACAGTCAGCACACACATTAACATACGCGCTAATGTTGTTAGCGCTGCTCTGACGATTAACAACTTAAACTAAATGACATTTCTCACATGTGAGGTAACAACGGCACTGTTCCTGAAGAAAATTAACTTAAAGTTTCACCATAAGTAGAGACGCAGCTGTTGATCATGTTTGAGAGACGCACAGACTCGCAGAGGTAATTCACGAGCTTAATCTCTCTCTTTTCTTCTGTCTGTATGTCTGTCTAAACTACATTATTTACTGCATAGTCTGCTATCAACGGCTCAAGCGCCGTTACTAGGTCTAAAATGACGTTTTGGAATTAGCAACGAAGACATTGGATGAGCTGCGTAAAAAATTAATCCTACTTACAATAGCATTTTAAGGACAAAAACCGGACGAATGCCTTGAAATATATCATCTAATTGATGTCTTGAGGTGTGGTAACCGTAGTATAAGCGGAATAATTGACTTCGGTCCGCTGAATTCCTAGAAAATAATGCACACCCGAGGTGTAACGGCCACAACGCAATGGCCCGTCGTCAATTATTCCTTACATATAAGGTCTATAGCCTATACTTGTATTCGTTTTGTTAATACATTAATCATTCGGTTTAATATAAGTGAGTTCGCCAGACTGTTTTGTTGTTGTCAATTCATTCAACTGATGTCAAATTGGCGATAATTCAAATATGAAATTAAAATCACACAGGCATTTACAAGCTTTTTAAAAGCGAATAAAGTGAGGAAAAGAAGGAAAATTCTAACAAACTACCTCACCGTCACAACCATCCTGGAGTACTGTGTTTTTCTTTGGAAGTGGGAGGGGCAGACATCAATTTGTCTGTTTTTATGTCGTTTGGGCTGCCTTGTTGAGTACAGTGGCACTGAGAACATTATATTTCAAACACTGTAAGCTCTTTTGTTTTCCAAATGTAATAGGATTAGTCCAACGAATTGAAGCGTTCGGTTTGTAATGCGTACCGAACCGAAGCCTCATACCGAACGGTTCAATACGAATACGTGTATCGTTACACCCCTAATGATAGTCTACACTATTCTTTTAGGCTTAGTTGTTACCATGTAAACTAAACAAACTAATGTTATGCCGTTCACATAAAATTCACATTCCTGTAATTTATGATCAACAGCGGTTGGTCATAATTTTTTTGTTTTTAGGGTTCACAAAAACACCTTTAATGCTAAGAACCAAAAGTTTAAGCTCAAAATAATATTTCTAAGCCTGTAATTCAGTTAACAATTATGATTATTATTGATGCCAGCTATCCTCAAAGGAAACATAAAGACGAGTAGTGTGGCACTCAAACCATGACGTTAAAAAAAAAAATCTGTAATTGACAAATCAAAGGAAAATGGAGTGCGTCTGGGAAGCAAGACACATTGTATCACAGTCTGTCTACCTACTTTAACTTGGAACATCAAAGAGTTTTTACAATAAGAATGTTTCATGGACAGCTCTATAGTTCTGCAAATTCTCTAAATTTAACAAAGTGTTTTGGCATATGTATACCTTATCTGTCAATGACAATTTGAATAAGAGCGTCAACAATGAAAAAAGGGAAATATCTTATAAACAGTTCTGTCATCATTTACTCAGCCTCAAGTTACTCCAAACCTGTATGAGTTTCTTTCTTCTGACAGTTACTGGTAGATATTGACTTCCATTGTATTTTATTTTTTTTATAAAGGTCAATGGTTACCATTATAACATTATTCAAAATATCTTCATATTGTCACACACACACACACACACACGGGTGTACACACACCCATGACACATATAACATAAGAAATTCATAAAACATAAACATGAGGGTAAGTAAATGATGACAAATATTTTCATTTTTGGGTGAACTATCCCTTTCATTAAAGCATTTTTCCTTATTTTGATATCAGAATGTTTATATTTTTATGTCCCCGCCCCCAATTAATTAAATAAAAATAATACAAATAAAAAATCTTCATAAAAGAAATGTACATATTCCATCTTTGTACATAAACATATTAGGGATGTAATGATATCAAATTCTCACTATACAATAATATTGCGATATGAAGTCCAAAATACGATTTTTATTGCGATATTTAAAAAAACAAAAAAAACATATGAAGATTTTTAGTACAAAATTTTTTACATTTTAAAAGTAAATTCTTCTATCTACTGTAATTTGAGAGTTCAAAATTAAGAACACATGTTCTTAACTAAAAAATATCGGTGAATTGAAAAAGTTGACTCAGCCCTATTTTTTGTTGTGATATATTGTCTCAGACTAAGTTACATTCACACTGATGTTTTAGAAGCCAAACAAATTAGAATATAACAACAATAATTAACAATATTATATTATTGTTATTCCTATGACAGTAATAGCAATATACTGTAAAACAATTCCACTGCAAAATAAATGCAAATGATTATTTCATAGCTGTACTTTTTTTTGTTTTACACTACAGTAGGAAAATTCAAATATTTCTTTCTTAATTTCTACACTAGAAAGAGATATTTTGAATTTGGACTGCAGTAACGTTACCCATTTAAACCACTAGCTGTCAGCAATTCATACTGCACTTTTAAGCTGTCGTTTTGACGGAAACCGCAGTAGAGCTTTAATTTTTTAGGGAAAACTCTAGCTTCAGTGAAGACAGGCTTACAAAAACACTTCTCACTACAAATCTAGTGAAATGTTGTAAATTAACATCATCTGCTGTGAAAATAAAGCATAACTGGTGGCCATCAATTACATCACATGCAATAAACGAGCATTCACTGTGAACAAAGCCGTTCTGAGGCACAGAACTTTAAAAGCTTCACTTTAAAACTTGCTTGATGAAGGGATTAAGCTATATTGTTCTTTCGATTTGAGTTCATTTGACTTGACAGTTACTGTACCAAAGAATAATGGCACAAAACACAACTTTAAAGACCTTTTATGTTAGAATATTTAAAAAATCTACACTTTTTGCTTTGAAGACCTATGTGATCATGTGACCAAGATAATATAGTTTTGCTTTTGCGATACCACGATATTGATAATATTGTTACATCCCTAAATATTGCACAAAAAAGACAGGAAATTTTTATATATCTATATATAAAATATATATATATATATATATAACATGCAAGGTATTCAAGCTTTAATGCAGTGAAATTCCTCAAATCTAAAGATGGCAGAGAACGGTATAGAGCAGAAAGTGGTCAGTCTCAGAGTGGTGTTGGGTGCCAGGCTAGCAGCCTGGGGACAGGCCTGTCCGGTAGTGTTCCTACTGGGAGTGGCACGCCACCTCAGCATTACCACTGGGCACGGGCGAAGCACCTAAGGACCCCAATGCCAACCCAGAAGGGAGTCCCAGACTGTGCCGGAAGCTCTGAAACCCCTAAAACACTCCCTCCTCCCAGTCCTGGCATCTCAAGCTTGCCAGCTACTGCTCTGAGCCCAACAGACATGCATGAGGCCAAACCCCAGCCTAAGCCCGGACAGATAACCATCAAAACCTATTACGCTTATGTTTTCAATTGAAAACATAGATTATATACTGAAACTTAAGAGCTAAGAGGGTTTGTGTGTGTGTGTGTGTGTGTGTGTGTGTGTGTGTGTATGCAAGAAAATCCTCACTGCCATCAGCCACAGGAGGAGGATGGGTTGCGGGGGCCAGAGGAAATGACTTTTTTGGTTGCTGTAATCCAAAATTGGATCTAAATCCTTTGAGGCTTAAGAGCAGAGGTTGCATTGGACATGTAACTGCAGCCAAATCTCTGGTCAGCTTGGCTCGCAAACTCAACTGAGTAAGGGCATGCGTTTGTAAAAGTCACGTGTAGATATTAAAATACATGGAGTAGCTACTGCCCATTTAGACCAATTTTCTGCAGACTAAATTAGTCTAGGATGGCAGTTAATGTCAGGACATCTTGCTTTAAATCACAAAATAAGGGAGTTGTTTTTTTTTCCATTTCAAATTTCTTTAATATTCAAATTTGTATTTATCTAAACAGTTGAGTAGTAGAGAGTAGTACTTGTTGGCAGAGGCTATTTACACTAACTCGCCAACCAATGTGTGGTTAGGGTAGACAAACATTAGCAAAGACAACTGTTAATAACAGCTCCAGTAGTGTAGTGTATTTTGACTTAATCAACTCGAGTTCAAATCTGTCTTTTGCCGAACTCGTCCTTCTCCTTTTTCTCATCACATATCACATAGGAAAGGCAGTTTTATAATGTACTACAATACTGAGGTGCAAATATCTGCCATTAAGTACCATAAACAGCATAACTACTATTTATTGCAAAGAAAATACAACTACTTTTACACAGAGTAAATTGAACCCATTGCCACCATTAAGTACTATAAACAGCATAACTAATATTTATTGCAAACAAATTACAGCTACTTTTAAGAAAAATAGAATTCAGTGCCATTTGAATTTATAAAAATGATCCCGTTCAAAAGTTTACATACATACACTTGATTCTTAATACTGTGTTGTAGTTTTGTTAAAAGTCCCGGTACTTCGGTACCAAGTCGGTACTAACAAAATAAAATGTCACGGTACCAGGTTTTCTTAAGTACCGGTGATACCGACTAACCGGTCAATCCGGTTCTTGATGCGCTATCCGAAAGGTGTGTTCGCGTCATAAAAAACGCTGGCTCTAAATCCACTTGTTGACAAGAAAGGAAGAGCCAAGTATGTTCCAAATATTTTGGATTTGTGGCTGATAAAGGTGAACATAATAGATCATCAAAAAACAATTTGCAAATGATGTCGTCTAAGTTCTCTCAAAAGGAAGAAACACAAACTTAAAACACATTAAAGACCGGCTCCCAGACCAAATGAAAGCGTTCAAGAAGGTAAGTTTCAATTTAATTTCATATTTAGAGCTTCTGTTATTACAGAACATTATGTCATGTTTTAATTTTAATGTCGGATTAAAATAAACATCACCGTTTGTGTAGTTAATCGTTAGCATAAGCGCAGCTAACACTAATATACTGGGGCTAATGTACAAATGTATCGTTAACGATGTTTATGTCCTTAATATCAATCTGTCAGAAAACAGTGCAGACTTATTCTTGCCTGGATAAAGCTCTAAATTTCAATATGAACGCGGTTTAGATTAATAAAAAAGTGCAGTCAAATAAAACATGTTTTGTCTCCTGTTTAGTTTGGTCACAGTTCACAATAATATAAAAATCATGTATTATCTAACATCAACTTAGAATGAGTGAACAATATATTTCTACAACATTAAATAATGTTTGTGAATGATATTTTGTTCATGTTTAACAGATTAAAATGATTTTATGCATTAGTAAATTCTGAAATTAACCCTAAGAATGTAACTATTGTTTATTGTTAGATCATGTTATTTAACAATTGGAATCTTATTGTAAAGTGTTATATACACTTAATATATGTAATCTAATCTAAATTTATTCTAAAAACTGAGGTTTGTTATTTTCTGAAAAGTTAGATTTTTGCTGGTGTCACTGATCTGTTGTTGCATCTATTCAGATTTAGCCCACTGCTTTACTTAAGTATATTATATTTTCCTTTTACAGCTGCAGATTGAGGAAGATCATGAAACACCCCAGCAAACTCTAAAACAGACAACAGTTACAGATGTTTTTCAACAGCAGCAGAAAACTTTTGACAAAAACTTTTGAGTGAAGCTTGTTTACTCTTTTTTTTGTTCAATGCTTGTAATTTATTTATGTGTTATTTAACTCAAATGTTTACAATCCTTGAAATACTTTTATTATTTGTGGAAAAGCTTGAAACAATTTTAAATAAATATAAAGAATGGCACTGGATTTTGTACATTTTATTTTTGTTTAACTTTATTAATAACAAATAGTGTGTTGGTCAATTAATATGTTATTGTGTTTTGCTTTGGTACCAAAATTGGTACTGAGAATTGTGGATTTTCACTGGTATTGGTACCAAATACTGAAATTTTGGTACTGTGACAACACTACTGTGTTGTTACCTAAATGGTCCACAGCTGTGTTTTTTTGTTTTGTGATTGTTGTCCATGAGTCCCTTGTTTGTCCTGAACAGTTAAACTGCCCACTGTTCTTCAAAAAAATCTTTCAGGCCCACAAATTCTTTGGTTTTTTAGTATTTTTGTGTATTCGAACCCTTTCCAACAATGACTGTATGATTTTGAGATCCACCTTTTCACACTGAGGACAACTGAGGGATATTACAAAAGGTTCAAAAGCTCAATGATGCTTCAGAAGGAAACACAATGCATTAAAAGCCGGTGAGTGAAAACTTTTTGAATTTGAAGATCAGTGTAAATTTTACTTATCTGGGTAAAATAATTAACATTTTGTGGATTCTGCAAGGTGTATGTAAACGTTTGAGTTCAACTGCATGTATATATATATATATATATATATATATTGGTTTAAAAAAGAACTAATTAATCACACATTTTCCTAAAATTAACCATCCCACATAACATTTAAGTTTTTAAATATACTTTATACCACAATAATTTCAAATGTAATCTTCAAATTAAGGTAAAAATAGCATAAAAACAGTATATTTTTAATATTTGTAAAATATTTTTTATGATGAAGGCGAGTATCACTGATATCAATATTCAGTATCACTGATACCAACTATTCAGCAAGTAGGAAATATACAGAAATTGAATAAAGTTATCAAACACTAAATACTAAATTAAATATAGATGAATCCTTAAAGCTACAAAAGTTAAAGATTTCCTCTTTTTTTTTTTCTTTTGTTCTTTGATTAACAGACATCACAGCAGCTGTGTTATTAGCTTATTTGGCTGCTATTACTTTAAGAGCTGCCTGCTGAACATGACGAGGATCTGACATGCATGCTCATAGTTTAATTTGTGCTTTAATATAAAATGATACAGGCTACAGCGCATGACACCGCATTTGTGCATGCAATTGAAGTGTGCGTGCTATAAACGCAGTATGACAAGGCAAGACAACAGTTGGCAGGACAGATAAATTCGTTTTTACTGACATGTTGCCTGACAATTTCTCATCTGACCACATTTCGTTGTTGTTCTACTGAAGCTCTCTAGTCGCTCGTTCCAGCACTCATTTGACCAGTGCGCTTCAGAAAACTCTCCTGTTTGATGTGGTCATAAAGACATTTGACGACTAAATAAACAAAATTCTTGTCAAGAAAAAAAAGAGACAAAAGCAGCAGTTGTGAGTGGGGAGGCCAACCCCAGTCCTAAATATTTAACCCTAAATAACGCCAACTATTTTTAATGCTGTTAAACTGGAAAAATCAACTGCCTGCACTAACGTGCTAATTTTTACAGCACTAATAAATAAACATATATGCATACATATTACATGAAAATGATAAATAAAGTTAACCTGGCTTCCTGTCTCACAATTCATAACACACATTATAAGTAAAAACAAAAATGCATAATGGATATAAAGCAAACCCTCAGCATCACACATTCCTTAAGTATGTGTAGTAGAATATGAAAAATAAGAGTTTCTAAAACTTTGGTCTAATAGTCTGAGAGTGGCCTACCTGCAGACAGTGAAGCAGAGGGCTCCACTAGCCCCGGCCCCAAAGACAGCGCACAGGACATTGATACTGTGTGCCGGAGAGCTGAGAGGCAGCAGTGAGAGCATCAGAGAGGACAACATGGTGAAGAGCGGGTATCCTGGAGGATGGGCCACCTGGGGAAATACACAGCTGTAAACTCACTGGCAGAACACTCTGATAACAGCAACAGAATCTAGTAACCCCCCTCCCACCACCCATCATCATACAGTTCAGCTTTCAAAGGCAGACCTTACTTTTGTGGGTTACAGCATCACACTGTCCTCCCCCTCCCGTAAAGCCTGATCTCCTGTCTCCTTGCCTTCCCAGCAATTAGGCACTAAGTCCCCTAAGGAGCGATAAGGACTAGAGCTATTAAAGGCTGTCTCACTCCTACTGGCCTGATAACACACACAGGCACAGCAGGCTGAGAAACGCTGCACACTGGAGCGAAGAGCAAGGAAACGTTGCAGAGAAGAGGCTGTTTGAGGGATGGATTGGAAACTCGGTGGACAAGTGAATGTCTAAAAGCTAGTGTGAGTTCAAGATCAAAGCAGGAGAGAGGGTCCCAGTCAACTGATCCCTCTAAACAATTTTGTAAGGCTGAAGTCCATGTCAGTCAGGTTTGGTGAACTGTGATAAGTCAGTGTTGGGAAGTAACTAACTAAAAGTAACTTAAACTCAAACCCATAAGACCTTCGTTTATCTTCAGAACACCATTTGAAATATTTTTGATGAAATCTGGGAGCTTTTCTTTCGAGTGCAAAGAAAACAAAACTATCAACTTTATTTAGCAATTTCTTCTCTTCTGTGTCCATTTTTAAAGTGCGTTTACCAGAGTACCACAACGTGTGTGGTGCTGCTAACGCAGGAGCTGGCGTTCTGATGAAGAACATCCATAATAACATAATTTATAACATAATGATTGAACCACTGATGTCACATGGACTATTTTAACAATGTCCTTGCTATCTTTCTGGGCCTTGAATATGGTAGTTGCTTTGCTGTCTATGCAGGGTCAGAAAGCTCTTGGATTTCATCAAAAATATCTTAATTTGTGTTCCGAAGATGAACGAAGGTCGAAGGGTGAGTATCTAATGACAGAATTAACATTTTTGGGTCAGAATCCTTCCGTCATTTACTCACCCTGAAGTTGTTCAAAAGTTGTATGAATTTCTTTTTTTTAAACATTTTAATGTTTAAAAAACCAGACAATGATGGTAGTCACTGAATCATTTTTTTTTCTCTCGAAGGCAAGGGCTTCCGTCAACTGCTTGGTTACCAACATTATTCCAAATATTTCATAAAAAAAACTCTTACAGGTTTGGAGGGGGAGTAAATAATGATATTTTCTTTTCTGGGTGAACTATCCCTTTAATTGTAACATAAAAATCTATTTGGCATATAGCTTTATGTAAAAAAAAAAAAAAAACTTATTTATATGCAATCTTTTCACTGGTTGCACAGCTATTTAAATTTGTCTGAAAAATATATATACACTACCAGTCAAAAGTTAGGACATACCCTCTCATTTAATGTTTTTAAAGAAGTTTTTTTATGCTTATCAAGGCTGTTTTCACTTGATCAAAAATAAAGAAAAAAATTTAATATTGTGAAATTTTATTACAAAGTAAATCAATGTTTTTCCATATTAAAATTTTATTTATATCTATAATTAAAGTTGAATTTCCAGAATCATTACTCCAGTCTTCAGTGTCACATGATTCTTCAAAGATCATTCTAATATGTTGATTTATTATCAATGCTGGAAACAGTTGAGCGGCTTAATATATTTTGGAAGCTGTGCTACTTTTTCAGGATTTTTTGCTCAATAAAAGGTTAAAAAAGAACAGCATTCATTTAAAATAGAAAGGTTTTCTAACAATATACACTACTGTTCAAAAGTTTGGGGTCAGTACATTTTTATTCTTATTATTATTTTTTTTTTTTTGAAAGAAATTAATAATTTTATTCACTAAGGATGTGTTAAATTAATAAAAAGTGATAGCATAGATTTACATTGTTAGAAAATATATTTATAATAATGCTATTCTTTTAACTTGTTATTCATCAAAGAATCCTGAAAAAAGAATCACAGGTTGCAAAAACAAATATTTGGCAGCACAACTGTTTCCAACATTGATAATTCTAATAACAAATCAGCGTATTAGAATGATTTCACGTGACACTTAAGACTGGAGTAACAGCTGATGAAAATTCAGTTTTGCATTACAGGAATAAATTTTATTGTAAAGTATATTAAAATAAATAACATTACTTTATATTGTAATAACATTTTGCAATATTACTGTACTTTTGATCAAATAAATGCAGCCTTGATGAGCATAAAAGACTTTAAAAAACATTAAATGAGAGGGTGTGTCCAAACTTTTGACATGTGGTGTATATATTCTATAATATATATTCTAATATTATTCAGATTTGTATTCAACTTTATTCCAACTTTGTTATTCAAAATGTACATTTAATGATATTTAATTTTAAGTTAACATACTCATGAATTTTGAAAAAAAAAGAAAGAAAAACTGAATTGCCCATTTATATCTTGTACTTTATTTCTTTTTTCTTTTTTTTTATTTAGTTTACATAAAATAAATTCTAAATATTAGAGTTTATATCTATTTTAAGGTGCGCCAGAAGAGTAATAATATAACGTAATAATAAACAAGTAAATAAATTAAGGAAAAAGAGCAGGGGCAGTGGGCCGATGCTTCCTGGTGGCCAATCTAGGCCTGGTAATTTTGTGGACAAAAGAGTCGGTCTGAATCACAATTTTTTTCCTGCAGTAAATATTAATTTCATAAATGTAATATGAATACGAAATTGAATCAAAATGTATTTTGTAATTTGTATCCACAAAAAGATAAATAAACTGAGAATACAGAGGGAAAAGAGTTGAGAAAGTTAAGTAAAAAGTAAAAAAAAAATAGGAATTTCTGAAAAAGAAGACTGAATTGCAAGGCAAACACTCGAAACTCAAAATTAGTGCAATTCTGAGAAGAAAAGTTGAGAAGTATGAGCTGTTAACTTGAAAATTGCAAGCTACAAGCTTGGAAGTGTGAGAAAGAAAGTAAATCATAGAAGGGGACTGTAAAATTTAAGGGTCCTTGAACTCTGAACTACTTTTCTGGATGACTAGTAAAAATGGGTAGACCCTACTATCTTATACACTGATAAAAAATATTTTGTGGTGAAGTAAATAATGCAGAAAAACATAATAAATAATTTAGTTCAGGCAAGAAAAATTCAATATCAGTACTCAATTTAAGCTTATAGAATTTAAAAGCTGAATTTTTAAGGAAATTTTACTTGGAACTGTTTGTTATATTTACAAAGACTGTTTAAGTAAATATCAAAGTCATGATCCTGTTGTTCCCATCATGCACTTGGGCATGAATAATTAATGAAATAATTTTTTTCTGTTTTCAAGATGTATTTACACTGTTTTATTGCTGCTTTTGTTGTTAGGTTCAGTAATTTGCTGTTTTGTAACATCTAGAGCTCATTTTCTACTCAAAATGACACATTCATACTCAAAAACAAATCACTGATTGTTACCATCATTGTGTATCATGTGCCCAGTATTAAGGTCTCTGAGTTCATTTGGTTAATAACTACATTGAGTCAACATAAAACCTTAAAAACAATAAGGAGCCGTTTACTTGCTTACATATAGTTTCCTTACAAACTTAAAATAATTAAGTAGAAATTACTCAAACTTTAACTACACGTTAAATGTACTTATTTCCTTTGCTAATTTTACTTAACTTAGGTAGATTTTACTTAATTCCTTACTTAAACTTTACTTGTGTATGCAAAAACTTCACAAAGGCCTTGCATATACAGTAACAGCCACTTAACTACTTTTTCGAAAGTGTACCTTCACTGTAGTTGAACAACTTTAAATTTTAAATAGAAACAACAGCATTAGCTTCCCCAACACTGTTAAATGTCTGTAATACAGAACAAACAGACAGCTTGAAGACAAGCAAGAGAGGTCAAGACACAGAGGAACAGAGAGGCTTGGGAGGGGGGGCAGACACGGGACAAAAGAAAGAGAGAGACAGTATGGCAAGCAGATGGCAGGGGCACGAAGGGCACGCTTGAAAGTGCCAGCAAGGTGCATGTGACTGCGCAAGTGACGTGTGACGTGTGTGGCTGAAATGCCTGCACTGGTGCCGCTCGCGGCCAACGGCGTGAAAAGACACGCAGAGGAGTCGCCGGGTCGGGAGATGCGTGTGGCACGACCGAAAAAGGCGGAATGTGCGGTAGGGGGCAGTCCTGCGACGAGGAGTTTAAAGGAGAAAAGATCCATGGCTCAAGGGAGCAGGAAGGGAGGGCCGACGGCCTGCGGCCCGGAGAGAGCCCTCCGACCCTGGGGAGAGCCGCAGACAGGCAGGCCACACGGACAGAGGGAGGGATTACTGGCATAGTGACACCGCCACAGCCTCCCTAAAAGGATCGCGGCGGCGTAATAAACTTTATTAAATAATAAAACTTATTATAACTGTTAACCCGATTTAGTTCATTCTTTGCGGCTTACACACGCGCACACACGCATGCACAAAAAGGAGAGGGGTTGAGTATAATAAGCCTTATACCGTACATAAGGCGAAGCTTACAAAAGCCATCGCCTAACCATTCAGTCTAATTGGATTTGAAGAACAGGGTTGCAAATTATAGCATTCTCTAGTCCTAACTTAGTCAAAAAAGAAGTGTGCAGAAAAGAAGAGAGGATAAAAAAACCTGTGGCCTGAAAAGTAAATTAATCATCTTTCGTCTCCCCCCATACTTAATTAAACTTCCTTAATGCTTATAAGAGTTAATGAGTGGATTGATTAAACAATGCAGCTAATGCTTACCCCCAGCTCGCAAGCAGCAGTGATCAGCTCTCCTGTGGTAGAAAAACAGAGAGGGAAATTAATGTAAACCCAATAATTATTATTAAGAGACAAGTCCGCTCCTGAAAGTTTTCCCAAATCAAATACTTGCACTGGGTTTTGCATTAATTTGCTCGGATCAAAACCTGCAAAATCTTCCCAGTGTGACATTTCCTAAGCGACACGCTCATTCTCTTCCATCGCACACGGCTCCCCTGATCCCCGAGCAGACAGATGCACACACACACAGGCAAATCTATTCACTCTTCCCATACCCAAGGTGCATGCGCAGAGCCCCATCCGTCGCTGTGTGCTGTACACAGGCATATATAAACGCCTGTGAGTCCCTCTACGCCGAGCCACACGCATACAAAAAGCTCCCTCTAAAATTCTACCAGTGACTGTGATCTTTTTAAGAACCTTAGTGTTTCCTCTCATGACATGATTCACACATATCAAGGCCTGTAAACCATAACCATATTATAAAATGACTAATTCAGGGTTCCCATACTTTTTGACCAATTGATTTTCAGCTCAGCGCATTTCCATTTGTATGTTACCTAAATTAATAGTTTTACATATGTGACCCTAGACCACAAAACTCGTCATAGAGCTAAACTTTTTGTATTGATTTGAATTGATCTGAATAAATAAGCCAAGAAAAAAAAATGCTTTTAAAGTTGTCCAAATGAAGTTCTTAGCAATGCATCTTACTATTAAAAAAAGTTTTGATATATTTATGGTAAGACATTTTCAAAATATCTTCATGGAACATGATTTTACTTAATATCCAAATGATTTTTGGCATAAAAGAAAAATCAATGTATTGTTGGCTATTGCTACAAATATACCTGTGCTACTTATGACTGGTTTTGTGGTCCAGGGCCACATACTTATTAAATCTCTCCATTAAGACTCTTAACAGAAAAACTGATGTTATGTTGCTTTCTGAGTAAGTTTTACTGCACACAAACACTCACAATTTCAGTTTAAATATTAATTAAATACGGCCAGATACTGTCTCGGCTGGTTTGGTGGCGACCCAATAAAACTAAAACTAAATACAACAAATAGTAAACAATGAAATGTGTGCATTTATTCATTAATGGTAATTTATTCATATTATCAAATTAGACAACTGTCTAATTTGGGCATGACTTCAATTAAGCCACAGATGTATTGGTGCCGAAAAAATTTATATACTTTAAATATGTAATAATACAGTTAATTACATTTAGATAAATGTATTTAAATGTTACCATTAAAAAGTTTGGTGTCAGTAAGATTTTTTTTTAATTAATTAATACTTTTATTCAGCAACAACGCAGACATTTATAAAGTTGCTAAATATTTTAATATTTCAAATAAATACTGTTCGACTAAGCTTTCTGTTAATCAAAAAATAAATAAATAAACGTGAAATCTGACATTCACAAAAATAATAAGCAGCACAACTGTTTTCAACACTGAAAATAATGAGAAATGTTTCTTGAGCACCAAATCAGCATATTAGAATGATTTCTGAAGAATTATGTGACACTGAAGACTGGAGTAATGACGCTGAAAATTCTGCTTTGCCATCACAGGAACCATCTCCAAACATTTAAATAATTTCAAACTTCAAATTGTATTAATTTCAATTCATTTTCCAGGCCTAGTAAGGTATTTCAAATACTGGTAATCCAGCTCATTACAGTATCAATACAGAGGATATATAAAATATAGGAGTTTAGGAGCTACAAAATCTAGAAATCTACACACAAAAAAGCTGTTGTTCAAAAGATTAATGGGCAAAAGTCCTTTCGCCTACTAATCCCAAATGTTTTTGCCCTGTTGTATAAATCTAAGCAATGCTGCCTGATGCAATACTTGCCTAAACACTGTAAAATCCCATAATCTGTGCTCTCTGATGCAATATGAAATGTTCAGTGCATCACAAAATTTTGAAAATTGTTAGCTGGCACTTCCTGCGTATCACTAGCGGTCGTCTGTTTTCGTTGTCATGTTGGAAGTCCTCTATCTGTAGGTGCAGACCCCTCACACTTCAGCGGCTGAATTTTCTCTGCTTTCACAGTCTCATTTAGAATAGAAATAGATACACACGCGGTGAGGCCAGGTCTACCGCATTTCAAAGCGTGTGGATCTCCCTGTAATCAAAATTTCTCATGTTATACATCACAATTTCATTCATACACTGCAGTGCTGTCTCTAGACCCCAATACAGAGCCCGGTCCCAAAGAGGGAGGGCTGAACAGGGAAAGGGGCGCAAACGCAGTTGAGCGCAGGACAGCCAAGTGTCTCTGTGATAGCACAACATCGGGCACCCACAGCAGCCTTTTTCCCCTCATAATCCCCATCATTTCCACACTCGCATTCCTAGACAACAGCGGTCCCGCAGGGCGCTCGCTCAGCCTCTCCGGGGCGCAGCACACCTAAAGGGATTAGGACTGCGAGACGGAGACCTGGAGAATTTCTGCCGAGCATTCAGCTGGCGCTATCACGCCAGCATCCTGCAATGTCCCTAAACGCCACGCTTAAGGGGTTGGCTGATTTTTTTTTTCTTTCCGTAAGCCCCAAACAGCTTCTTGCAGCCCCCTCCCCCCAAAAAGCCTCCAAAAGCCACCCTACCCGTGCACATGCTGTAAAGCTCACAGAACAGCAGCTTGTTGTTTGCACCCCCCAGAAGAAAACATTTCTTTTTTTCTCCTTATTATTGAATCTGGCTGTTTATGGGCAACTTTTTAAAAGCACTGTGTTCTTATTAGTGTGGCAAGTTTTTACAAATGTATTTTGAGTATATGTTGATATTCAAGGTTTTTTTTTTTATACCTGTAGTAAATAAATAAGTAAATAACCAAATAAATAAACAGTCACGTGGTTGAGCTATCAAGTGAAAAAAAGTATATTAATCTTCAGTTTCAAACAATATTATTTCTTCATAACTTTCAAGGCAATTTTTAATAAAAAAATATTTATTCATAAATTATTACGTTTTTGGGGTCACAACATAATTTACAGCCTGAATTCTGCCTTGACATGAAAATTATGATATTTTTATCTGATATGTATAAGACTTTGTTACACAAACATGAGGCTCGGCAGGTTGTGTCATTATTATTAATTAAATTTAGGCATATTTTTGCATTTTGGTTCTATCACATGACTTTGTTAGTCATACCACATGATTTCAGGAGAAAAAATACAAAAATTAATGAAGTGTATTTTTTCCTTAATTCTGCAAAAAGGTATTTAAATAAACAAAGAACACAATATTGCCTGCAAAAGTACTTAACCCTTACCTAACTTAACCATTTTAACGTTTCACAGGATTCCTCAATATAAAATCAAAAGTATTAAATAACAGTTCCTTTTGGAAAATACATGGGATGATTAGAAAACTAACATAACAATAAAATGTGACCCTGGACCACCCTGGTGTCATAGTGGTCAAGTTTTTATTAAATAAACAAGCTTTCCATTGATGTATGGTTTGTTAGGATAGGACAATATTTGGCCAAGATATATCTACTTGAAAATCTGGAATCTGCAAAAATATCAAAATATTGAGAAAATCACCTTTAAAGTGTAATATAATCAAAAACTTTCTTAAATTTTTTCATTATATGACAAATTTCACATAAATAAAGACTGCTGCATGTTTCACCAATTCTGCAGTGCATCATGACATGTACAGTATTTCTCTTGTCTCTCTCCTGATTAATGTTCTGACGTCATTCCAGAGGGATTAGTATTTTTGTTCTCTTGACAGCTTTGAGAGGGACAGTTTTTTTTAGTCTGACCCAGCAGTAAATAACCTTCCCATTTGTTCACACAGATAATTTTTAAATAATGTCTACAGTGACTAATTCCAAAATAAAAAATGGCATCTGTAAAGACACGACAAATTTTCTTAAAAACAACTCTTCTGAGCCATTTTTGCAAATACATTTTACAGACAGAAAATTTACATTGTATAAGAAACATTTAACTTATGCTATCCTTCTTGAAAAACATAACTTGGTCTAATATTTCGTTATATTATGTTATTATATTATATTATATTATATTATATAAGTGTGACTTGGGGTCCAAATGATCTTTTAGCTTTCACTGGCGGTGCTGGATTTAGACAGGTGTTTAAAAAGATGAAAAATAATCTCAATAGGTCTCATGCAGTTCATATTTGCAAAAGCTTCATGTCATGCGGTGTAGCCTATGTGTTATTACAATATGCTGTTCTGTGATAGGCTGCATGTGATATAAACACAAACACATGTGACTGACTGCAGTCCTACCTGAATCTCCACCGGGCACAGAGCGCGGAGCAGAGGCGACATACACCGCCAAAACACACGCCGCTGTCGCTCCCGTCAGTGTCCACGACAACTTGTCCGACGACATTTCAGCCGTCTTCTAAAGTTTCAAGTTAGTGTTAGTTATTTGAAACTGCATGCATGTTACAGGTTTGTCTCAACGTGTATCGAGACACAATCTTTTCGCGCATCTAGTTTGCAAACGGCGCGTACTCAAAATATACCGGTAAATAGATGTTCATTCTCGGACTTACACCAATAAACGGAAGCTGTATTATCGAGGTAAGGTTTTAAAATAACAACGTTATCGTTTAATTTACCCCCTATGCTTGTGGCAGCAATAATATCGATAGCGTTGCAAATGCTGCTCTTAACAGCGGCGTTTGCGCCAGTATGAACGTTATAAATATCGCGCCAGTACGCGTTTTAGTCTTCGCAGCAACACAATCGGGACAACATCTCACTGCATTTAGGCTACATCTGCACTGTTGATCTTTTGACTTTTTCCGCCTGGACTCGAGGATAGTGCTGGATTTCACTTCCTGGTTGGGCGGAGTTTGTTGTAGTGCTTGTAAAAATTACCATAGTAACCTTAGTTTCCGCCGAACTACCATAAAATAACTAAAGATGGGATTTCTATAAAAACACAATTATAATCTTTCAAATAATTTGTGTAATCTCTTCTTTACTTTGTTTCTGACACCTTGCAGAATCTGCTAAATGTTAATTATTTTACTAAAATAATACAAAATGCATGTTATTTTTTATTTAGGCTAGTACTGACCCGAATAAGATATTTCACATAAAAGATATTTATATAGTCCACACAAGAACATAATAGTTGAATTTATAAAAGTGAAAAAGTTTAGATACATTTGATTCTTAATACTGTTACCTTAATGATCCAAAGCTGTTTTTTTTTTGTTTGTTTGATTGTTGTTGTTTTTGTTGTTGTTTGTTTGCTTGTTTGTTTGTTTGTTTGTTTGATTAGTAATAGTTGTTAATGATGCTTCAGAAGGAAACACAATGCATTATGAGCTGTGCAAAGAATAGCATGCAAGTATCTTCTGTATCTTCTGAAGGGCAATACTAAATGATATTTAGGCAAAATAAGAAAAATGTACACATCCATTCCATTCCATTCAAAAGTTTACACCCCTGGCTCTTAATGCATTGTTTTTCCTTCTGAAGCATCAGTGAGTGTTTAAACCTTCTGTAATAGTTGCATATGAGTCCCTCAGTTGTCCTCAGTGTAAAAAGACAGATCTCAAAATCATACAGTCCAAAAAAAAGGGTCCAAATACACAAATATGCTGAAAAACTAAAGAATTTGTGGGACCTGATGGACTTTTCTGAAGAACAGCAGACAGTTTAACTGTTCAGGACAAACAAGGGACTCAAGAACAACTATCACAAAAAAAAAAAGAAAAAAAAAAAAAATCAGCTGTGGATCATTCAGGTAACAACACAGTATTAAGAATCAAGTGAATGTAAACTTCTGATCAGGGTCATTTTTTATAAATTCAACTATTATTTTCTCTTGTGGACTATATGTAAACATTTATGTGAAATATCTTATTCAGGCCAGTGCTAAATAAAAATAGCATTCCTTTTGTATAATCCCTCTTGTTTTGGTCAAAATAAATACCATTTTGCAGATTCTGCAAGGTGTATGTAAACTTTTGACATCAACTGTATATCTAGTTATCATGTTTTCTTTCTTTCTTTTCTTTTTTCATCCTAACCATATTTCTTGGCATTCTAGATGTGTGCAGTTGTTTTAGGCTTTAATCCCATCATAATCTGGTGATATGTAAACTCAGTGACTACTATAATAATATGATTAATTATTGATTTACTATAAACATACCCTTGCAAAATGTGTTACTTTCACTGTTACTATTACTATCATCATCATTAAAAAAAGCTTGAATATTCTAAAAACTTACATTGTCTTGGTTGGTTTACTAATAACAACTAACACAAATTACACAGTGGACAAAGCTTAAAAGTTAAAATAATTAAAACTCTTTTAATTCCCTTTATTTTTTTCTGTTTATTTTCCTGAGTGTGTGTCACTCATTCAGGCTTCAGAACTGAAATTAGTCTTATAATTTTTACATTTAGTATAATTAGTTGCAGTAAAATTATTCTGGTGGCAGCTGCCGATGTGAATGTAGTACGAGACCCTTCAGTGCCTGACGAGTGGAAAGGTTACCCGCATAAAAATGTCATGCTAGACTGATCATTAATCCTCCACTATCTAAAGTGAGTCTGATCCTTGACTAAATTGAGAGCTCTGAGAGGTAGAGATGTGTCAGCACCTCCGAGTTCATAATCCTCCACGCTCCCCCCTTACCACCGTCCCTACTGTCTAATCACTGATTCAACCACCTACAGTACCTGACACACACAGACACACACAGTCTGCCCTGCTCTAACACACATACACAAGCCTGTTCCCTCAAACCAAAATATATTAATTGGTCTTCAGAAACATTTTAAGTGCTTCTAGGACAATATGTGTAGTAAAAGTGATACCAATATACAACAGCAGACAAAGTATACGGTTTTCTCTGCAAGCCACAAAGGGTGAAATAACATGAACATAATTCAGTTTTTTGTTTTTTTGTTTTTTTTTTTGCAATAAAAAGGACAAATGTTGATTCCAGTTACATAAGAGGTAAAAGTAGTAAAAGATACCAGTCAACTGCAGTGTTAAATGTATACTTCAAATTTAAATATCAAGGATAAAAACTAAGAGTCAATTAGAGTGAATTATTCATTTGGGTTGAGATGTTAAAGGAAAAGGCTTAGTTTTTTTTTCTTTGACAGGTTAATCTGGGTAATTCTTGGTGCGTGTGTAATGGGTAAATCTGCAGTTCTGAAGGTTCAGGGGTTTGTTTTATCATTTATATGCAAGTATGAATCATTTTAGACTTTGTCAGAAATATATATATATATATATATATATATATATATATATATATTTATATACATACATACACAGTGCCTTGCAAAAGTATTCATACCCCTTCATTTTATCGCATTTTGTTATGTTGCTGCCTTATGTTTTTGCAAAGATGTTAAAAACTGTTTTAAATTACTTTTTTCCACATCAATCTACACTCTACACCCATAATAGCAAAGCAAAAAAACAGGTTTTTAACATCTTTGCAAATTTATTACAAATAAAAAACTTACATGAATCCATTGCATAAGTATTCATACACTTATCTTGGACAGTTGAAATTTAGCTCAGGAGCATTCATATTGCTTGTAGATTTTACTACACTTTGAGTAAAGTTAACCTGTTGCAAATTCAATTGAGTGGGTATGATTTGGAAAGGCCCACATGTCTTGCAGATCAGAGCAAAAACCAAGCCCTAAAGTAAAAAAAAAATGCATGTAGAGCTCAGAGACAGGACTGCATCAACCACAGATCTGGGGAAGAGTTCAGAAAAAAATCTGCTGCATTGAAGGTTCACAGAAGCATGCAGTCTCCGTTACCCTTAATGAAAGAAGTTTGAAACAACCACAACTAGCTGGCCTCCTGGCCAAACTGAGCAATTGATGGGGAAAGATCTTGGCTAGAGTGTTGACCAAGAACCTGAAGGTCACTCTAGTTGAGCTCCATGATAATTTTTTGCAGATGGAAGAAACTTGCAGAAGGACAAGCATCACTGCAACATGGGCTTTATGGTGTGTGGCAAAACTTGATCCTTTCCTCAGTGAAGACAGATGAAACGCACTTGGAATTTGCAATGAAGCACCTACAGACTGTGAGAAACAAGATTGTGTGGTCTGATGAACCTCATTTTCAGGCATCATGTTTGTAGGAAACCAGGCACTGCTGGCAGGTTCACCTTCCAACAGGGCAATGAACCTAAGCACACAGCAAGAGTGGCTTATAGACAACTCTGTGAATGTCCTTGAGTGGTCCAGCCAGAGTCTGGGCTTGAACCAAATCAAACTTTTCTGGAGAAACCTGAAAATGTCTGCCAGACCCCATCCAAGCTGACAGAGCTTGAGAGGTGAAAAAGGTGAGGCGAAGAATGGCAGATAATTACCAAAAGTTGATGTGCAAACCTTGTTGCATCATACCCAAAAAGACAAGGCTATAAAGGGGCTTCAGCTAAGTACTGAGTTAAGGGTACCATTCTGTTTTTGCTTTGTCATTATTGTGCATGGAGTGTAGATTGTGGGGGGAAAAAGTAATTTAAAACAGTTTAACATAAGACAAAATGTGAAAAAAAATTAAAATTATTTAATTAATACTGAAAAACTAAGTATTCACCTATATACCATTGTAGGACAAATACATTTTGATGAGACAAAAATTAATTAGTTGACTTCAAAACACTTGCCAAGTATTTACTGTTTTTTTCTACTCTTTTTTTTTTTTTTAGAAAGATGCCTGCTGACTACAGCCAGTGCAGATGCAGAGAAGACACGAGGAAGCACAGTATTTTAAGAGCAAAGCTATTATGCTAAATGGTAACACATCACATATTGACATCTGCACATAAATTCAATCACTGAGTGCATCAGTGAAAACTGGATTAGGTTTTCCTAAATCGCAGATAAATCCGCCACTCATTGCAATATGTTTCAGCTGCAGCCTGTTGCTTACTATCTGCTTACTTACTGTACACTGACAGTCTGTTTTAATCTAAACCCAAGAGCCTAGCAAACAAGTGGATTTTCAATAAAGCCCTTTAAAATCTGTAGAGAAAAATCCCATGATCCTCAGTGTTAGCTACACAAATATGCACAGCAATGAAAGGATTCGGTCTGAAACAGATTAATTGCAGTGGTAAATGCAATGCGTCTCTCATGTAGTGTGTACTGTGTATTACTGCACCCTGTTTTATTAACGCACAGCTCTATCAGACAAGCTTTTTACAATCTCTGAGACAAGCATGTAATGATATACAGTTTATTGGGATATGGGTCTCTTGAAAACCAACAAGGAACAAAAAAACGATCCTTGCGCACATCAACCTATTCAAGGTGCATTTAGGCCACCTTTGTATTCTGTTTACCTCCTTGTGGTTAACAAAGCACTCCAATTAAAATCCCAGAGATTAGGACAATTGTGATTAATATTCGTTGGTGGGGCCTGGAGTATGAGACACAACAAAAGAAAGGGCTGCTTTGAATTGCCTTGAGCAGAACACCTAATGGCGGCCAATTAAAATAAGAGGATTCAATTTGGCCAAAGCAACAGGAACCTAAAGATAATGCATGTATCTAAAATTGCAGTAGATGCCACACTCTTGATTCGGCTTCTATCATGTTTGTTATGGCATTTTCGCAAATGACCTGCAGCCGATTGCAACAAACCCTTTAATAAACCCTATAGGGGGAAGAAAACTCTTAAAAAAGATTTCTTTGGGTATTAAAGTAAAAACTAAGAAATATTGTTGAGAATGTTATATTTAATTATTTATAAGTATATTTAATTTAGAGATTTTATTTTTTATTTTTTTTTTTTTAAATAAGGCTTTACCGAATCTAGGTTAATGTTAATTTTTTACATCTACTACTACATTTTAACATTAAAAAAAGTTAAATGTACACTACAATTTGGGGTCAGTATGATTTTTTTTTTTTCTTTTTAAAAAATGAATACTTATACTCAGCAAAGATTCATTAAATTGATCAAAATTAAAGACATTTATAATGTTTCAAAAGATTTCTATTTTAAAAACTAATGCTGTTCTTTTTAACTTAGTGTTTATCAAAGAATCTTTTAAAAATGTGTACCACAGTTTCCACCAAAAAAAACACAATGGTTTTTAACATTAATTATAAAAATAATTAATCATTAAATCAACATATTATAATGATTTTTTTAAGGATCATGTGACACTAACTGGAGTAACGATGCTGAGAATTCATTTGAATACACTTAAAAAAAAAAAAAAAAATTCAAACAGAAAACAGTATTTTAAATTCCAATAATATTTTGCATAATGACTGTTTTTGAAGAAATAAATGCAGCCTTGATGAGCATTAGAGACTACCTTCAAAAATGTTAAAAACACTTATGAACGGTAGTGTATATTGAACAAAGCATAATTATAAATTTATATTAATCTGGATTAATAATTGATGTAAAAAAGTGAGTTTTTAGTTCATGATTCCTAAATTTGACATAATGGAACCCCCACCCATAAAGATGAAGGTAAATTAAGTTGTTATGACTTCAAGAAAAGAATGGAACCCCAAAAAGGCTTGAGCTGTGTTACAGAGACGCGTAGCGGAGAGACTGCCAGGTTGAAGGAGTGTGTGTGGGTGAGTGTATGTGTGAGACTGAAGATGTGCACAAGGGAGAGTGAGACAGCACATCACAGCATGGGCTCGATGTGGGAGCAATCCAGTTACTTAAACTGATCAAGATTTAATTAACACAACGCTCGGCAATTACTCTGTAATTAAAGTCATTTGTCCTCTTGTGGAGCTGAGAGTGCCACTGCTGCCATAGAGCTGCAAATTAGAGAGGGGATGCGAGGAGGGGGATGATGAGGGGCTCAATGCTGCTCATGTGTTTGTGTATCAGCCCTAGCCCTAGAAATACACTGCCGTTCTGAATAGCTGCTTGTTTCTTGGTCGGACAAGAAGAAAAGAAACTGTACAAACAGATGTAAATTCACAATATGGTTTTGCAGAAGCAATTTGCCCAACTTTGAATTGATATTGTTGAGATTAAATTGAAAATATGCTTGCTCAGTATATTATTAAAGATATCAAGAGCTGTTCCTGCATATAAAATATTAACACTTTAGTTTGAGGACTCTCACTATAAATTAGTATTAGCATGCATATTAGCATTTATTAGTACTTTTAAAGCACATATTACTGCCCTTTTTTGCATGACTATATTTTAGATTCATACCCAATACCTAAACTTAAAAACTACTAACTATTAATAAGCAGCACATTCTTTAGAGTTTATTGTATATAGTTTATAATTAGTTAATAGTGGTCCCCAAACTAAAGTATGACCAAATATTTTTCACAACACTATTTTGTAGTCATTTCAGTGTGTTTTATTGGATTGATATTTATTTTGAAGTAGAATAGGGCCGGTCACATTATTTTTTTCTGAAAGTAAAGACTATATTTAAAGTCTTCTCCAAATTTTTGCCACTAAAAATTGTTTTGTTTGTTTTATGTTTTGGCGAATTGGTAACTAATTCATAATTCATTCATTCAAAGTACCTAGACTTTGATGCTTTTACATTTCCATATGAATCACATGATACAAATCCATAAAAAGTCACCACCCAAAAAATTCAAATAATATTAGTAATATTGTTATTGCCTAACATTTAACATGAGTTGAAAGTGTGACATGATGGCAAGCTCTGTGCTCTAAGTTGTAAAAAAAAATACAGCTAACACAATAAAACACATTAAATCATAACAACATAATAAAAAAAAAATACACACAATAACTGTGTGTATGTGCCACAAAACCGGTCTTAAGTGGCATGGGTATATTTATAGCAATAGCCATAAATATATTGTATGGGTCAATTTTTTTTTTTTTTTTTTGAATGCCAGAAATCATTAGGATATTAAGTATCCTTAAGATCATATTCCATAATTTTTGATTAGTAATATTTATTGAACTTCATTAGGACAGCTTTAAAGGTGATTTCTCAGTATTTAGATTTTTTTTTGCACCCTCAGATTCCAAATGTTCAAAAAGTTGTATCTCACCCAAATATTCAAATATTGTCCTATTCTAAAACAAACCTTACATCAATAGAAAGCTTATTTATTCAGTTTTCAGAGGATGTATAAATCACAATTTCAAAAAAAAAAAAAAAAAAAAAAAAAAAACCCTTATGACTGGTTTTGTGGTCCAGGGTCACATGTACTATATATAAAATTCACAGATTAAGTTTTCCATTAGGAGTTTGTAAACAACAACAAGCATTTCTGCAGCTGAATTTTTGACTCACTTACTGCTAATGTGACAACAAGCCCCGGTCACACCTTCAGTCAAGATGTTTTCCAGATAACCTGGAACAGCTCCTATGGCAGATGAAGACACTGTTATTGTGTGCAGACCTTTAATCTGACGTCACTTATACTATAAAAGCGTTTTTACCGAAACAGCGGTGCACCGCGACTTTTGCGCCTTCGGGTGCGCGTAAACAATCACGATGACAACGGAAGACAAACTGAGAGAGCTCATGCCGTTCTTTCACACCGAGGCAAAGATTACGCGTTAAAAAGCAATTAAAGAGACATTTCAAAGGCGTCAACCATTCTCAGAGGTGAGGACACTGAATGCGGACCTCTCCCTACCGCACCACAATCTTCAGACAGTAGCCACGAGCGCAACTGCACTTACAGGCCGTAGATAATTAATGGGACATTTTCAGCGGCAAACAGTGACTAATTGCGCTAGACAGAAATAGCGAGGAATTAATAACATGCATCCAACACTTGCCACGATCCCCTACCGCTTCAATTTGCCGGGAGATTAAAAACGACTGCCAAGTTTACTAAATTAGGAGCGCGGGGGAAACAAACGCGCGTCTTGTTGTGTTCGCGTGCACGTGTGAATGCGCGCCTGTAGCATTACTATCTCTTATTTACAGGCGATGATCTGCATATCATCTCTCGGGGTCTCACGCTGGGAGAAAGAAGTAAATATCAAGTACACCAGCCCCTCCGAATGTAGGTGTCCTATTGATAATTTGGCGTCCAGCCTTCAGCCACCTGTGGCACATACCGCCTTGCCAGTTCACCGGGTCGGTGAACAGGGAAAGAGAGAGAGACAAATAACGGTTAGACCTCATTCCCCCTGCAGGAGTAAATGAGTTTAACAGTCAACACCTTCCTTACCGAGATATCCGCCACTAGCCTTTAAATAACCCCTGAAGGAATGCTATTGACATCTGTCATCATCAAGCTAATGAGATCAAACAAACTTCCTAATGCATACAGTGACATTCTGAATTAATAAATGGAAAACTAGGATTTTCCGTTTATCCAGTCGGATCATGTTTGATTCTGAGAGGATTCTTGTTTTATCCCATTTAGGATTGGTTCCAAATTATGATAGAATTTCCATTAGCATTCCCTCAGGATATTTGGCTTCTCCACAAAAGACCTCATGTGGTCAGGACTGATCATGTAGTGTATCCAAAAGGACAGAATCAATGTCCATGAGAAACAAACAATCTGAAACATGTGCTGTGTACTCTTTTTCATCAGTTGGTTTTAACAAGCTTTTATATGGTTTTCAAATGTCATGTGGTGTAACCAGCAAATAGAAACACTTTTAGAACATAGAAGTTCAAACATCTCAATTCAAAAAGGGTTTTAAATACATTTGTCAAGGTAGTTTGCTTTTAAAATAAATTAATAAATAATGATTTTAAAGTGCCGCACCACATGACATTTTATAACCTTGTCATAAAAAGATCATATTGACTGATATTTCTGAGACTTACAGAGGGTTTATGTCACGATTTGGTCAGTTACCCAGCCATACTGGTGATACTCGGATGTAAACAACAGCATGGATTGCACGGTCAATGTACTACTGAATATGTTGTTCTGCTAATTTATGCTATATAAACCACGGGGAAAAAACGTGTGGAAGCTGCTGAATCATACAGAGAAGGAAGGGTGCAAACAGGAAAGGGTGCAATATTTTGACAAACATTATAGGTGATAAAGATATGTATGAGCAGTATTAATTAAGATATTAGTCTAATATTTCACCTACCTGACTGGAAATGATAATAACAAACAGGAAAGTTGTCAAGAGTCTTGACCTTGGAAATCCTGGTTCAGTTTGGCCAACCACAAACTCCTTTTGTGTCTCAGACATTTTTTTGCGCTCTTCTCCTTTTTTTGTTAAAACTTTTGGCAGTCTATAGTACTTTAAATGTTTTTCCCGATCCGGCAGATTAGTACAGTCCAAAACATGACAATAATTGACAATAATAAATAGCAGCAATAATCAGCAAAATATGCAAGGTTAGTTCAGTGGCAGTGTGGCATTGATGACGCATTGTGAAAACACTCTATTGACCTTGCAGGGTCTTCTCTATGATATAATGTCCCTTTTTTTCCCGTAAATATTGGTTGGACCACATGACTTTGTTGCTCATACCACACAAAAGATTAAAAGACTACATACTATAAACTTTTTTTATATTAATATATATATTCATGAGCTCATTCCTTTATTATTACTCTTTTAAATGTATTAATGAATTAATAAATCATGTTTTTAAAGTGCCACACCACATGACATTTTATAACCTTAACAATTCTGGCCTTATCAAAGATCATATTGACTGATATTTCTCAGACTTATAAAGGGTTTGCACTTACGTAACAATTTGGTCAGTTATCCGGATGTATGGCCATACTGGCCATGTAAACAACAGCATGGATTGCATGGTCAATGTACTATGGAATACGTAGTATGTATGAGCAGTATTACCTACCTGACTGGAAATGATAATAACAAACAGGAAAGTTGTCAAGAGTCTTGTCCTGGAAATCCTGGTTCAACTTGGCCAACTACAAACAACTTTTGTTCCTCAGACAGTATTTTGCACTCTTCTCTTTCATTTGTCAAAACTTTCACCTATAGTCTATAGTACTCCAAAATGTTTTTCCCGATCTGACCAATTAGTACAGCCCAAAACATGGCAATAACTGACCATTTTCAGCAGTGACAAACAGCAAAATATGCAAGTTTCGCTCGCTAGCATTGTTTATGTTCAGTGTCGCGTCGTAACCATTGTATGTTTGAACTCTCTCATTTGTCAATTTAATGTGTCTGGCTTTCGGTCTCATCCGCTTCCAGCTATTTTTAGCTGTACAAAACAGATCGATTTGCTACTTGATATTCCTAATAGTGTTTCTTACCATAATAAATATTATCCTAATTATGAACACACTGGTTTGTAGTGCAAATAGTTGTACCGTTTACTGCACTTCGTTATTCTTCTCGTTAGGCGCTAATGAAGCGGAAGTCTCTCACATTACCAGAAAAAAAGCTTACTTCCGCATTGAAAAGTAAGGTGGTAGACAGGATATATATAAAAAAAAGAGCTTCACGTTCTCAGTCTCTCTAAGTCTCTCAAACATTTATCTAACATTACTATATCCATGTTACATATAGTACACATAAAATAACGACAGAAATGAACAAACTATAATAAAATCACTGCAGTTTACATATGAAGTAGCCTTCATTGTATGTCATGTTTGTTCTTAAAGACTGATAAAGAAACCTAATATTGTCAGAAAATCACCTTTCTAAAGCATTCGGCACTTCATATTTGGGTTTGATGTCACAATCTTGACATTGCTGATCGGGGCGACATGTCTTGATTTTCTGCGGCTTTGATCCTTCAACAGTTGACTGTCTGAGCTGGCAGGCATCCTGAAGGAGACAGCTAGCAGGCAGCAAATAAAAAGACGTTCTCTCTTTCTCTCTCTGAGCACGATCATGCAATATGCCCTTGCTAAGTCTTCCACATCACGGAACAGTTTTTGGTCCATGCACAGAGAAACTATTACCGAACCGCATTTCAAAATCACTGCAAAGACAGGAAAGGTAACAGCTGTAATTAAAAGGCTTAATCGTATTTTCATAATTCAAATTAGGATAGAAGAGAATACAGGTGCGCGTATTTACGCCGACAGGCATCCCGTGTGTATGACTTCGTAGTGAGGTGGCCTTTTCAGGCATATAATATTACATCACACTTGAGAATTTAGCGCGTTACAAAATAACGTTCCACAGGAACCACAAAAGACGAGCCGTAAGCTTCATCACAAATGCAGACGTTATGTCATTTTTAATAAACCCTCTTAAATGGGGGCAAGCCAAGCAGAGATTTCCCAACGAGCTTTCTGTCACCTTTACTACGATGACTGTCATTTGGAAAGGCAGCGTAGAGTGGGACCGAGACACATCCCATCTCCCCAGCATCTACAGGAGGAAATGTTAATTAGCAGTCATGGCATCCCACTGATCTTCCTTTTCAAAGCAGCTAAATGGCATGCTCAAAATCTAAATCCTTTTATATGCCCTTATTTGCAGAGAGAGCGCGTATGAAAGGGACGAATATGTCATCACTGTTTGATGGATAATGCGGGTGCCATTATTCGAAGCCTTTTCACTCTGTGATTTTAGTGTCATTTTTTCAGATTCACAGTGAGTTTTAAATAGGAAACGTGTACAACTGCAGGTGAGCCATTGCAGAAAGGCCTTAAAAATGCATAACTATACATAATAATAATTATAAAGTGTAAGCAAAAGTTTAGTTTAAACAGTTTCATATTATGCATTTCAAATGGATACTTCCTAATTTTTTGTTTAGTGTATTAAAAAAATAGATTCAGGTTATTAAGGTTAAGGTTATTATAATCACAATAGCATAACTTCTTGAAAGTTGCACTGCTCCCTTCATAAATTATATATATGTATTAACAAAATAGGCAACATATGTGCTGTAAATATGTATAAATTGTAATAAATTGTCGTTTAATGAATTGATTTATTCTTAAATGCATCCATGATGTTTTTGCAGTATATTTAGCTCATAAAAATATGGTTTGGTGTCATTGTGGAATATTTAAGATCAGAAACTATGATAGCAGCACCCTCTTGCGGTGGTGAATAATAACTACATACAGTAAAAAAAAATGAAAAAAAAATGTGAATGAGTGACGTGAACCGTGTTACCGCTTCTAATCATCTTGAATAATCTTAATTTAATTCATCTTTACCAAACTTTTATTTTCATATCTCACAATATCAGATCTGTAGTGATAATTTGTTTTGTTTTTAGCCAATCTTTCAAGTGTTATCTTCAAAAAGTTTATAATTTTGTTGAGAACTGAATTTTGAACTTTCATCTTAATAATTGGATTCATGATGTAATGCAAGAGCAACTGAAGAAAGAGAACCAGGAGGAAGCACACAGACTGTATGCATAGGCCTGCAATCAATGTGCTGGATTTAGCATTCATTATCTACCTATTTTTCAATGCTGAAGTAAACAGTTTTCTGGTAATGTGTGAGACCTCCGGTTCATAAGCCGCTGTAGAGAAATACGACATGCAGTAAACGGTAAAATTGTTTACGCTACAAACCACTGTATTCATTATTATAATAATACATTAAAATAATAAAGTAAGACACACAGGGTTGCAACATTAAGCAGCAAAACGTGATGATTTGTACAGCTAAAATAGCTGGACACGGATGAGACCGGAAGTCAGACACACTAAATTTACAAATGGCCTCGCCCACTCTTAAGGGAAAAATAAGGTGGATAACAAGTACTCCTCTAAACTTCCATGTGCATACAGTGGTAGTTACACAGTGTTATTTCTAAATATTGGAACAATCTTGAAGAGAAAAATAGTTGTCTGTTGTGACCACCTAGTTCATTCAAAAATGAAAATTGTCAACATTCACTCACCTTCATGTTGCTCCAAACTCACAAGACTTTTTAGTGCAACAAAAAGGACATGGTTATTTTGATTATTTAAAGAACAATCTACTCACCTTTTTCTTTAACACTAGTAAGCCTATAGGAAGATAAAGAGAAGAATTACAATGTGCAGTGAATGGTAACACTGTTTGCACTACAAACCAGTGTGTTCATAATTAAGATAATACAATATGCTCCTCAGCAAAGGTGAGCTTATCCTTTTGATTCTTTCTGCTGATGAGAGGTTTGGTCTAGGGCTGCACGATACCTAATGCGCTTGTTGTCAGTATAGCTGGTCCTGTAATCAGTAGTAAATCTCCTTCACCTGTGCGCCTTCAGATAGAGCAGCGCTTATTACACAGAGCCGTTGTTCACTGACAAGGTGACAAGGTGTGCTGAACTGGCAACCAATTCCCCAATGAGAGTCTCTGCATTATCCTGTTTTCTCATGCATTTGTCTTACGTGGATGACCAGTCGTTTTGGGGGACTTGAATGAATTAGTGTCATTGTAAACCTGTAATATTTGAGAAATCACAGATTTGGAATGAATTTGGAATCATCTCAAGGTTTCAGCCACCTTAGAGTGGTCCGCCATTTTACAATCTTAGTGAAAATTGGAGGAATACTGGCAGTCAATACTGTCATATAATTAAAGAGATTAGCACCAGGTGCCAGATTAACACCAAAAAACGTAGATGTATCTGAAAGGGTGTTTTCACACCTGGTCCTTTTCAGGGGTCTGAGCGCAGTTCGCATGATTTTTGGCCCATATGTAAACTCTCCGAATGATCTCAGACCCCTCAGAAGCAAACTGAACTGAGACGGGAGGTGGTCTGAGTACAGTTCGCTTTCGGCTAAAGGTATGGTTTGATAAAAACGTGCATTGTGAAAACAAATAAGCCCGGGCCCACTTGCTTTTTCCACTCGCAAACGCCGATGTAGTTTGGTCATCAGATGTTTCCGTTCAAATCGGCTGTTCATAATGACTGCTTCTTCTGGCAGATCTCTACAAACAATTCGCACACACTCGTTTATTTTAATTCCAATTGTGTTTAAACTGTTAAAAGTGATACAGCGCAGCAGTGTGTCATGCCTGTTAAAACTTTTTAATGCACATCCCAGCGGGCGCTAAACTACACTTTCTTTAACATCTACTGTGTTTAAACTGTCAAAAACACCCATGGTTTACATACACAGTTGGTTTTGTCTGATACTGATCTGTGCATTACTGTAGCTCTGGTACAGCAACCTAATATGAGAATTAATAGAATCTGACAGTAATAATTAATAATATGCATTTAAATTTTTTTTATATTAATGAAAAAAGCGCCACCCATTGGCAGAGAATGAATCAGGTTAGCATTTTTAATCAGCCTTCATTTTATCTGTGCAGGTCTTAAAAAGTCTTAAATTTGAGCCTTAAAATCATGCAGAAACCTTGTGTGCTATGAAATAAACATGATTAAAAAGGAAGTTCTTGCAACATTTAGAATTTATTTAGAATAAATTCTAAATAATTATTACAAAGGTGTAAAAACTTATATTTTTGTGCAAAAGATAAAAATATTCCAATTTTGGAGGCCATAATGTCAGCCATCAAACAACTGAAAAAAAAAAAAAAAAAAAAAAAAAAGCAACAGTCTGAACACAAAGAGGTCTGAGACACCATTGCTGCTTAAGTGGACCAAAAAAAGATCCAAGTCCTCTTTCAGGAACAGCAACAGTGTGAACAGAAGAAAACTGGGTCCTTTTTCACTTGGTCCACTTAAAGGAGTCTAGGTGTTCTCTAATTTTGATCAGAGTTCTTTTCCAAATATCTCAATTTTTTATACTGTGCTTCAGAACAGTTAATTAATGAAATATGCTTAAAACTGCCCTTCTACTGCTGTTAAGATAACTTCAAATAGGGCTAAGCAGTGATCTTGAAATTTAGGTTATTCTAAAGTTATATGACCTAATACACCGTGTATGTTTTGCATTACTTCAGGTGTTCTCTTTTTTGTGAAAGTTGATCTTTCACACTTGAAGTGAAAAGTTTTTTGCCATTACTTTCTAGGGGCCCTATCATACACCCGGCGCAATGCAATGTGTTTTACTTTTTTTGTAAAGGGCATATGATCTTTGTAAACATTTGGTCGGTACTTCTGCAGTGACGTAGAACGCTTTTGAAGTTGGAGCATCACAGAGCTAGACAAGACAAGTATTTGTGGTTAAAAAGTGTATACATATGAAGTTATTTAAGAAAATTACCTTTCGTTGCGCTAGATAAGACCCTTATTCCTCGGCTGGGATCATTTAGAAGCTCAATTTAGAAGGTTCAAACTTGCAGGGCACGTTTAAATCCACTATACAGAGAAAATTCTAGAAATGTTTTCCTCAAAAAAACAATTTTTTTTACGACTGAAGAAAGAAAGACAATATCTTAGATGACAAGGGGGTGAGAAAATTATCTGTAAATATTTGCTCTGGAAGTGCATCCTTTAAGAGAATAGGCACAATCCTGCCTTTGGACCGTTTTTTTTTTTTTTTTCTAAAACTAGGACACCTTCAAATAAGGCCCAAGGTGTTGCAAATCTAGAATTAAAACACTAAAGCAATGTAGTGTAATGTTTATTGTGCCTAATTTTGCACAACTGAAATTTACAATAGATTACACATGAAGTGTGCTCCCTGGAATTCAACATAACAAAATACAAAGAAGCTTTTTCACAAAATCCTTTTTGGCATTGAAAGGAAAAAAAAAAAAAAGAAAGAAAGAAAGAAAAAAGGTTGGCCTTATTTTAGTTAACGCCATATGGAGGACCTCACATCAGCATCATTTTTAATGAACAGTAGCTTTGCTTAAGTAAATATACTCTCCATCCAGAATTCATTTTGCTTTTGGTGTGAAAATTTCACAATGATATGTTATGTTTCAAGAAAACAATATTCTCTAAGGAACATCCCCCTAAAAGTACTGCTTGTAAATCTAAAACAAAAAGACAACAGAACATTTCATTAATTCATTTACAAATGAAATCCAACATGGCAATTACAGTGTTCCTTTAACATTTCATATTGGGTCTGAAGTTAACATGGAGTGTGGGAGGAACATTGGGTTATTTTACAAACACAAGCGTAACCACAAGATGGATCAAAGACTTGAGCATCAATAATAGAAATATGACTACCGACTGTTCACAGGTTAAGTATCAGACACAGCATGCACTTATAAATGAGTGATGATCAGATGTTGCTGTTCAGGCTGATACATTCATACAGACACCTACCACACAGTAAAGTACATATTTGAATAAATATATTAGTATCTGTTTTAAAACAAACTGTACATGGGCTATGGTGTAGTAAAATACTTTTCAGTGAGTAAAAAGGCTCTGTAAATGCAAGCGTGTAAAAAAATACCCCTTCAGTATGCCTAAAATATCTTCTTCACATCCCGTAAAAATGTCTTTAGGCATCAGAAACAATCTCTGTATAAATTTTTAGGAAAATAGTGGAATAAAAGTCACTTTAAATCTCATAACAAGCTTATAAAACAATTTGAAATGGGAAGAATTTTGACCAATGAGAACGAGAAAGGCTCCTTTACGCCATTAACCTCCACTATCGTTTATTCTCCACATTTAGGAAAAGTCGAGACACTGTCTGCAGAGTAGTCCACAGTTTTCACATCAGCTTTGATTTTATATCAGTGGAAAATTAACAAGTGGCAAGCAGTACCAAAATATTTGGGACACGGCTTTCAAGAAATGGTAAAAATAACACCAGGAACTATTTTAGTTACTAACTCTATATCCAGTTCCAGAAATATTTGGCAACATCCTTTGTTAATCTTGTTACCGGTTACCCCGGTATGAATAAAAATACCTTTACATCAAAGCTTAAAATCCTTAACCATTGAGACAGGAAGGAAAAAAACAAAATGCGTTAGTTTTCAAATACTTGAGATCACTGAAGCAGGTGAACAGAGGACTAGACTAAAATGACAAAAATCGCTCTAATTCCATAATGCACAATCCATTTGAAAACAAAGCCAATTAGTATTCCTGCAGGATCCTTTAGGAGTGTTATGTTGGTAGCTCTTCATTTACGGAATCACCTTTTTTTTTTTATCTTTGGAAACGACCATTTTAGTATTGCAGTTCCCAAATCGTTGCTCCAACTAGTGGATCCTTGTAGAAGCCCTTAGTGGAGTTTGGGATGCTGACCTTTGGAAGTTCCCACACACTGAACTACTTAAAATAATGGATATCCAGTCCTAGTCCTGGTCCTCGACCATCCTGCACAATTTATTTCCAACTCGACACTCTAGAACCACAAAATTAAGTTCTTTGGAAAGCACCGGAAGGATTATTAAAGCAACAAAACTCCACAGGAAGGTTGATCGCCAAGAAAGAACCAAAAAAAAAAAAAAAAAAAAAAAAAAAAAGCACCTTGGGTCTAAAGCCAGAAATGTATCTCCTGAGTGATGTGGTAATGCTGGTGTGAATTGACATCTTGTAGGCCGGTAGATAAAATAACTAAGGAAATCATGACGGACACCTGACATTCGCCAACCATCCCCACGGTCATGAGCAAGAACCTGCTCTCCAGCATAAGCATTTCAAGGGCAGTTTCACAGCTTGCGGTATGAATCAGTCCTTAGTCACACCTTCTACGAATTGTCCTTCAGCATACTGGATTCCTTTTCATTTACACACTAATCCACCTCCTTTACACCCTCAGTCTACAGGCCCCTGAAAGATGAGCTTCGCCCACTTTTGCGCCAGATTGAGTTGGGTGGCACAGAAAGGGCAGGCGGCATGGAAAGCATGGGTGCCGTGCGGTAAAGGAATCTCCGCCCAATAGCGTGCTGACTTTTCAGAGCACACGTGGCCGCAAGGTACAAAGGCGTGCGTTGGTGCACCAGTGTCTACATAAAAGGCTGGTTCGCATCCGAGCCAGAGTGGCACGTAGGGTCCCACAGCTCTACACATGGGACACTCTCTTTGAGCATTGGGGTCTCGTTCAGAACGGTGGCCCCAGTCGTGGTAGCCGTGAACGTGGCCACAGGCAAGGTAGACCCAGGGCTGTTTGTCCTCCTGGGTGGGGACACTAGTCAGGGCCCGGCTGCAGCGTTGCATGCTGGGAAAAGCCAGCGTGTTGAGGCCTACAGGGCACTGTGGCCGGGCTGCATTGAGTTCTTGCCGCAAGGCCTCCAGGTGCTTCTGAGTGGGGGTGTGGAAAAGGCCGTCGGCTGTGCGCCAGAGTAGTGTGGCTCCGCACAGGTCAACCAGAGAGCCATCCTGGAGTACGTTACTCTCACTCTCCACCTGAGCATTAAAAAAAAATAAATAAATAAAAAAATAAATAAATAAATATTATATATAAATAAATATTATATTATATTATATTATATTATATTATATTATATTATATTATATATATATATATATATATATATATATATATATAAAAAACACTTGAGCATTGCATTCATTACAAGTGTTGCATCCATCCATTTACCGAAACATACACTATATTGCCAAAAGTATTGGGACACCCCCTTCTAATAAACAGGTTTGACTACTTTAGTAATTTCCATGAGTGCTAATCTTAATGTTTAAGCATATAATGATATTCTAGGGAATTGTGTCCTTTTAATTTTATAGCAAAAGTTTGGACAGGACCCTTTTTTATTCTAACATGACAATGCCCCTGTATAAAGGCAAGGTTTATAGAGAAATGTTTGATTCAGTCAGTGTGAAAGAACTTGACTGGTCTGCATAAAGCCAAGTCCTAATCCCAGCTGAACACTTCTGTTGTGACTTTAAATGCAGACCTTGAGCCAAAAACTCATCACAAAACACAAATGACTTGTAAATGCACTATTAAAAAAAAAAATGGACAAAAGTCTTGGGACACCCCTTCTTTAGAACAGAAAAATGCACTTCCAAATTGGTCAAATGGCAAGTCTAATCACAAAGTCCATACCCAGAGATCATGGAACACCATGGACCAAAGCTGGACAACTTTGGTCCTGGAGGGCCACTGTCCTGCAGAGTTTAGCTCCAACCCCAAACAAACACACCTGAACAAGATAATCAATGTCTTCAAGATCACTAGAAACTTCAGTTTGGAGGGCCACTGTCCTGCAGTGTTTAGCTCCAACCCCAATTAAACACACCAGCCTGAAACTTTCTAGTGATCTTAAAGACACTGATTAGCTTGATCAGGTGTGTTTGATTAGGGTTAGACCTGAACTCTGCAGGAGAGTGCCCCTCAGGGCCGAAGTTGCCCAGCCCTGCATTGGACAAATGGCAAGTCCATCACAGGGCTAACACTCACCCATACCTGCACTCACACCTACAGGCAATTTAAGATGTCCAATTCATCCGTCTTGCTCATCTTTGAATTGCAGAGGAATCTGGAACACCCAGGAGAAACCCATGAAAACCCAGGGAGAAAAAGCAAACTCCACACAGAAAAGCCTTTTGGCTTAGCTGTGAGTCAAACCAAAGATTACAGTTGTTCATTAAAGTCAATGGCTTTCCAGTAAAATCTAACTGGTTAACCGTTTACATTACAGGCCTTATAAACAAAGCCTTGTTCTCATATCTGTCCTAAGAACCTCCAACTTCACCTCTAACTTGCCTCAACACACCTGTCTGGAATTGTCTAGTATGCCCAGTAAGACCTTAGCTGGTTCTGGTGTGTTTAACTGGGATTGGAGCTAAACTCTGCAGGATAGTGGCCCTCCAGGAATAAGGTTGACATCCCTGATGTAGCCAAAACATTTGAATAACTAGACATTTGTTAGGGTTTACAACAATCAGTTGTAAGCAGATTGTGTATATAATAAATGCATGTGTATAAGTTACTGTTTGGGTGTCCTTTTTTTTTTTTTAGATTTTAACCGATTACCCTTTTACACCTCATTACTCTGTCACCTCACAGTAAGATCATACCAGGTTTAAATACGGCCTGAGGTTCTTACTTTTTAATAACAGCATTTTGACTCCTGAATCCAGAGCCAATTCTCAGCCAGTTCTTTACAAGGCATACTGTATCCTTTAAGAAACACCTGTGTGTTTCAACAAACAAAATGAACAGTGACATAAACCCACTACATGTTAGTTAACTTGGCTATAGTGTAAAAACAAACACTGCCTGTTACCGTGTTTTTGCAGTCAATGCAGCACTTATGTTTTGCTATTCACAGTACTGAAAGTGAGGTGGGTTTCATCTAGGTCCTCCAGTTTCCCCCACAATCCTTGGGACATGCATAGGTGAATTGGAAACACTAAATTGTCCATAGCACCATCCCCGTGATGCATGGATATTGTTTTTCGATTTCTGATATCGTAAACATGTTTATTTGAGAAATATATTAAACCTCATGGATATTTGTGTTAGTATTTACTTTTAGCAGTGTGTTTGTTAGCAAAACAGGCGTTTTATTGAAATTGGAGGTATGGTAACAACGCAGAAGTGCAGAACTACATTTGTCCTCCAGGAGGAGCTACAGGTTTAAAGACTCAAACATACTGTAGGGCTTGTATAGCACAGCGCTGAATGACCAAACTTAACTTATTTGGTTCTGTTTTAGGCGTCAAACATTTCACACACACACTTATTTTAAAATAACTTTTCTATTTGAATACACTTTAAATTGTAATTTATTCCTCTGCTTTCAAAGCTAATTTTTAGCATTGCTACTCCAGTCACACAATCCTTCAGAAATCATTCTAATATTCTGATTAAAACAGCCGAGTAGATTTTTTTCAGGTTTCTTAAAATGAATAGAAAGTTCAGAAGAACAGCATTTATCTGAAATGGAAATCTTTTGCAACATTTTAAATGTCTTTCAGTCAAATACTATCAGAGTACATTATAAAAAAATAAAAATCTCCTGCCTCTAAGCTTTATAATGGCAGTGAATGGGCTATGAGATTTTGAAAAAAAAAATAAAAAAAAAAAAAAAAAACACCGGAGTGCAGAAGTTAGAGATGACAGCTTTTCAAAGTCATACTCCTAAAATGGCTTGAGGGTGAGTAAATCATGGGATAATTTTCATTCATGGGTGAACTATCCCTTTAAGGGCCATCCTTACTTCTTGACCCTGGACTGGATCTGCAGTTCAGATAATCAGCTCTAGATGGTTTTTGCAACTGTGAGCTAAAGTAAGCAGCTGACATACTAACCAGTTTGCCTCGTGTTTGAGCAGACCGTGTTTCTCTCAGTGTGTAAACATCTCCACACACTGATATCTCCCTCCACACACCAGGCTTGGACTCCTCTGTGAACCCGCCCCGCGGGTGCATGACTAGCACGCCATTGGTTGTCAGCCCGTCCATGTGACCATCTGGATTCTTCCATTTGGCTGCTTTCTCCTACAGAGAGACTTAATTACTATACATAAACAAAAATGAATGCACTGCACTCTCTTTTTAGATACACATGGGTGACTCATTCCAGTAAGCCAGACACACCTATATTTACCAGGTAAGTTTAGATCAGTTCCACTAGATCAGCAGAAGTGGATACTTCCCCAGACAGCACATACATAAGCATATATATATATATATATATAAAAGTTTCTTTTAAGTCTGCCTGGTCTTGAAATGGAATTGTCTGTGGGATGCATTTCTCAAAGAAAACACACTTACTCCGAGAAATATATTCTTGGAAGAATCAAAGCCTGCAGCATAGATACGTGCTGTGTAGGGTGGGTTACGTTCACACACCACCCGGCAGGCAAAGCGGGAGATGGTGCTTTGAGTGATGGGTGTATCTTCACTCTCCCCTCCGCCTGACACAGTGTCAGTCACCACAAAGTCAATGGGGCCCTCTGTTGATCGTCCGATCTAACATACAAAAAAAAAAAAAAAAAAAAAAAAAAAAAAAGTTTCTCAGATATACACACATATACTACATTGCCAAAAGTATTGGGGCAATCCCTTCTAATGAACAGGTTTGACTACTTTAGTAATTTCCATGAGTGCTAATCTTAATGTTTAAGCATATAATGATATTCTAGGGAATTGTGTCCTAATTTTATAGCAAAAGTTTGGACGGGGCCCTTTTTTATTCTAACATGACAATGCCTCAGTGTATAAGGCAAGGTTCATAGAGAAATGTTTGATTCAGTCAGTGTGGAAGAAATTCACTGGTCTGCATAAAGCCAAGTCCTAATCCCAGCTGAACACATCTGGTGTGACTTTAAATGCAGACCTTGAGTCAAAAACTCAGACCAAACACCAATGACTTGTGCATATGGGTACAGTCATTTTAGACACTTTCAAAACTAAAGCAACAGAGATGGAAATGCAGTTTTTAAAAGCATGAATTATGCTTCCATCTTTGCTGCTACAGTTTTGGAAGTGCCTTTTTCTGTTCTAAAGAAGGGGGTGTACCAATACTACTGTCCATATAGTGCATGTACAAGTAATTGGCGTTTGGTGATTTGGAGTTTTTGGCTCAAGATCTGCATTTAAAGTCACACCAGAGGTGTACAGCTAAGATTAGGACTTGGTTTTATACAGACCAGTCAAGTTCTTCCACACTGACTGAATCAAACATTTCTCTATTAACCTTGCATTATACACAGAGGCATTGTCATGTTAGAATAAAAAAGGGCCCAGTCCAAACTTTTGCTATAAAATTAGGAGGACACAATTCCCTAGAATAGTAATTTCCATGAGTACTAACCTTACGCATATAATGATAAAGTAGTCAAACGTGTTCATTAGAAGGGGGCGTCTCAAGACTTTCGGCAATATAGTGCATCTTACAACTTATCAGATGGAAATGAGTATATAATAAAGTTATATTCCAGGTCATGATAGAAAGACTGTTTATCGTTTCAGCACAGTGACAACTACTGTCTCTACACTACTTTGTCTCAATAGTAAACAGGATTATAAAAACAGACAAACATGTGCCGGGACTTGTTTGAAGAGCCTATTTTAGTTTTAAAAGTGGGGTGGAAATTCCCAAGAATAGAGAGGTGCTCACTGCACAAAATCCTGTTTATAAATACTTGTACTGAAATAAAGATGCAACAGTGTCTACTTTATTTCCTTTTTATAGAGCGTTTCTGTTTTGTCCCTGTGGGTTGCTGCTGGTTCCTGTTTTTGCTTTTCTTCCCATTTGCTACAATCCATATGACTCTTTCCCTCATGAGCAGACCAGAACCATTATCACATATACGCAACATTGTATCTGAACATGTGACTGGGGGAGCTAATAAAACTGTGTCCCATATTACAGATCTTGATTAGCTGTGGTGGAGATCAGGCCTCAGAGTATAGAACACATAAAAAGTTGTAGAGAAAGAATTGTACCTATGTGCAGTCAACAGGCATAAACTAAAATTTATGCTCAAAGTAAGAGTGGAGAAAAGATTTCACAGTGTTTTATTGCAAAACAGTACCTGGAACATGTCTGTGTCTTTATCATGGCTGTACTCCACCACCACCGTGTGGTTTCTGGACAGCGTGTAGGAGATGCTGTGCTGGCCCTTACAGTTCACCGCCTGTCACAACACAACAAAAAGCATCTGTCAGAGAGGGTTTCCTGCTACAGTGGTACACAGAGTGTTGTTTGTTTGTTTGAATACATTACAAGATTTTTACACTTTCTGAAAACATTAATGCTTTCCTTTTGAAAAATAATGCTGCCACAATATCAGGGCATTACTATATAGTAGGACTAACACGATTCCTTGATTCAATTAGAGTATTCCATTTAAAAAAAAAAAAAATCCTTGATTGCATTTTGCTCATGTTGAATAACCGGCAAAATACCAGAAGTAATGCATTTCACTTTCAGGCGTGTCAAACTTTATCTCTGCATATTCCTGGGAGTTTTGGTTTATTATAACATTCATGCAACCTGTGCCATTTAAATCTAATTTGTAGGGTAAAATTTATAAACCTACGCAAACGCAGGAGAATACATCAGTATCTTTGTCAATATGCCAACTGTTAATCACAATTTCAAAATACAAGTTTAAACCCTCGCTCCAAGTTTACACTTTTCAACGTACACATTTATATTGGGGAAAAAAAAAAAAAAAAAAAAAAAAAACAATTACACTGTTCACATTTTTTGTCAATATTAAACAATGATTAGACTGTAAAGTGTAAAACAATTGTCAGGCCACTGCCACCCTCTGCAGGCATTTGTTATAATGTTATAATGCATCATAAACAATAAAACTAAATGTACATTATGCATTTTAACTGTTTTGTTCAATAAAACCATGATTACTTGCTTTTGATGCTTCATTTGGATCAATTATTGCTGCACTGCTCTTACTGCTTAGGTCCATTTTAATTACCAATAAAATAAAAATAGTAGATAATGATTAATTGTCAGAATAATCAACTGATTACTCGATTACTAAAATAATCGTTAGTGACAGCCCTACTATATAAAGAGTTTGGTTCCAAAATTCTATAAATCCATTTTGATTAATTTCCGTAAAAATGTGTTTTCTTGCCCAAGAAAGTGGCAAGATGAAAACCACTATTTTCTGTTTCAAACTTTCACATAGCATCTTTAGGTTATAATTTTGTTAAAAATTCAAATTCAGATTCTGATTTTTAAAAGGATTATTAAAACTGAATATTTTTTCCCCAAAATGCAATAAATCCAGCAGGGCTCAATGCTTTGTGTTTTTTGTTTGTCGTTTTGTTTTTGTTTTTTTAATTTAGGAGCAGTTTTAGATTTTAGAAGCACCTTCTAATCAATAATCAAAAAATCTGATCAAATTAGCCTTCCCATTACAAAGTGACATTTGACTCCTTAAAGTTAATTAAATGGGAAATTAGTTTTTACCTTTGTAACACATTTTTTCTAACTTTATTAAAAGTGTCATCTTGTGCGTCACATTTTTACAAAATTATACAAGCATTAACATTTCTAATTAAAACGATAGAAGAATCAGTTACCAATCAAATGAAATATGTATAAACAATTTATTTGTACTACAGAGGTGGCACATAAGAACCTCAAAGTGGCTTGTAAGTGTATTTTCATGTTTAATGAGGCTTAGAGGTGGCATGTGTGCAATCAAATTCATAAATTCATGTTGAGATTAATGTTTTAAATAACGTTTTGAATATAGAAATATTCAATGATTTAAATCACTGAAAATTTACTTTAAAAACGAAACCAATACTGCCAGTAGGTGGCGTCAAGTCACTTATTTAATAACTGAATCATAATTCAGTTGATTCATTAAAACGGTTGATTCATTGAGGAATAAAGAAAGTGACTGTCTTTATGAATGGGAAATTGACTCACTAGATTAGTTCAAACGCACGTTCATTCATAAACGAAACTCCACTGTGTTTGAATGGAGATGTGGAGCGGCTCAGTTGTGACCGTTTTAAACTATTTTTGACAAAGAAATATAACAAAAATCAGGCAATAGTGTTATAGTCAGACAAAGTAACTTAATATTACCTTCTTGTTTATTTAACAGTTGTATTAAATCAATCTCTCATTTACAAACTCTTACAATGCATGGAATGGTGCGCTGTGAATGGTTGAGCAAATAAATAAATAAATAAATAAATAAAACGCATTTTGCAGAGAAGGGAGACTGGCGTTTGTCACCGTTTGGGGGAAAAAAAAATAAAATAAATAAATAAATAAAATGACAATAACATGGCAGATATCGCATTTTGTGTAAAATTAAAAATGGACTTTTCAATACCAACCAGATACAATACTGATGTTGGAAGGAACAAAAAACAAAAAAAAAAAAAAACACATCAGATAAAATAACATGCATTCTTTTAGGCTCATTCCCAAAGCAAGCTGAGGGATCCTTTACTTATTAGCTGTCAAGTTTATTTGCCCAATTAATAATTAATTTGACTTTTTAATATTGCATGAGAAATGCTAATTTTAACAAGCGTTTAGCAGTCTTAACAAGAACTCACTGCGTTAACTTAATTTTTACCCCTTTACACTGAGCTTCAAATAGAGCTGCTGAGGAAGTGACTGCAAAAGGTAATGAGAAAAAACAAGCAACCACAAACTACATACTGCACATACACACCTCAGGTTAATCTTTCTACAAGCTTAACGGCATAATCAATGTCTATTTATTCCTATTTGGAAATTCATGAAAACTTACAATATAGGAAGACAACAATGACATTTGCTATGGCCTCACTTGATACCACTATATGCCCTTTACTCTGCTAAACCCGGAAGTCTGAAAAGGTTAAAAAGCAGCACTACTAATAACCCTGACCTTTGTATGTGTATAAAGTTTGTCAAACTAAAATGCCACTTTAACAAACATGCAATTTGAGCATTTTACTGTTCATGTGAAAACACACCCCATCAAACATTCATTATTTAGACAGCTGTCATATGCAGCAGCTTATAAATAAATCATACACGATTCAAGTCAAGGGTGTAAAAATAATGCAACTGATGAACAAAATGGGAAAAAAAAAAAAAAAAAAAGTATAGCTTAAAAAGCTGTACTAATTATTATATATATATATATATATATATATATATATATATATATATATATATATATATATATATATATATTTTCTACTCAACACTGTCACAGATGCGCATCCATGATCTGAACCTCGATACAAATTGAGTTCACCTCAAAGAGCATTGTGTGTGAACACTATTCTGGTGGCAGCATTGCAGTGTTTAAATGCAGCTGATATCCAGACATGCTTATTTTTTTATTTTTCGCTTCCGAATTCAGCCTTTCTCTCCTCTAATCTGTGATTTCCAAATTACCCACATCTCCATCACGTGTGCTCAAGAGGGAGTGGAAACTGGGTCATGGTTACTACACTAGTGTGCAACAATGGAAAAACACAGCCAAGAGAGGAAGGTGGTTTGTATCTGTTTGTATCGGTGTTTAAAATTCAGTGTAGATTCATATGCCAAGCACAGGACTGTGTGAATGCTCATAACACTGTTCTAAATAACACCAGAGGTCACAGGCAGTTCACATATGCAAACGGAAAGCCAACATTTCACGCCCCACATGTGTCCTGTAATAACCCAGACTAAATAGTTGTGCTGGGTGAGTCTGTTATCAGACTAGCCAATATATACAAAGTACTCAAAACCCAAATTCAATTTGTTCTTGCACATGAACATGAATATTGGATCATTAAAACTGTCGTGTTTTTTTTTTTTTTTTTTTAAAAACCACATAGCCTGCCAGTAGTACAGTTTGGATCTCACTCTAATAGAGTTTGATCATTTCCACAAATTCAGTTCTTTCTAACCATCTGTTTTAATGAATAGGTCTAATTTCAGTTTAAGTCACTCAATGACTGGATGTCTCAATGTAGCCTTTTGCATGCTTTAAAATCAAATAAATGGCACAGTGTCATAAAGAACCCTTGTCAGTAACGTCACCTCCAGCACATATAAAACATGAAAAAAAAATAAAGAAATAAATACCAGCACGACCCAAGTTGTCCCCAGCATGGGAGCCCTTTAAAATGTTTTAAAGGGGCCCATAAAGTAGACTTTATGTGGGCTGGTTGTCACGTCAGTTGCTGACAGAGTACTTACACCATTTATTGCATTTGAGAGATGCTTTTTTCAGTGCATAACTTACATTTTTATATCATATACTGTACATTTTACAAACCAAGTCATGTGCATATTTTCACTTCAAAAACAGTTTTTACCAAGTCAACGTTAAACTTCAAACACTACAGGCAGCAAATGTGCATTAACAAGACAGAACACAATAGAGAAAGTGCACAGTACTTTTAAAAAAAAAAAAAAAAAAAAAATATATATTATATATATATATATATATATAAAATATAATATAATATAATATAATATAATATAATATAATATTTTTTTTTTTTTTTTTTATTCCATTTGTTGGACCTTAAATGTGCACAAGTAGTGAGCAAAATTTTGGCCCGATACTTCATAATATTGAAAATAACTGATATTGAATCATAAGCTTGTGATTCAGAATCAAGTCATGAAATCTGTGTCAAAACCCAGCCCTAAATAACATCAACTAGATTTTACTTCCCATCACTGTACTGCATATTCTTTATCCATCCCACCTAGCTATAGTCCAAAGCTATATCAATTATGTTATGATGGGACTCACAGTGTGCCTAACTGGTTTCCAGTTTAAAATTTGGGCCGTTATTGTTGGTGGCGCATTTGTGTCCATAGTAAAGTAGAACAAAGAGGCTTGAGGGTGAAACATTAGGCAGCTCTCCACGCTCACTGCCAGATCACAACAGGGGGTCCATCAATCCACCCCCGTTTTACAGTGGGCCACAAAAGCTACAGAAAAGACCCCAAACAATAGACCTAGTGGAGCCGCACCCGTTGAGCAACATGGTGTATGAACGGCTCCATCTGCGAGACGCCGGAGCAGCTTGGGCCTCGCGTTTGTTGTAAACACACGATGAGATGAGATGCTGCGGCCACCAACCTCAAACCACAGGATCCAATTCAACTGTACCCTCCATAATCTCTGGACAGTCCTCAATGCAAGTGGCAACAACTCTAACCTCGAAGACATCCATGAACAATCACATATTGTTCCTGGAATAGTTAAGTGACATTTTGTGACCATTATCTGAAAGGAGTTCGCGGTCGCGCTGTGAGTAATCCCAGAGTCTGTTCTTTGTTCAACTTTAACATTACAATGATGCAGCTGCACTTGTGTCACTGCTGGAGAACTGGTCGTTTTGAGTTAACCCTTTCAGACCGACGCCTGGAGCCATGGAAGGCCTTCCACCTCAGAGCGCTGTGACCCCAAAGAGCAGCGTGATTCACAGATGACTGTGCGCTGGGCTATTTTCAGCTCTGACGAGGCACTGCGGATGGATAATAAGCAGCCAACAGTAACAAAACCTCCCCAAAAATACAGCATGCCAGCCAGTTTCATAGCGAGAAGAAAACATTCCTTGCGTTCATGGGACTTTAATTACGGAGCCTGTGTTTTTGTGTAAAACAAACATATCACATATATCACATTCTTCCTTTTTAAAATGACAAAACAAGCCTAAATTTAAAAATAACGCAACAAGGCTCTATAGTGTGACCATTTCAGTCACATTTGCAACTGAAAATTACAGTGTGGGACTGTGAAAAACATTTAGGCAAACTGGACTGAAGGACCCCAAAGCTTTAATATAACTCACATCGTTCCAAACCCGTAAGACCTTCATTCACGTTTAGAACACAAATTAAGATTTTTTTTTTTATGAAATCCAAGAGCTTTCTAACCCCACATAGACAGCAACGCAACTGACACGTTCAAGGCCCAGAAAGGACATAGTTAAAAACGTGACAGTGGTTCAACATTAATTTTATGAAGAACACTCTGTGTGCAAAGGAAACAAACAAACAAACAAACAAACAAACAAACAAACAAACAAATCTATTGCAAAATGGCATTACCATTAACCAATGTTCTGAAACATGTAAACATGCACTGACCAAAGTGGCCGCGATCAGCTCCGGTGACTTTGTTGGAGCCCTAATGCGCTGCAGACATGTGCAGTTTAAATAAGTGCTTATTCAACCAGTAATGTCAAGAAAAGCCCCTTATACTTGGTGGTTATAGTACATTAAAGAATGATCATGCGACTTATGTACACCAAGTGAACTGTACATGACTGACAAGCTACGCAGTATCGTGTGCATTATCTATATGTATCGCCTGCGATAATGAAGGCGATATTGCGTAGCTTGGTGAATGAGATTTACGACCAAATAACAGAACCGGCATTACTGACGAGATGCGCATGATAATCCCATCCGAATATTGGCACAGCCCTAATAATATCTAGCATTGGTATACTTGAACCCACGTACCAATCCAACCACTGTTTGGCAGCATTTTAGACTGGACTAACTAGCCAGTAAAATGGTGACATGTCTCATATGTAGGGTCCTATGATTTCCGCAATGCAGAAAATGTGGGCAGAATCTAGTCAGAAAAAAGCAAAATGTACAGTTTAATGTGGAATGTCAAAGAATGTCAAATTTTGGATGAATTAATCAAAAGTAGGTTATTAAACAAATCAAAATCTCGATATGGACTAATATTTGTAAATATTAAGCGCAAAATGACTTCTTTAAATATGAATTCTGTCTCTTTGTTAAGGAATGGTGCAGACATGCGGTTGTTTACTACTCGTAATGAAGCGCGCATGGCGCTTGCGTTAATATTACAGGGCTCCAGACTGTGACCAATTTTTCTGCCGTTAAGACTAATTTTTGTGAGCAGTCGCGCGACCACTGCTCATAAGCCCTTCCATTTCTGTTGTATATGAGAAACATCAAAAGGCAAACAAGGAACGCGAAACTAAAACCAAGCTACATTTGAGCTGCGCAGCACTGACCATTTATCAGCTCGGACCGCAGCGCAAACAAACTTACATGAGCCCGGTTTTATTCGGGAGCCAACGTTGATTTTGCCAACACTGTTACAGCTGCAAGATCCAGTAAGAATCTTTCAAATTCTGCCCAGAATTCTATTATAACCAGAAGTAGTAATGCTTTACATTACTGTCAAATGCATGTCAGATAATGAAAATACTCTAGTTCACTGTATACATTGATTCATGTTTTATTAAGGGATAAGTCTAAAGCACACCATAAAATAATTATATCAGTTTATACTAGTAGGCTAATATCTAGAGCTGTATATAAACAGGTAAACACCCAGGTATCGGCCCATACCCTTAGTCCAGGTATCGGTAAGAGAAAAAGGGTATCGGAACATCTATAATAAATACCATTTCCTCTGTGTAGGAAATTGCACCACCTAGCATTCAACCAACACCAATATTGGTTTGAACACTGATACTGGTGTGAAAATTATGATACTGGTGCAAGTCTATTCAGGACTACACTTCAGACAACATGAGAAAGAGAGAAGTGCAGAGCCCTGCTGGAATCAGGCAGGTATAGATTGAGGAGTTAAGGAGGATAATGGATGTAAGGTGGCATGATGCCATGGCTATTCCCAGCCTGTGACCTAACATAGCTTTAGGGTTCTGCTCTGTTGATCGTGGCCCAAACAAATACAGTGAACAGTTGCCCACTTGACCTCCTTCAACAACTGGGTATATTCATCCTCTGTAAACCTCTTCGAAAAAGTCACTCCGATTGGGAAAAAAAAAAAAAAAAAAAAAAAAACAGCTCTTAAATTCTTTAAAAACTTTACTACAAATTATTAAAATGACTTTTCAAATCAGTCACCACATTTTTATTTTAAAGTACCACACAAAACAAACACACACAATACTCAGCGCGACCGCGAACTCCTTTCAGATAATGGGTCACAAAATGCCACTTAACTATTCCAGGAACAATGTGATTGTTCATGGATGTCTTGGACTCACAATTTAAACGTTTAGTTAAGAGTACCCTTTAAAAGATACTGAGAGTAATAAAAGTTACGTTATGATTTTTTTTTCCACTGAGCTCAAAAAAAAAAAAAAAGAGAAATATATATATATATATATATATATATATATATATATATAGGCTGGTTCGAATGCCATTTTTGAGCTTCGAAGCTTCGGTGGAACTCAATATCGAATATTCGAAACTTCAGTGGGAGGGGCTAGGTGTCTTTTATCAGTCAGAATCCACTTACGGCTCAAAACGCTGGATTTTTGTTCAGTCCTGAGTTCTGCAAGCTAATTATTCCTCTCATTATAACAAAGCCCGTAGATGCGCATGCAGAATGCATGTTCAGTGCCGCCAAGTGTTTTACGCGATCGTTAAAACAAAACCGAAATTAAAACGCGCACACGCATTCAAAAGCAATTTTAACACCCGCGTTTATAGAGCGACTCCCTAATGCATGAAAATTAGGCTATATCACATATCTATGCTTTATAACTGGATATAGGCAGCGTGGCGAACGCATCACGAATTTGCTGCGTGTTGATTTTCCTTTCCGCGCCTATGTTAACAGATTAGAGCAGCCACACTGCCTGCGGAATACGTGCGTATCGGGTGCGGTCCAACCACACTGCAACCGCGGCCCCGCCACAGAATAGAAGTGAAGCGGATTTTTTCCACAGCAGTCATGTAACAAACACGCTCCACGTCCGTCACGCAGGCAGGGTGTCCCAGGCGTAAGGCTTTGGTTGAAAACGCAGCTCCGCTCACATTGCTCTGATAGGCTGGCTAGACAGCTAACATTTCAATGAACACAAATATTTCTTTATATTTAAAACTTTAAATCTTTTCTCCGTGGCTTGCTGACAGCTCTTCCCCCTCCCGTTGACTAATGGGCGATTCAAGCGCTAATGAGAACTGTTTCGCGGGGGAAGTCATGTGTTGGAGAAAAAAAAAAAAAAAAAAAAAAAAAAAAAAAAAAAAAAAGAATATTCGAATCTCAGAATTGAAAATCGAATGCCAACCCACCGAACGAATATTCAAATATTCTAGTACAGCCCTAATATTATATTATATTATATTATATTATATTATATTATATATATGCTGTTGTTTCTGTCAAGGGCACAAGAAGATGCTCTTCTAGTGTATGTCCCAAAAAAAACAAACAAAAAAAAAAACTTTTAAATATGCCTTAAAATGCAATCCTGTTAGGCAGCTCACTTTAGAACAGAAGTAGAGTCACACACTGTAATGAAGCAGCTCATTGAGAAAGATCTCTTCAGACAATGCCGGCTGTTGGCAGTTTGCCTTTAGCTGGCAAAATGACAGTCATCAGCAATCATCACAGAGGAACCACTAACCACAATAAAAGAAAAGATCCAAATGGATAAAAATCACACGGTTCTTAAAAAGTCACTGGGACAGAGGTTATGATCAAAATACTACTATTGTGAATTGATACAATGAGGGCTGCACTTGAAAGCTCTGGCCCGGCTGCTCAAATGTGTTCAAACAGATCTCTAACACCACGTCACCCATTAAACTTCAAGCATCAGAGGGAAAAGACTGCGTATGTGAATTTCAATAACATCTGGAGACTCTGAGTATCAGCACGGATTAGTTTATTGGCTGTGGCTGCTCTAAATGACAGTAAACTTTTTACAACTCAACCCCACCCATTGTCTTAAGTACCACCCTGTAAATCCCTAAAGAATGTCCCAGTAGCAAGCAGACATTTAAAAGGTGGGGTTAGGCATGCTATCTTAGCCAGTGCTGAAAAGTAAATAAAAGTCGCAATCTTTAACCAAACACTGCATTGCAGAGTTTACAACTGGGCAAGAAACCAGCATACTCTACGACTTCTGCTATGTGAAGTTGGAAGGTCTGTGAAAGAATTTTAAATTCCATGTATTGCTGTTGCATAAAGTTCATTCTGGATTTTACAAGAAGAGCATATGTTGATAATGTGCTTGCATGGTTTAACAAAAAAAAAAAAAAGGCCCACAATCTAAACTGAGCTGACACACCCCTGCTGCAAAATATAAAACAAAATGCAATCTCTTCAAAAGGGCAAAGCATTTGGTTGTGCCACTAATATCAGATTATTTATAATAATATATTATTAAAGCATAAATGCTGGTAACTCGGATATAGAGTAAAGGACAGACCCCAAAACAGGCATCTAGACATTCTCCATCCACACAATGAGCTGTACATAATTCAAGTTGACTTGCAATTTCCAATCTTCTGATCTCCAAACTAAGCTTTTTTTGTAATGTGAAGTGGAATTCTGGCTGTGAAATCTGTAAAATTTAATTCATAATAGTAACAAGCAAAACAAACAAAAGCAGCACACAGCAGAAAGAAATGGTGAAAAGCAAATCTCACAGATGATTAGGTTTCCCAATTATGGCTTCTGATATGAGATTACCTTGCTGGCTTGTGGTGTATTAAGAATGTGTACAGTGCTGGGTTTGACGCCGTTGGCTTTGGTTCTCTTGTAAAGGGCAAATCGGCTTTTCCTTCGCCCTCTGTCTCCATTGGGGAGTGAACCATTGTACCTGTTCAAGAAGAGAAAAGCCAAAATTAGATACCGTTTTAAGTAGTAGTCAAATAAACACAATATAAATTTTCCATTTCTATCGCGTGGAAAGGGTGCTTTGCAGCTCTACATATCCCTGCCTCACGAGCAGACCAATGCAGAATCCAGAAAGCCACACAGATTTCCGCAGTACTGAAGTGCTCATCATTCAAAATGCATTTCATAAATCATCATGCTTTTTCACAATTACCAAACCGCAGATATTATTGAAATATCTGTACAGACGTGCTCCATGTCATATACACTACACATAGTGTAGCACCAGTCTTAAGTAGCACAAGTATATTTGTGGCAAAGCCAAAAATACATTGTATGGGTCAAAGTAATAATTTATGGCAAAAATCGTTCAGATATTAAGTAAAGATCATGTTCCATGAGGATATACTTTTTAAACGTAATTTTGATCAGTAATATGCATTGCGAAGAACTTTATTTGGACAAAGCAGATTCTGAATATTTAGATTTTTTTTGCACCCTCAGATTCCAGATTTTCAAGATTGTTTTATCTCAGCCAAAAATAGTTCTAACAAACCACAATTTAAATAATACATAAAAACACACACACACACACACACACACACACACACACACACACACACACACACACACACACACACACACACACACACACACACACCCTTATATAACTGGTTTGTGGTCCAGGGTCACATATACATTTTATTTCATGACAGTGAACAGCACAAACCACATGGAATTTTATCTTTTTAATTCTGATTTGGGCACTTTCATTTGTTGTACCACATCCAATTCAGGTTAGATGTTTTGCAATGCAACCACAGTCTGAGTGGTTATAACAGAATTCATTAGACTTTTACATCACTCTAGATCAACATTAATTATTCTGTAATGATAGGAGTCACTCAAAAGGTCTTACATAGCAGCAGTTTGATTACTGTAAATATGACAGACAGTAGAGAGACAGCGTGGTGCTATTTTAAGGTGTATTACAATGACAGCTCTACTCAAGCTAAACTGAAGGGGTAGTACCATAAATATTTAAAAATGGTGCTTCATTTCTCCTCATCTTCATCCCGTTTATCGCCTGCTCACAAATTTGCTTGCTGTCGTGGCACATCAGCTTAGATGCTTAAGTGGC